>VWZX01008705.1:74727-412090 GCA_013399015.1 Galbula dea | reverse complement strand
AAAAAAAAGAGGCAAGGGGGGGGAAAAAGAAGAAGAGGCAAGGGGGGGAAAAAAAAGAAGAGGCAAGGGGGGGAAAAAAAAGAGGCAGGAAAAAAGCAGCAAAGTAGGAAAAAAGATTAAAAAATAGTAAAAAATAGTAAAAAAATTAAGTAAAACAGTTAAAAAAAGAGTAAAAAGAATAAAATAGTGAAAAACAGGAAAATAAAGGAAAATAAATTTAAAAATTTAAAAGAAACCCAAAACACAAAACAAACTACCAACAAAAAAGGCCCAACTGCCTCCCCCCAAAACCAAGCCAAGCCAAGCCACCACCAACTCCAAGAAAGCTGAAGAGGAATCTTTCTCTCCCTGAAGTTGTAGCCAGCTCTCTGCTGACATCTGCACTTCCTTTCTCTCTAAGGATGCAAATGCTGAAGTCCCTGAGATAGCAGTGCAGCAAGATTATTTCTCCAGCAACTTTCCAAGACAACAACTCTGCCTGAGAAAGTGCAGCCAGTGTTTCCCTGGGAGCCCCTGTTAGCCCAAGGAGATCACATTTCCAAAGCCAAAAGGTGCCCTGCAGTTGGGTCTGAAACTTCTGGGGGCTGTTTGCCAGGGCAGGAAAGAGCTTTATCCAAGCTTAGCTTTCCATAAATCACAGTCCCTAGCTAATGTAAGCTACTCATTCCTTCTCCATCAGATGTCTTCTGATCCCTCAGCACAGTTTCTCCTCATTTCCAGAGGA
This sequence comes from Galbula dea, assembly GCA_013399015.1. NCBI lineage: Eukaryota > Metazoa > Chordata > Aves > Piciformes > Galbulidae > Galbula > Galbula dea. Next base: position 411,366 of record VWZX01008705.1, on the reverse strand, counting down.
CCTTCTGTTAGCTCTGGGTCTGATGCTGACCATGACAATGTTTAGCTCAGACTGAGGAGGTTTTCCACCTCAAAGTTCAGCTCACTTGCAAAAAGGGCAATTCCTCTTTAGTTCCCTATTTTGAACATGCAAACAAGATCATAGAATCCTAGAATTGCCAGAGCTGGAAGTGACCTTAAAGATCAGCTAGTTCCAACCCCCCTGCCTGCCAGGGACACCTCCCACTACATCAGGTTGCCCACAGCCCCAGCCAGCCTGGCCTTCAAAGCTTCCAGGGATGGAGCTGTCACAACCTCTCTGGGCAACCTGTTCCACTGTCTCCCCACCCTCACAGTGAAGAATTTCCTCCTCATATCCAATCTAACTCTCCCCTCCTCTAGCTTACACCCATTTCCCCTGGTTCTATAGTGGGTGACTGGCAGCTACAGCTTGAGCTCTGACACTTAATTGTTTGTTATTAATACACAAAGCAATTAATGTAATTATAAATATGGAAAAGGAAAACTACCAAGGCTGTTTACATTAGTTAGTTACTAGGAGGGAAAACACTTTGTCAGCTCTAACACAATACAAATTGCTGCAAAGTGGTTAATACAATTAGAAGATGCAGAGATATATATTCCAAGCACTACAGCTGATATTCTAGGTCTGTCCTCCTGGGATCAATTTATGCTGCTCTGAGCTGGGTATCTTGTCTTGACAAAATAATGCTGCCTCCTTCCCATGTTGCTACATTTGCCTACCACACACTTTCTGCAGGGGTAGGATTGCAGACCCACTTGTGCTGCAGTGAATAGCAATAGGCAACTCCAGGATGCCCAGGGATTGGAAGCAACAGCTGTGGTTAGTTAGTTATACAGAAAGCATCACACAGAAGTGTGCACCTGCATCTCCAAATCCACAGAATCACACAATCAGTAAGGTTGGAAGAGACCTCTAAGATGGTCAAGTCCAACCATCAACCTAGCACCACTAAACCATGGCCCTAAGGACCACAGCTAGATGTGTTTTGAACCTCTTCAGGGATGGTGACTCCACCACTGCCTGGCCAGCCTGGGCCAATGCCTAACAACTCTTGCTGGGAAGAAATTGTTCCTAATATCCAATCTAAAATTCCCCTGGTGCAACCTGAGGCCATTTCCTCTTGGCCTCTCACTGATAATCAGGGAGAAGAGACTAACTCCCACCTCACTCCAACCTCCTTTCAGGTAATTGCAGAGAGATAAGGTCTCCCCTGAGCCTCCTCTTCCTCAGACTAACCAAGCCCAGTTCCCTCAGCTGCTCCTCAGAAGACTTGTGCTCCAGACCCTTCCCCAGCCTTGTTGCCCTTCTCTGGACACTCTCCAATGCCTCAGTGCCTTTCCTGTAGGGAGTGCTTACTCTTTCCTTCCTTTCTGCATGACATCTTGGGAAAAAAATCAGGGAGAAAACTAATGCTGACAACTGCTAGGCATTGGGCAATGTCCTGAGGAAAGGAGGAAAATGTGCTACCCATGGCCAAGGGCAGGAGTGGCAGGAGGTGAGAGGATGGATGGTTTGCTCCCAGAACAGCAAAGCAGAGCCACAGGTGAACCAGGGCCAGGTGCCCTACTAATAGCAGCAGCTCCCTGCTCCAACTAAGAAGCAGGTTCACACATTTGTTCTCCAGCTGAGTTCAGACACAAGCTACAAGGCAGATGTTCACAGGGCACAAAGGGGACACCCAGCAGAGCTGGCTGCAAAAGAAAATGTCCAGGAATGACAGCAAAAGTTGCCTTTTGCAGCAGGCTCTCTACAGAGGCAGGAAAAAAGGGGGAAGCTCCTTCTGCTAGGATGGTTTTTTTTCCTGAAGCTCCTCCTTGTGTAAGATCCCTCTACTGCCAATCTCCAGAGACTACAAATCAATTAAAAAGAGGAAGAAAAAGCATAAACAATCCCAAAAAATCCCACAAACAAGCAAAAAAAACCCACCTAAACCCATGGGAAATCAAAATAAAGGAGCAAAGGAGTAAAGAAAGCTGAAGAAATGAGACAGAAGAAATGCACCACAAAGAGGGAAGAGTGGAGAGAAATAAAAGCACAGCAGTAGGTATGAGAAATACTAAGGAAACACATTCCAGAGAAACACTACTGAGATCTTTTGCATGCACTCTGAGAGCACCATTAGACTGGACACAAGTCTGAACATCCAGGAGCTCCAGTAGGAGGAGGATGAGACACAAAGTAATCCAGGCAGGTGCCAGACCCTCTCCATAAAATGGAGACAAAGGCTCTTCTCCAACTTCTGCCAAACCTCTGAGGACCCTTGGTGAAGCACCCTAGGAAAATATCTTGCATTCTGATTCTCACAGAAGCAGCAACTTCCTGAAAAAGCTCCTTTTTCTGGAAGGTTCCTCAACAGCAAAAACTAGTCCTGGATTTTATTCATGAAAAGAATTCAATCTCTCCCCTATTCTAAATCTTTTCCAAGTTTCTCCTGCTGATCAAGGTCAGTTCCATAGTTACAGCCAAGCATTCAAGCAACCTTTTCCTCTTTAGAGCTGAGACTCAAAAAGATTGTCAAGGTCTAAAAGCTCTTTAGAAAGAATAAAGCCTTCTAAGAGTTCTCTTTTTTTTCCCCTCCTGCTCCATTGTTAGGAGCTCAGCAGAGTTTCAAGCATCATAAAGTGTGACCTGACTTTTAAAAATGAAATCACCCCAAAATTGCTTCATTATATGCAAGAATGTATTTCTGAAACTGCCTGAATATTGTCTGTCAGTGTTCCCAGTGACATTGTAGCTTCACTGAAATACTTGAGGAAATTTCTAGGAACTTCAATGTACTGAAGCTTTTGACCTTTATGGTCATTCTTTTCCTAGTATTAGTCACATCCATACTTTTATTACCTTTAGCAGCTGGAAACACAGATGAAAAGCCAGTTAAAGCATAGCCTTGAGCATGGTGAGATCAAGAGTGGAGCTACTTCTTCTGCCTCAATGATTTTCCCTTCAAAACTTCTAACTTGCTCCTGGAAACTCAACTTTTTCTTCCATGTGAAGTTAAACTGGCAAGTTTGGTTACATATTTCCCTCTGAGTACCTGTGAGCATCATACCCTTCCCCAATTTCTGCCACAGAGATACCACAGGTGCTACTGAAACTTCAGCCTTCAAGGGTCCACCACATTGTCCCATCTGTGGCAGCTGAGATCCAGCAAGAGCTTCAAGAAGTTGAGCATTCAACTGTCCATGAAGCCCACACACTCCAAATCATCCAACACAAAACATGAATGGAGCCACTACACATACCTAGTGATTGCAGCTGCTCTCACAAGCTTCCAGAAGCATAGAACCAGACTTGCTTCAAGTTGAAGAGTCCAAGATCTGCAAGGAGATCATAAATAGATTTTAAAAGTCACTAAAAGCATAATAAAGAAAAAGAAAAGCCAAAAATCATTGTGCAAACTGAAATGAGTTGATCAGCTAAAGCTGTGCATCACCTGGGAAATTGTGGGTGATAACAATGATGGTTGCACATAGAACCCTAGAATTGCCAGAGTTGGAAGGGACCTTAAAGATCAGCTATTTCCAATCCCCCTGCCTGCCAGGGACACCTCCCACTAGAGCAGGTTGCCCACAGCCCCAGCCAGCCTGGCCTTCAAAGCTTCCAGGGATGGAGCTGCCACAACCTCTCTGGGCAACCTGTTCCAGTGTCTCCCCACCCTCACAGGGAAGAACTTCCTCCTCATATCCAATCTAAATCTCTCCTCCTCTAGTTTGCATCCATTCCCCCTAGTCCTATCATTACCTGACCTCCTCCAAAGTCCCTCCCCAGCTTTCTTGTAGCCCCCTTCAGATCCTGGAAGGCCACCAGAAGGTCTCCTTGGAGCCTTCTCTTCTCCAGACTGAACAACCCCAACTCTCTCAGCCTGTCCTCATAGCAGAGGTGCTCCAGGCCTCTGATCATTCTCCTGGCCCTTCTCTGGACTCACTCCAGCACCCCCATATCCCTCTTGGAACAGGGGCTCCAGAACTGGATGCAATATTCCATATGGGGTCTCAGGAGAGGAGAGTAGAGGGGGAGAATCACCTCCCTCCACCTGCTGGCCACACTCCTCTTGCTGCAGCCTAGGATACAGTATGGTTTGATCCCTTACAGGGTATTAAATTTAAGGTATGTAATACTGTATGGATTCTTTGGCAACTTGTCCATCTAAGTTCAGAACTAGCAGAACACTCTAAAAACAGATCCATTTTCCAAACAGAAACTGTGCTGCAACTATTTGCACTGAAAGAACAAACCCAACCTCTTGAATATGCAAAACTGCCAGGGGCAGAGCAAAAAATATAACTGATTTTGGAAACCAAAAAGATCCCTATGTACATTTTAGGAAACCACAAGCATCCCTATGTGCACTGAAGCAATATTCTGCCTTTAGTCTGCAGGAAGACAGTGGCAAGGGTAGGGAAACCACAGGTAAAAATCAAGGCTATCATTATGTGCCTTCACTTCTTTATTGGCCAAAAATGCTGAACATGGCAGTTCTGCTGCAGGTGGGAAATTCTAGATGCAAATTTGGTAAGCAGGTGTCTAACATCTAATCATAACTTGTGCCAGAGTCTCTGTGATTCCTGCACAGTGACCCTGAGTATAATGCATTTCAGAAGTCTCAAGTGCTTAAGAAGCAAAAAAAAAACTAGAGGAAGAGAATGCATCAGGAGAAAGAAAGAGGCTGAGCTGAGCAAGGAAAGACACAAAGAGGAAGAAAATAAATGAATTTAAAAAAATTAAAGAAGGAAAAGAGCTTATGTGTCCAAATGCACTTGGTCACAGAATCAGGAAGGCTGGAAGAGACCTCTGAGATCATCAAGTCCAATCAGAAACCTAGCACCCCCATGCCACTAAACCATGGCCCTGGACCACATCTCTAAGCTTTTTAAACACCTCCAGGGATGGTCCAATCTTTCTTCTGGACAATGGCCTCTGAGATGACCACCTCAGCTTCATCAGCATGATTTCATGCTGCTTTGAGGACTTCTGTGACACCACTGGCACCTTTGACCTCTGCAGCAGGAGACACTTTCACACAGTGCTGCCACACAGCACTCTTCACAAGTCCACATTAGAAAAGGTCTTGCCTCCTCCCTTTCCACACAATTTTGCCTGAGGTTTGTGCCCCCACCACATGATTCCCAGTGTAGGAGCAGCTTATACCCACTAGACATCAATAGCCACCTGCCTAGGAGCACCCATGTGCTCCAGCTGAAGACCAAGCATTTTCTTCTCCAGAAAGGCTTGGCCCACCAAAGGAATCCTAGACTCCCCTTCTCTTCCCTTCTGTGAGCTCCTAATTTTCAAGCAGAGAGACAAAAATGCAGTTCTCAGCATGGATAATTACTTCCCTGCTCATTTTGGGGGGCAAGATAATCAAACAGAAAGAGAAGGCTTGCTCAGGGAAAGGAACAAAGCAGCAGTTGAAATTTTTATCCAGCCACTGCATGAAAGATTCTGCCACTTCTCCTTAGGAAAGCAACAATTCCTTGATTCATAGCTGCTGCCTACTTTCATGTGCAAGAACAACAACTACAGGAATCCCTCCCTGGTCTTCTCTACATATTTCCAGGCAATCTCTATAAACATGACAACTTCTAGGATTATTTAGTGATGCACTAGGTTGCCATTCCTGCTGCTGATGTCAGCTGCAGACAAGCAAGGCTCAGCAGCTCAGATGCCACCACAGAGGTAGGAGTGATACCACTACAGCTCTGCCCCTTTGCCTTTCCTCCTCAATTCCCCCCAAAAGAGATTTCCACAATCAGGCATAGAGAAATCACAAAGAGAATGTGATTAAAGTTAATGTACAAATCAGCTAAATATCACCTCTAGAAGGAGTGGGAGCTGTTTACTAGGTAGGATTGAGAGAAATCTGCAAGATCAGAGGGTGGCTAAGGTTTACCCTTTAATTTCTACACTAATGTTCTTCATTTCCTTCCAGGATCTGAAGGGGGCTATAAGAAAGCTGGGGAGGGACTTTGGAGGAGGTCAGGTAGGGACAGGACTAGGGGGAATGGATACAAACTAGAGGAGGGGAGATTTAGATTGGATATGAGGAGGAAGCCCTTCACTGTGAGGGTGGGGAGACACTGGAACAGGTTGCCCAGAGAGGTTTTCTTGCAGCCCCCTTCAGATCCTGGAAGGCCACCAGAAGGTCTCCTTGGAGCCTTCTCTTCTCCAGACTGAACAACCCCAACTCTCTCAGTCTGTCCTCATAGCAGAGGTGCTCCAGGCCTCTGAGCATTCTCCTGGCCATGCCCTTCACAGTTAGCCCATATCCTGCAACCACCAAAAAGAAACCAAAACACCCAACCCCTCCCACAGTTATTAACATCTGCTTCATCTCCTGACTCTGACAAACTGAAGGACAAAGGCATGATTTCCCAGGTTGGTCCTCATGAAGAAGCAATGCAGTTCACCAGAGGCTTCCTCACCTGCCCCTGTCAGAAAGCTTTACAAAGCACAGCTTAATGAAAGCATGCAAATTGCTCTAATACATAATAATGCCTGATACTACTTCAGCAAGTAATGTGCTTATGAAACCTATGGAGGATGGGGAGCTAGATCAATCTCATTTGTCTTCCAAATCATTTGGTTTCCTCCAGATAATTTCCAGCTCTTATTTTTTAATGCCTTGTGGCACCACCAGGAATGCATCACACACAAGGAACCACTGAGTTCACCCCTAGATGGGATTATTCCATAGCAAAAGTCATTCAGCAACAGACAAACTGGAGGCACCTTGGTACACTTCAATATTTTCCCCTCAGTGTTTGGACACATTGGCATTTGTAACAAAAATTGTTCTTTCCAAGCTTTGCTGCATTTAACCAGCTCCTATTGTTTTCTTTCCACTCTTGCTTGCCATGAGGTTGAAGCCTGAGTGGAAGCCAGGGTGATCTTTCCAGCAGGAGGAACTGCTCAGCTATGAGAGCACATCAGGAAGCAACATGTATCCAGGCTGATCACTGCTGTTGCCCTTTTCAACATTATTGATCTAGAGAGCTGATCATTTTCTTTCCATCAAGATAAGGAAAGAATGGCTTAGAAGCTACAATCTTCTCCAATGAAAGAGAAAAAACCCAACAATTTGTAGAGCTTTTCCCCCCCAACCACTGACATTTCCTTCCACTAACTTACTTTTTCAACATAAAATAAAATACCATAAGTGGATTTTCAGTATTTTGTCAAAGAAGCTAAAACCCTGGCCTGGGTTTGGCTGGGATAGGTTTAATTTTGGACAAGAAGCAGGGAGGGGTCAGAACAGAAAAGTGAACCAGCCCATGGGGTGTTCCATACCTTCCTGATTGCCCTGGCCACTATGGAAGAGCAGGAGGATGGCATGGGCAGGCAGGGCAGGTTTTGGGTCAGCAGTGTCACTGAGGGGCTCATATTCTATACAGATATTTTTAGATATTAAAAATATATAAAATGGATCCTTTAATATATTCAATATTATCTATATTTACATCATGCTTTCTGTATTTTTTCATATCACACAAAAGCATTAAGGTTGGAAGAGACCTCTCAGATCATCAAGTCCAACCTAGCACCACCATGCCACTAAACCATGGCCCTAAGGACCACAGCTAGATGGTTTTGGACCTCCCCCCAGGGATGGTGACTTCACCACTGCCCTGGGCAGCCTGGGCCAATGCCTGACAACTCTTTCAGGGAATAAATTCTTCCTAATATCTAATCTAAACCTTCCCTGGTGCAACTTGAGGCCATTCTCTCTTGTCCTCTCACTGGTAACCCAGGAGAAGAGACTGGATGCCATGTCCAACCTCCTTTCAGGTAGTTGTAGAGAGGAGCTGATTGCTGGGACCACAAAAAGAAAACAAACACTCACTAAGCAACATTTTCTTGGGTAGTTCCTGGCATCACTGTGTGAGGAGAAGACTCCTCAGTGTAGTCATCTAATAGAGAAACAGTTCCAGCCCTTGGTTGATGTCATCCATTATACATTTCACATCACCACAGAAGTAATTGCTGTTACTGCCAAAGCCAGACACAAGTTTGCTCAGTGCCTTAGGCAGAATTACTAATTTGGGCAGTCACTGGGAGAGGATTCCCAAACCTCTGGGTGACAAGCTCAGTTTCTGCACTGAGAATTAACTCAACTGCAAAACACAAGTCCAGGTTGAAACACCAGCTCAGAAATACATTGTCACCTCCTCATTGTAAAGACACTAACTTGTAAAACCTCTTCCCTTCTCTCACACTGAACATTTAGCCTGTGCCAGGCACTGCAAGTGAATCTGCAATGTTTTTCTAGGATTGGGTTTGCATTATTGACAATCAAGGGGGGAGATCTTCATCACCCTCTCTCACTTCTAGCTGCTAGTTAGCAATATTTATCCCAGCAGGCTGCTCTCATTTCCACATCTCTTTTTTTCCTGCTATATTCCAGTTTGCAAGCTGGTGAGATCTCCAGCTTCCCATTCACTCAAAGGCTGAATCAATGAACATGACAAACCTGTCTTTATTCCACCTCCTAGCTCACAGCAGCTCCTTCAGGTTCCATCATTCCCATCCCTAGTTTGAATTTGTTCTTTTTCACATAAATCTGCAAGCAGGGAAAAATCTCTCTCCCCTTTTGACTGTACATGGAGGCCAACAGATTCACAGCTGATGAAGGCAAATTAAGGAAGCTCCATCTCACACCTCCTCTCTTATCTCTTGAACCCCTATGAAATGACACTAATTATCATAAGTAAAATGAAACATTCTACCTTCTCCCTGAAATAGGGAGGAAATTATTATTATTCTTGGGAGTCAATCTTTTACAGCTCCCAGAAGATGCAATAGCTCATAGATTTCAGGGTGAAAAAAGAGAGTTTTCTGGACAGATTTCAGTTTCAGACTAATAAAACAGCTTCAATCAAGTATATTAACCTGCACACCAGCATTGACAACATCACAGTCACACTGTCTGCCATGGAGAATGCTACATGATAATGCAATCAAAAATGGTTCTAACTTGTCACTTGGGGTTTGGGGTGGTTTTGTTTGGTTGTTTGTTTTTTTTTTTCCAGTGTGGATATCAGTGTTTAAAGTCAGGGCTGACTGCTTTAGCAAAACAGGTGGGAAACAAAGCCAGCCCACCCAGTTCCAGCTCCCACTAGCAGATGTCTGCCACCCAAGGCAATGAGGGTGTTCAGCCATCTGTCAAAGACCAAATGGTTGCTTTGGACAAGGTTTCTTTAGGGAAACCTCCCATCAAGTCCTGAGGTTCAGAAAGGATCCTCCTTGCTTTCTGAAGCCCTTCTCAGAGAGGAGCCTAGGAGCTGCTGAGTCCAATCCTAGTCCCAGACTTGGTCAATGCTTTATGGCTAAGGGATTCCATAGGTTAATTGACTTCAGCATCTAGAGGGATTTGTCTCACAAGCTCCATATCTGAGCTCATCACTTTGGGCTACCCTTAACTGAGAGAAACAGATGCCTCTAGGGCTTGACTCCTCTTGTCCTAATGTGGGTATCTAAAATAGCTTCAGTGAATGGCACACAACTCTGAGGTCCAAGGACCATAACAGGAATCTAGGGAGAGTAGCTTTGAGGCAGGCACACTGTAGATAAGGCAGTTGAGATAAATCTTACTGCTGAAGTCTGCCTCAGGAGAGGTGGCATTCAGACAGATCTGAAGGCACCAGCAGGGGTCCAAAGGATGGCTTTTCAATGACACCATGGTCAAATCTGTAAGTCTTTCTTCAGTCCAGCCTTTTCTTCTTGAATTTTAAGCAGAAGAAGTGGAGGTTTGGCTCAATGATAGCAACAATAAAAGTCATCATTCATCTAGGAAAACTGTTTGATGAGGAAATATTAAAATAACTATGTATAGCTTGAGTAAAGCCACTGCTGACAGAGAAACATTACAATTATCTACAAGCTCTGGAAGGATGCACACACTAAGGAGGGGGTGGGTTTTTTTTTAATAGGGATTTTCAGGAAACTACAGCTAAGAGTAATGTGATTATACTGAGCAAAGTAAAATTTAGGCTGACTGGGGGAAAAAAAAAAAATTCCTCCTAATGAAATGTATTTTATTGTAGAATAATCTTCCCAAGGAAATTGGCTGAGACCCAATCCCATCTACAGCCAACTGGGCAGAGATCTGCAGAGAACAATCCTGCATTAGCTGCAAGATGGACTAGATGACTCAACAGCACTCTTTCATTTCTAAATTCCTAGCATTCCACTGTAGAAAATAATCCAATAAGACAAAGGGAAGAGGGAAACAGGCTTAGCAACAAGCACACAGCCACCTCCTCCTCTGAGGTCTTGCAGGCTGCAATCGCTGCATCTCACACTGAGGGAAGAAATAGCTGCATGTGGCAGTTCTGGGCTCTGAAGTTCTGGGCTTGATCTCCCTTTCCTCCACTCCTTAACCAAACAACATTACCAGCAGGATCAAGCCTGCATTGTCAAGGTATCAATCATGACTTATGTTGCACCAGCTACTCATAATTGGTTTAAGCTTTCTTCATCTCAGATGCCAATTGCTGTTAAACAAAACACACACAAATAAATAGCCTCCAGGCACATTTCCACTGAAAATCATCTTGCCACGTGTTGATCTCCATGGAACAGCATAACAATGTTTTCCTAAAGTTCTGATACTCATTTTTAGTGCTCTGCAAGAGTTTACTCTTTCATTTTGAAGAGCCTCTGACATTTCACAGCTAAAATACCTCGTGGAGAGCACGTGTTCATATACTGAGTCTTTTCTGTTACACCTAAGCCACAGAAGTCTTGAGTGCACACACAGGCTAGGGAAGGAGAGGCTGGAGAGCACCCCCACAGAGAGAGATCTGGAGGTTCTGGTGGATGGCAAGGTGAAGAATGAGCTAGTAGTGTACCCTGGCAGCCAACTGTGCCCTGGAGGTGCATCAGGCACTGCACTGGTAGAAGGTCCAGGGAGGTGACAGTCTCACTCTGCTCTGTGCAGGTCTGGGCACCACAATATAGGAAGGATATGAAGTGGTTGGAGATTGTCCAGAGGAGAGCCATGAAGATCATGACTTCAGCATTCCTCATCTGACTCCCTTTCTAAACCATTCATGATCTTCATGCTGGATAGCAGGGGATAACTTAGAAGAACAACATCATCTGAAAACTAGCTCTGCATGCCATAGGGGGTTTTGCAGTTGTTGGGGGGTTTTTTTCAGTTTGTTTTGGGGTTTTTTTGCCTCAAGTGCTCAATGAAGCATACAACAGCAGAGACAGGAGTCCTGCTTTTCAGAAGAAGGAATATTAATGGGAATCTCTGACTGCATAACAAAACAATGATCAACAGCTTACACCCCTGATTCTGAATTATTCACACAATTTCTCCTTGATTTTTTTTTTCTCCTTCCCCAATGAACTTCCCAACTCAGAACCCATAGAACTCTTTTCTTCCCTTCTGTCCTTTGTCAAAGGAATGAAGAGAAAGGCAAATATTAGGATTTTACCACCTGCAGTCCTTCTAAATGCTTATAGATTTGGGATTTTTCCTTCTCTCTCAAGCTAATACAAGACATAAACCATGAATTACCCTTCAATGGATACTGTTGCTAATTCCTACTCCTGGTGATAGGGTTAAGGCAGAAGCTGTCCCCCTGCAGACTACCTCCACTTGAACCTGAGGTTGCCTCAGTAGAAGCAACCCAAGGCTTATAGTAGGTCTGAAGATATGTTGAGAGAAATACTGGCTGCTGCATCCCAGTGCAAAGGAGTTGGACATAACCTTGCTGTGGGACAGTGTTCAAAAAGAGGCCTGAGATGCCTTCAGAAGATCCCTGGAAGAGGTCAAGAAACATGCAGCTGTGCTGCTTGGGGCCATGGTTTAGTGGTGAGCATGGCAGTGTTGGGTGGCTGGTTGGACTGGAGGTTCTCAGAGGGCTTTGCCAACCCTCAGGATTCTGTGATTCTAAGAGGTGGAAGATAGTCAGCAGGAAAGCATTGAGGGCCAAGAGGCAGGTCTAGAGACCCCAGGGGTAGGAAAAGGAGCAGATGGGGAAGAGACCCATATGAAGCAGCATCCTAACTGACCATGAAGCAGAAGACACCACCAGAAAGCCATACAAGATGTGAAGAGATCCTTTTATCCTGCAGTTTTCTGGGCAGAGTTATGTCCACAAACCCAGCAACAAAGTTCTGTTGCTTCACTTGGGCTTCTTTTCTGCTTGATGTCTAAGCAAAGAGAAAGAACAAATACCAAGGATCAGGGTATGATGAGGCAGAGGAACAGAAAAGCTGATTAAAGCTCTCCACAGAGAGGAAAAACTGAAGGAAGAACTGGAAGGAATCTTGGGCTTTTAATTATTTCAAGGAAATAATCATTACAAAATTGGTTATATGATGTTTAACTCAACTTTGGCTCCTTCCAATGGTGGTGCTGTAACCAAAAGCTAACCTTGCTGTCATTTTTCACTGCTCAACAATGTTGAGGGAATGATGAAGGAAAAAAAGTGTTCTAATCAATCTGATATTTCTGTTTTAACTGAGTGAGAATCAACCATTGAAAAATAATCATGTGTAAGGACTGCATGAAGCTCAGCTTGAAGGATGGGGGTTTTTTTCCAGCAGTTAGCAGCACTGCAGCATAGCAAAAATGCTAGGACATGAAAATGCCCTCACAGCACAGTAACCACTTGATTTCTTTGTCCAGTTTTCCTTTGCTCTGTTAGAAGATGTGTGGCCAGGCAGCAGCCATCAAGGCTACAGAATTTCCTGCTGCAGGTTGCTGCACTTAGATGGAAATACCTGGAGAGAGGGATCATTTCACCATGGATTTTGTTCAGTCACAGGGGTTTGCTTGAGGATGGGAAGGAAATGGAGAGAGAGAGAGAGAGAGAGATGGTTATTCCTGCAGAGAGGAGTGGGGAGCAACCTCACAGCAAGGCTCCAGAGGTGGCAGGAAGACAGGGGCTTTGCTCATTGAGATCATCCAGTGAGGATTTCACAGCATCTGTGGTTAAACCTGAGAGGTGCAGGCTGGAAAGCATGTCCAAAGGAAAAGGGTATCCCAAGGAGACCACCTGCAGTGGGGCAGGCCTGTTTTCAGTCCCTCTCTTTAGAATCACAGAATCCTGAGGGTTGGAAAAGCCCTCTGAGATGATGGAGTCCAACCAGCCACCCAACACTGCCATGCTCACCACTGAACCATGGCCCCAGGCACCACAGCTACACGTTTATTGAACTCTTCCAGGGGTGGTGATTCCACCACCACCTCCCTGGGCAGCCTGGGACAAGGTCTGAGAACCTTCTAGGGAAAGAAATTCTTCCCAATATCCAACCTGAACCTCCCCTGGTGGAACTTGAAACCATTTTGTCTTGTCCTGTCACTCATTACCTGAGAGAAAAGACCCAGTCCTACCTTACTACCACCTCCTTTTAGGTAGCTGTAGGGAGTGAGAAGGTCTCCTCTGAGCCTCCTCTTCAGCAGACTAACCAACCCCAGTTCCCTCAGCTGCTCCTCATGAGACTTACTCTCCAGACCTTTCCCCAGCCTTGTTGCCCTTCTCTGGACACACTCAGGCACCTCAACATCCTTCTTATGGTGAAGGGCCCAAAACTGAACACAATACTCAAGCTGTGGCCTCACTAGTGCCAAGTAGAGGAGGACAATCACCTTCCTGGACCTTCTGGCCACACTATTTCAGGCTGCCTTTCATATCAGGTCACAGGTTTCTCTACTAAGAGTAATTTGGCTCCAGTTTAGTATCCTGCACTCTCCCACTCTGCATTAGCAACCAGAAGGTTTTGGGGTCATTGCTTCAATGTCTTCACTTTCAAGAAACCAAACCTGCCTGATGTGAAGTCCTGCCACAAGCAGGAACAATTACAGGGCTTTTTAGAACTAAAAGCACTTACAAAAAGATATCAACAGTTGCCTGGCATTCTCAATTGGAAGGAAATACAAATTTCTCCTTACAAATGAGATTCTTAAACACTGCAACCAGACAGAAAAACCCAGCAAGTTTACATGCATTAATTGCTACCACGATGTCAAAGTGTCTGGGAGTGCAATTGCATTACCCAATTAAGCCCCAAATTGTCAAATTTATTCATGCAAAACAGGCATATCATGTTCTAAAATGATCCTAATCAGTTAGATAATACTCTCTTTCTGCACATGAAGCCATTCAACATTTAAAAGGAAAGAAATAATCCTTCCAGGGTTCCAAAACCATCTAGCTGTTGTCCTTAGGGCCATGGTTTAGTGGCATGGGGGTGTTAGGTTAATGGTGGGACTTGATGATCTGAGAGGTGTCTTCTAACCTTCACGATTCTGTGATTCTATGATAAACACCAACCAGCCACCCAACACTCCCATGCTCACCACTAAACCATGGCCCCAAGCACTACATCTGCAGGTCTTTTGAATTCTTCCAGGGCTGGTGATTCCACCACCACCTCCCTGGGCAGCCTGGGACAAGGCTTAAGAACCCTCTGGGGGAAGAAACTCTTCCTAAGATCCAAGCTGAACCTCCCCTGGTGCAACTTGAAGCCATTTCCTCTTGTCCTTGTTACCTGGGAGAAGAGACCAAACCTCACCTTACTACCACCTCCCTTCAGGTAGTTGTAGAGAGTGAGAAGGTCTCCCCTGAGCCTCCTCTTCTCCAGACTAACCAACCCCAGCTCCTTCAGCTGCTCCTCACAACACTTGTGCTCCAGAATCTATATCCAGTGGAACACAAGAAGGAGCTGAAGGCAACTGGGCTCCTGACTAAGCTGGCTGGTAGGGCCAAAGAGGGGGGTGGATGGGTGATGGGTAGAGGTGGATAGGGTAAATCCAAGCTGTTGCTGTATCACTTTTCCTACAGTGTGAGGAGGGAGGTAATGCCAAAATGCAATGCCCAGCATGGCTGAGCTGAATTACTCTCTGAAGCTGCTCTCTCAGCTGCATGAGGAGAACAGGCACCTCACTAACATCTGTAGGCTCAGCTCTGCATTCAGCCCACCTCCACCCTGGCACAGCAGACTCTCTATACAAATTCAAGCAGGCCAAAGGATTCATCTACCCATCATTTAACTTACACGTCCATCAAATGATTGCTGGGGTTCAGAAAAGACAAGTGGCATAGTAGAAAAAGCTCCTGCTTCCCTCAATTAGCTTTTCATTAACATCATTCATCCTGTCCTCTTCACTCCAAAGAAAACCTGCATTCTCTCTTCACCATGCAAATCCCTCTTCTATAATACATACCACAGCCCAATGAAGCCCTCAGTGTCTCTTTTTGTCTTCTTGGGAAACTCTCTCTGCACTGCTTTATGCTGAAAAGATCTTTCAGACCTCAGCCTACCCATGAGCTGGAACATTTCTCTCCTCTGGAAGCACACCCAAGGATCTGCCAGGGACACCTCCCACTAGATCAGGTTGCCCACAGTCCCAGCCAGCCTGGCCTTCAAAGCTTCCAGGGATGGAGCTGCCACAGCCTCTCTGGGAAACCTGTTCCAGTGTCTCCCCACCCTCACAGTGAAGAACTTCCTCCTCATATCCAATCTAAATCTCCCCTCCTCCAGTTTGCATCCATATTTTATACCCTTATACCCATATCCATAGCTGATATCCATATATTCAGAGGACCCTTCACCCCAGCTTCAGAAAGCCTGCTCTAAACACTTGGACCATCTTTAACAGGACATTTCAAACCTTTTTGTACTTTTTAACTGATTGTTAAAAAGGATGAAGAAAAGCAAGACAAAACTGCAAGTTTCCAACAGACCCAAACTGATATTGATGATGTTCTACATGAGAATGTAGACTGCAAATTAAATCAAAATGGGTTTCTTTCTTACAAAGCCTGGCTTAATGAGTCTTTTGGAGAGTTAATTGCCTGCAGTGTGGTGTAAAAGATCAGAGCACATGAGCATCATCATTTCTTCTATGTGAAACAGCTTCAATCTCAGGCTTTCCAAAGACACAGTCACCAGGAGATACCAAAGCTGCTGGAAGAACTCAACATTTCATACTCTCAGCAATCCTCCACCTCTCTTCAGGATTCTCAGCCCTAGGCTTTATCCTAGACATATGACACACACTTCAGAGGTGCCCATATTTCATCTTTATGAAATTGGAGTGACTCCTTTGATGTAAAGTAAATAATTTCTTTCTCCTAGAAGGGCCATTTGACAGGACAAGATGCTGCACTGATGTTTGAGATGCCTGTCTCTGCAAGCAAGCCTGATGCTATACACAATGCTCCCTTGGCTTCTTTTCTTTATCTATTTTATGTGCATGAACAGCTGGAAATGGACATACAGAGGCTTTAACCTTCCATGGCACATCTAAAAAAACCCACACAACCAAAATGTGTCTAGCTCTGAATGCCAGAAAGCCATCTGTATACAAGTTAATTGCTTTTGGGTTGAATAGTTTCCATTTTTATCCTGCCATCTCCATTTGCACCTATTCAGTAGTTCCATTTGGATGCAGCAGGGCAACATGAGCCACATTCCAACCCAGCTCTTCCATCTTCCAGGCTTGCTCCTCTGCAAGCCTTTCCTCAAAATCATTCCCTCCCCTTCAGCACTTCTCTTTTCCCTCTATTTATCCCAGAAATCAACCGAGCAAACCTAAGGAGGATGATCCTGGTGGTTCCCTTCCAACTCAGGACGTTCTGTGATTCTATTTCATGGTTTCCCCAACTCCACTTACTTTCTGGTGATATGTCTGAGCAAACTCAGAAGCAGCAAACTCAGCCCTGAGCAGAAGGAATAGCAATGTCAGACTACAAAGCACCTTGAACTGATGGCTCTGAAAAGCCCCCAGCTGTTTCCTTTGTTCATTCAGCCTGCAGCTCCACATAGGTATGCATGGAGAGTAAAGAAACAATGCAAATCATCCTCCAAAAACATTTCTCCAACATCTACTTAAAAACCTTGCTACTAATTACAGATGTGATTCAGACCACTGATGTATTTCTAATTAGCAAAAAAAAATAATAATCAGTCCTGTTTTCCTGGGAGGAAATGAGTGCAGCCTAAGCAGCAAAAAATACAGCTAAGGTTAACACTAAACACTTCTGCTTTCTACCTTCTAACCAGTGTTTAGCCAGAGCCATGTCACCCCTATCTGCCTCTTTATCAATATATAGAGAATAAGACTTTTAAACATTGCTTTCTAGCTGTAGGAGCAATAACAACAACAGAAACACCCTGCAGTGAGTCACTGTGGTCTTCTAGGAATAATTAAATTATTTATGGTGACCTTTCTCATTTACTTTCCAGTTGCTGGTCAAAAGTACAGTGTCACCCCCGTGGACATGCATAATCAACTTCATTTTCTGTCCTGATGGAGAAATGGAGCTGTTAATGTCAAGAAACATTAGAAAGAAGCTGCTCCACTGTGTTTGTTCAGTCCAGCTACCTACTGTTAGGTTTGCTGATAAAAAAACCCCACTCTTCATGCACCCAAAGGAGCATAGAGGATCAATGAGGAGAGCAACCCAAATCATCTCCTGCCCTGCTCCCTTCTCCAAGCCCAATGCTGGAACCATCTCATCTGCAACACACAGGCAGCCTGGAGGCACCGTGGCAACTACTCCATCCCTCCTGCTTCTCCTCTGCAGTAACAGGGAGCTTGCAGAGCCACAGGGTCTCATATTTAGGGACAACTCAAAGACAGATAATCCAATCTGCTTCACAACAGCCTTGCCCTTCACCACCTACTTCAACAGAGCTACCTCTAATCTCTACACCAAAACCAGATCAGCATCAGGTCCCTGTTTTCCAGCAACAGAACACCCCACAGCACCAAGGCAACGTTAGGAAGTGTCACATCCCATCAGTGTCCTTCTGCTAAGGAAACAATGAGTGACCAGAGAGGATTACAGCTGTTAGCTTCATGCTCTGCATTTCCACTGGATGGAAGAAACATCTTCAGTTGGAATATGTGGACAACACCTGCTACATGTCCTCTAACCCCCAACTAGGCTGCCCTGAGGAGAGAGATTCCTACACCATGGAAAACAAGAGCCCTGGTTGAACCAGCAGAGGCTTACAAAGACATCATGAATTAGCAGAAAACTACTTTGGAAAGATAAGATATTAACCAATTTCTGTGGGGAATAAGAACACTGGAGATTATTTACTTTGCTTTAATTACTTTGGCAAGCTGCTAGATGAGTTTTTGTAGGCTGCTAGACTCTCATACCATCATTTCACACATGCAAAGAAGCAACTTCATGTTCTGAATATTGAAAGTTCCCAGACATATCTTATCTTGTCCTGTGCTGGTGTTTCTGCCACTCAAAATTCACAGAGAGTTCCAGCTTTACTTTAAAAATTACTATTATTACAGCCATGCAAACTTTAATGTCAGGATATGTGTGTAAGGATCCACTGGTAACATATACAATATGTTATGGAATCCCAGCAGCATCTGGCCAGTGCCCTTAGACACTTGGGGTGGCTTTGGGGTTGTCCTGTGCAGAGACAGGAGTTGGGCTGGATGATCCCTGGTGGCTCCCTTCCAGCTCAGGACACTCTAGGATTCTCATATCAAACCAAAATTCAGTCATCAAGCTTCAGTGATGCTTTCAATGTAGATCACATTAGGTCACCCTCCACTCTCCTGGAACACTTTGCTTTGATAGAAAACTGATAATAAGCCAATTTCCAGAGGATTATAACTTCTAAACCCACAGTGTAATGCTTGAAAGAAGTTTCCCTGAAGGCTTTATGAAGTGTTTAATAGGTTCTATAGTTATGGACCATACTATGCACAACATTACTAACAGAACAGTCCTAGGGTCTCTTAAGTAGAGCAAAAAGAAACATGTGAGGAAAAAATATAAATAAGAAAAAAAAAAACACTTGTCCCACAGTTTTGATACTAATATGAGATTTATGACAGCCTGTGTGAAAGATTTATTTGGCTGAACTAAAGATCCTGGCTTCTCCTTGACTCTTTCCCATTACAAACCCTTTGAAGAATGCCTTTGATAAGAAATCAAGAGTTTCCTGCCTTGAAAAGAGATGCCTGCACCTAAACCAACTGCAAACCCCACAAACAGCCCCATTCCAATACACCTAAAGAAGAAGTAGCCTCTCCAAGAAGCAAAACTCTGCCAACAATAGGCTTTTGATCTGAAATTTCCTCCAACTTATTTGCCATGTGTTATTTTACACTAGGAGGTTTGGCCATGAGTGGTGTTAAACAGCTTTAGACTTCCCTGCAGCACCAAAGAGCAAGGATTTTGCTTTTTATTCTCTGTGTACAGTATCTAGTCACTATCATAACTCCTCCACAGACATGAAAATCCCCCAAAATAATGAATATTATGGTAACAGTAAGATACCACCCAGTAAATGTCCATGGTCTCCTCAGCAATTCAAACTGTCATGTCCCTCCCCAGATGCCTGAAGGATTACTCCACACAATATGACAACAGAGTAAATTTAAAGCCAACTGGGAGAAATTAAAAGGCTGAGGTTAATGATTGCTTTACAGCTGGGCTGCAGGCATGGAAAACAGAGCAACTAAGAAGAGTTTGGAGAGAAGCAACCACAGTCTCAGCTTGTCTCTGCCCTACTCCTCATCTGCTCTCATAACAGGGCTCTTCAGCAGGCAAAGAGGCCACTTCCTAAGTCCCTCTCTTCTGACAGCTCAACTCATCACTTCCCCTGCCTAATTCCCACCCTACCTGTCCTGCATGGCACAGAGTGAAGAGGGAGCCTCATCCAAGCAAGCTGGGGAGATCTCCTTTGATGCCACTGCTGTCAACATGAAGGAGAACAGAAAACTAGGTAGAATTAAACAGTGTTGGAAAAGTGGTGATTTGTAATGAAGCTGTTGAGGAAGATGGTTCTTTGGCAAGGGAAAGGATGGGGCAGTTTCCTATTTTAGGATTTGAAGATGCTGAGGAGTTTGGCTCTCTTGGTACGTGGGCAGTGCTGTGTCAACACAGGGATGGGAGTGGAGCTTATCTCATGAAACAGAAGCAGCAGTGGTAATGCTGATCTACTACATTAACTGAAAAATGCTTTTAAGTCAGGATTGGTGCAGGGCAGAGAGAAATAAAATGGGGATTGGTCTCTTCTCCTAGGTGATAGGCCAAGAGGAGATGGCCTCAAGTTGCACCAGGGGAGGTTCAGGTTAGATATTAGGAAAAATTCCTTCCCAGCAAGAGTTGTTAGGCTTTGGCCCAGGCTGCCCAGGGCAGTGGTGGAGTCACCATCCCTGGAGGGCTTCCAAAAGCATCTAGCTGTGGTCCTTAGGGCCATGGTTTAGTGGCATGGGGGTGCTAGGTTGATGGTTGGACTTGATGACCTTAGAGGTCTCTTCCAAGCTTCATGATTCAGTGATTCTGTGAATGATGGTGAGAAGAGTCAAAAAAAAGCTGCTTGAGATAAACTAATGAAGAACATAAAGAAAGACTGGTGAGGGAACCTACTGGAGTTCTGTATGCCCACAGCAGAGTACTGGAAACAGAGTGGATAAGCCAGGTACCTAAAGAAACTATGATTTGATTGGAGTAACAGAGATTTGGATAGTCCTTAAAACACAGCTCTAAAGGGATCCTGCTCTTTCAAAAGGATTGGCAGTGAGGGAAGGGTGCTGCATTGCACATCAACAACATACCCAACTGATGTAGCTCCAAGCCATAAGGAAATTCAGATCTTGGGGACATGTGATGAGTATCAGATTAGAGATGAGAAAAGCAGGAACACTCCCATGGTGGAGAACTTATTGCAAACCATCAAAAGAGGGAAAACAGGGAGAAAAGAGTTTGGGGAACAACTGGCAGAATCATCTGGAATGCAGGACTGGAATCATGTGGATTTTAACTACTCACACATCTGGGAGGGTCTGAGAAAGAAATACTCAGGGCTTTTTGTTCAGCAAAAATCAGAATGAATTGAAGTCAGCTGTTGATCTAGAAGGGGAAGGTAAAGGAACAGGATGGCTCTTCTGGTGCCACTGCAAAGGAACAGAGTTCAGAATCCTGAGCATGCAAAAGCACACAGCAGCAAAGCATTTTTCCAACAGCAGGCTTCAGTACATTATTAAAGCTCTAAGGTGACTGCTGTCTAGTTGAAGAAAGGTTGAGGAAACACTCACTGCAAGCACAGAGGAGCAGCATTTTGTGTAGGGCTCCTTAGGGTTGTGTTCCAGGTCCAATGCCATTCAAGATATATGTCAATGGCTTCAACAGTGAAACAGAAGGAAAGGTGAAGAAAATCCAATGATCCTGAGCTCTAAGAGGCTGCAAGCACCATTGAAGGCAGGATTAGGGTTCAGAATGATAGGGATAAATTGGAAAGAGGGAATGGGATTCAGGTCCAGATTGTACACCAATTATTTTTACAGTTCATGGAGGACAAGTCAATCCAGCCATGGGTGTTTGGAGATTCTAGGGAGATTCTTCAGCTGAGCCTCAGGAAGAGATGTCCAGTTGGCCAAGCTCCATTGCCTAGGCTGGGAGTTTAGTGACCCAGCTCCCACAGGATGCACATCCAGGCACCTACACTCAAATGGTTTCCAACCTGAAGCTGGATCCAATCTAACAGTTTCAGGGCAGCATAAGACTCAGCAGGAACACACATAAGAGAGTTGGCTATCTTGGTAATTAACTGTATAATGAACTGTATAAATGCAGGAGGAAGAACCACTTTTTCAGGTGCACTTCTGCAGGAGAGGATCTGAAGGAAAGAATGCCCATTTTACAGTGGTAAATACATCTAACAGCCTAACAGTCCAGAGAAGGGCAGCAAAGCTGGGGAAGGGTCTTTTAAGGCAGACATTGTTATTAATTCAGTGATAATAGTTACTTGTCAGATATCTTTTGTGAGAAGGATGCACAAGAAAAACTACAGTATCAAATCTAACCCAAATATTGCACCAATATAGATTATACTTCACTGTACCTTGATTTTCACACTGCAATATCTTGGTCTGCTGCAGTAAGGTGGTGGATGAGAGACAAGTGAGGGGGAAAAAATAGAAATAAAAATAATATTCACATATCTACTACATGTAATTCAGATTTTACTGCAGGTGTCCAGACTACACTTGTATGGGCAGTAAAGATTCCAGTAAGGAATCCAGTCAGAGTGGCTAATATTTGCCAAACACCCACCTGCCCTGAAGAACAAACTCATCTGTGGTTACATTTTCACACAATAAAGACAGATGACCACACAGAAAGATCTAGATCACACAGAGTGCTGAGCTAACTGAACTTGTCTTCACCCCAACTCTTCCTAAAATACAGGGCCTAAGGATTCACTCTTTTTTTCTTCTCACATGAGCAAAAATCTTGACAGGGTCTTCAGAATTAACATTTCAGACTGGCAAACAGGGTCTTCTGCTGTCACCTTATTTATTTTAAGTTATTCACCACACTTCAACCTCTCCAAGAGACTCTTGCTATAGTTAAGTGGCTGAAATTTATACAGCTGCATATAAAAAGCCACTGAAATGCCTCATTAACTCTGCTTTCCTCCCCAGGAAGGTTCTCTCCAGCAGCTATATAGGTATCTAGACATATCTCTCTATCTAGATATAGCTGAGACTTTATTTTCAGTTTTCTTTGAATTAATTCAGTTCATTAACTTCTGAACACCTCACCCAAGCTCCTGCTTAGCTAGTTTGATGGGAACCAGGCACTAAGGACACAGCAGGAGGTCACTGTGCTCAGGTGAATTTAACTTCATCTTAATGGTGAGGTCTGGTGTGAAAATATAGAATGAGATTTCAGGCACAAATATCCAGTCTAGTTTCTTTTTCCTTCCCCCTTCCCATGTTTCCAGAGATATTGAATGATCTCTGATGCTGATAAAAGATGAACAATCCTGGGAAGTAAGAGGAGGAGATGAACTTCAGATGCTAAGGACAGCAAGAGGATCTTTGCAAACAGGCTTGCTACTAGGTGGAGAAAGCTTTAAGCCAGGTCCAGGAGGGTGTCTGAATACAGAAGTGAGGGAGCAGTGGAGATAAAGGGGAAAAACATGACAGCTCTTCCAACAACACAACCTTCTACTGTCTACTAGCTAAATATTTCCAAGCAGAGTCCACTAAAATAGGCTTTCCTGAGATGCCTTCAAAATACTTCTTTTCTCAACATGCTGAAAGCTCTTGCTGGTCAACACTGCTTCATCATTCCTCTGTCCTTCTCCAGTGTGTTCCTAGCCATCTGTTACCTCTTTCCTCCTGTTCCTTTGGCTGCTTTCCTAACTGGCTTACATACATCTCTGCTTTGTGCCCACATGAAGGGAGAACCTTCAGTCACAGCTCAGCTTCCTAGACACAAAGGCCAGGAAATACTGTTGGCAGTCTGTAAGATTTCATACCTAGCAAGAAGGACATGAGGATTACTATATCTGAGACACTAAGAAGCAAGCAGATAATGGTCTCAAAAGGCAAGATTATTTGTTCTTGATGCTTTTCTCCAAGGCAACCAGGTCACTAAGCAAGAATATCAGATGCTACCAAAGTAAACTACTTTTAATGGCACCAGGGCATGCATGCACAGTAAAAGAGAGGATACACTTAACTGGATGCATGAGACAGTTTAACTCTTTGCTCCATGGGGTAAATTCTCTCTCTAAAAGGCACTTGGAAACCTTCCCTTCTTAGTTCCTTCTAAACCATTGTTCTAGATGGAAGAGAAGGAACAAAAATGCCAACAGCCTGGAATAATAATGAGAATTAAAAAAGAGTGAGACTAGGTGCTGTGAAATATTCAAAACCACTGCTCCAAAAATCCATGGCCCCCACATAGAAGTGCCTGTAGTATGTGCCATGCATCCTCAGCTTTTACAGACCTATTCAAACATGCAGGTAGTTGTTTCCCTTCCCTATGTCTTATTGGAATCCCAAGAGTATGCCAGAAGGCAAACAGCTTTCAGGCATAAAGTGTGTCTCTTAGTTAAATCACTGCCATTGTGTTAAGCACTGATTTGTTTTGGGGTCAAGTACCTCTGCCACATTTACAAACAACAAACAGAGGTCAGCTATAGGCATTCTCCAAACTGGCTGATGATCTCAAAGCAGCAAGGTGCAGGAAGAAGAATGGTGAGGTCCAATTCCATTCCTTTGCCAATCTCTGAAGAGCAAAGTGCAGATATCTAGATAGGAAGGGGTCAAACATATTGGAAAGCATGACATCTCTATTGCCTGGTAAGAAGATGACCTTTATGGAACAGTTACACAACAGAAAGTAGAGTCACTGACTACACAAGGGCAATGTAATCAATAACAGACAGTTACAGAAGAGAAGCAACCAGCACCACATGTCCCATTCACATGTTTTCTTTAAAGAACCAAAGCTAGAGACCAACTGCACTGAACAGGAAACATTTCTGCTATTGACCATGACAAGGATATGAAACATGCCAAAAAATTGGGGATTTTTCTTCCAAAAAAGCCACCTAGTCAGAGGAAAAAAAAAATAAATCTCCATTCAAGTATGAATAGTTCAACAGAAATCCACAGCAAGGCAAATGAAAGGTAGTGACAAAGACCACATCTGACACTGTCCTCAGCTAACCCTATTATGCCTAAGGACTGTAGCATGTGTAAATACAGAAGATCACACATTTTCCTAGACACTAATGTAATCACCATCACCAAAAATGAGCTCAATAGTTCATTGTTAAGACCCAATTTTCCACTTGAAAACCTTAACTATTCAGTGTTTCTATGAATACTAAGATTTTTGGTGGTTTTTTCCCCCTCCCCCCTCACAAACTCACAACAGTTACCCATTTATCACTCCAGCTATCCAGAAGCCTCCTCACTTTCAGAATACTTCATTTATCCTGCCAAATTTCAGTGGAAACTCTGGCTAAGCTTTTGGATACAAGAAAGATATATATTTTATATATATTTTCTGAATTCTACTTGCTATTCCCATCTACCCTGGGCAGCTACAGGATGACATATGAGCTTGTCTCCAGAGCTGAGAAGGAAATGCTGCAGCCTTGTAAAATTAGCAGCTGCTGACCCATAACTAATTTGCCAGAGCAATATTTTTTCAACCTCATTAATGAGGTAGGATATAGAAAGATGAGATACAGGGCAATAAAAAAAATAAAATGTAAATACCACAAAGGCAGCTTCCCAAGCAAATTATCAGGGCCCTGTTATGGATGTTCTGCTATGAAACTTTGCTCCAGACTGGAAGAAGGGAGATGAAAACTTGTCTTATGAAGCCTGCTAGATTTTCATGACTTCTCTGTGCACATCCTTTCAGCAGTAACTTCCTGAAAGGGCATTTTATTATTCACTGATGGGTTGGTTTGTGAAACTGTGCTGCTGGAGTCAAAAATAGCTCAGTGAAGAAAGAGCCTGAGTAATCGAGCTGCTAACCACACAAATAAATAAGGGTGGATTTTTTCCTGTAGTAACTAACCACAGCTCAGAACAGTCCAGACTTTATCCCACAGACATGCAGAACAACATTTTGCAGGTTTGCTGATGTTTGTGCTGTTTGATCACAAGTATCTGTAGGATTTTCTGGTGCTGCCTTCTCCTTAGGGTAGTCAACAGCACTGTCAGGAGCCATCATGAGCAGCTGCAGAAGTTAAAGGCTTTGGCTTTGTGAACATCATTAGCTCAGAATCACAGAATCTCCTGAGCTGGAAGGGAGCCACCAGGATCATCCAGTCCAACTCCTGTCTCTGCACAGGACAACCCCAAAGTCACACTATGGTGTCTAAGAGCATTGGCCAAGTGCTTCTTTTACTCCATGAGAGTTAGTGGCATGCCAGCCTCCCTGGGGAGCCTGTTCCAATGCTCCAACACCCTCTGGGTAAAGAACCTCCTCCTGACATTCAGCATGAATGTCCCCTGGCACAGCTTCACCAGCTGGGTCCAGGGTGAAGGCAGCAGTCCTGCATCTCATCATCACCACAGCAGCAAAGAACCCCAGGCTGCACTCTCCTTCACCACCTTTGTCTAGACACTAAATGCACATGGCCACAGCAAGGAACCTACCTGCCCAAACCACTCACTGCAAAGCCTGAAGGCAAACTATTACCCCCTGGGATTCCTCTGAAGGAACTGGGGAGCAGGAAGAAACAGAGATTCTTAGTTATAATTCTAGATGCCCTGGCTGGAATTGTACAAGCAAGACACCTGAGACCTGAGCAGAGAAGTGACTGCTGCCTTTAAAACTTGGCAGGCAGCTCTGGAGAGTGACTTTTAAGGGCTGAAGAATGATATGCTCACCTTCAGTACCTTTAAGTCTGCCCAACTTCAATGGAAGAGGTGATGACTCTTTACTACTCCTTGCACAGTAGCATGGTCTTTTCTAAGAGACATCCACAAAGCTGGCTGCACTGCACAAAGGCATGAGCCTGCCTAACACAGAGGAAAGAAATGGAGCTTGCCAAATACTTACAAGCATCTCACTGTCACTTCTCAGTCTCTCTGCCCCAGATAGAGCAAGTAGAGAGAGGACAATTAATTCTAATGGTGCATTACTTAACCTGTTACTGAAGGGATGGTAACAGCCAATAAGGCATATAAGAAACTCTTTTTTTTCCAAATACCCAAGAAAACCTCAAGCAAACCCTAAATATCCAAGTAGATCTTTATGTGTTTCTTCAGCTTCTGCTCACTTAGCCTCTTAGACATCTTGGGAAGAGCTCATAGCCATTAAATGTGGTGACTTCCAAGAGATAAAGAAAGAAAGAGGGGTTAAAAATGGACATATTCATACTCAAGGGCAGCACTCCAACCAAAAAAAAAGCCTCAGATTTCCTAAGTTACAAGGCAGTCAACATCACTTAGCTGTGAAGTGTTATACCTATTATGACACTGCAGAGTACATAGGACCCAGGGCAAAAAAAAGAATCCCTCACATTAAAACCAATCAGATTAGCATAATCAGAGCAGAAAGCAGAGCTGTAGGAGCATTTGGGGAGCTTTTACATTTATTTTATTTTATTTTTTTACTTTAAATCTTTTCAACCCCTCCAGCCAAAGTAAACACATCACAGATTTGTGCTCAGAAATGCCCTCAGCCAAAAAAACACCTAAGCTATTGTAATATAGGGAATGACACTAGGAAGTAAGCTAAGCTTTAATAGCCTCCATGGCATCTAAGAGATGTGGGGGGCTCATGACCAGAATTGCTGTGCAGTACTAGACCAATATCCCACTGCTGGGAATCAAGCAACAAAGGAAAATATGGGGATTAAATTAAAAGATGCAGTTAAACTGTCAACTTGAAGTTCAGAGGAAACTCCTTTTAGATGTTACACCCCCTGACACAGTCTCAGCCTGATCTTAGAATCCTAGAATGGTCAGAGTTGGAAGGGAGCTTAAAGATCTGCTAGTTCCAACCCCCCTGCCTGCCAGGGACACCTCCCACTACATCAGGTTGCCCACAGCCCCAGCCAGCCTGGCCTTCAAAGCTTCCAGGGATGGAGCTGTCACAACCTCTCTGGGCAACCTGTGCCAGTGTCTCCCCACCCTAACTGTGAAGAACTTCCTCCTCATATCCAATCTAAATCTCCCCTCCTCTAGTTTGCATCCATTCCCCCCAGTCCTATCACTACCTAACCTCCTCCAAAGTCCCTTCCCAGCTTTCCTGTAGCCCCCTTCAGATCCTGGAAGGCCACCAGAAGAGCCCTCTCTTCTCCAGACTGAACAACTCCAGCTCTCCCAGTCTGTCAGCTTGGTGTTTCTCTGTTCTCAGGGCACCTCTCTCCCTTCTGTCAATCCCCCAGTCCCTGGACCTCACCCAAGTGAGATACCCTAGGGGCAAGGTTGCCAGCATCAGCCCTATGCTGCCTCTTCCAGACTTCTACACTTCTCCCAGGCCAGCAGAAAAGATGAGGCTGATTTGCAGAAAGGTTTTGCTCTGTTATGACTAGGAGAGGAGAAACTCCTCTCAAATATAGAAACACAGTTAAAAAAAGGGCTCACTCAGCTCCAATTGTGTGAGAATGGCCTTCAAAGTCATCCCTAAACAGCACTGCCAGATAGATAGATGTTGTACTTAGTGGCATGGTGGTGATAGGTTGATGGTTGGACTTGATCTTAGAGGTCTTTTCCAACCTTAATGAGTCTCTGTGTATCCCAGAGGCTATTTTCTGCCCTTGAAATTAAGATAGTTGAACCTATACCTGCCTCCTAGCTGCCTCCATTCATCACAGACTTCTAGACCAGCATTCTTTGTTTTCTGATCAATGTATTTTTCCTCATGATTTTCTCCAATGAACTCTAATTCACTCAGAAACAACCTTCAATTGATTTCACTCCTGCTAGCAGGTGGAAAGGAGGTCAGGCACTTTAGAGGGAACAGCCAGAGAGATTCTGAACTCATGGACACAGGCTGCTTGGAATCTGTCTCAGAGAGGTCCCCTAGAAACACCTGGGATCTGGGAATGTTCCTAACTGGTAGTTAAACAATTTCCAGCTCCCATACCTGATTATTACCTAGGAGGACCAGAAAGATAGGCAAGCAGCATGGAAGGGATGTGCTCTGATCACACACCAGGAGAATTCTGCTCAGTGAACCCCAGGCACTAAAGTAATGCTTATTCTGTGCTTTAAGCAGTGATTATCTGAATTAATTGTTAGTCACACACAACTACTGGCCAGTGCATTTAAAGTTACTGATAGTGTTCTTTAATAAAATATTAGTAATTAAATGATCAAAACTGTAATTTCCTTAACTTATAATATTGCTAATGAGCTCCTCATAAAAAAATTCCAACTCCCTGCCCTGTGAAATATGTGCCCAGCATTGATCCCTCCACAGAGCTACACCCAAATTCTTAGCTCCCCACATTTGTTCATGTATTCCCCTCTAAAGCTGGGGAAGGGGCTAGAGCACAAGCATTGAGATGCAGCTGAGGAACTGGGGTTGGTTAGCCTGGAGAAGAGGAGGCTCAGGGGAGACCTTCTCACTCTCTACAGCTACCTGAAAGAAGGTGGTAGTGTGGTGAGCCTTGGTCTCCTCTCCCAAGTAATGAGCAATAGGACAAGAGGCAATGGCTTCAAGTTGCACCAGGGGAGGTTCAAGTTGGATCTTAGGAAGAATTTCTTCCCCCAGAGGGTTCTCAGGCATTGGCCCAGGCTGCCCAGAGAGGTGGTGGTGGAATCACCATCCCTGGAGGTGTTGGAGCTGTGGTGCTTGGGGCCATGGTTTAGTGGTGAGCATGGCAGTGTTGGGTGGATGGTTGGACTCATCACCTCAGAGGGCTTTGCCAACCAAAATGATTCTATGAAAGCACACCTTCTAGTTGCACTCCAAAGGTAAGTCACCTATTTGGACTGAAACAAATCAGCCACATGGGCTGGCACAAGTCAAATGAAGTAAATGCCCTGGGCAGCCTGGGGCAATGCCTAACAACTCTTGCTGGGAAGAACATTTTCCTGATATCCAATATGAACCTCCCCTGGTGCAACTTGAGGTCATTTCCTCTTCTCCTATCATTGGTAACCCAGGAGAAGAGACCAACTCCTACCTCACTATGACCTCCCTTTGGTTAGTTGTAGAGAGCTAAGGTCTCCCCTGAGCCTCTTCTTCCTCAGCCTAACCAACCCCAGTTCCCTCAGCTGCTCCTCAGACTTGTTCTCCAGGCCCTTCCCCAGCCTTGTTGTCCTACAACACAACCAGATCCTGTCTTCCCTTCACTTCTTCCTAAATCTCCCCCAATTAAGAACCTAACTTCATTTTCCAATTTCCTGCAAGCAATCCCAATTAAATTATACAGAATTATAATCACATATAAAATTAAGCCAAATATGTTCTTCTTCCCAAGTCAGTTTTTTAACTCTGACTCTAAACTAGCCTAAAATTCCTCTCAGATGCCACAGGATGATCTATACTTCTTGCTGGGAAGAAATTTCCCTGCACTGAGGCACAATAATCTTCTATCATATGTGTAAACCATCCAAGTTTGCACAGGCAAACAAATGAGATTGGAAATGAAACCTCAGTCAGAAAGATATTCTTATCACAAGATAGCAGCAGGCTGGAGACACAAACAGACATCATTTGTTTTGTCCCCCTAAGAACTTGTAAACAGGAACAGCAACATTTTGGATGTAAAGAACATTGAAGATTCAGTCAAGACACCTGAAAACTGACAGCAAAGAGTTTAAATAAGAAAAAAAATATTAGAAGTACTTTATTTCCCACAGAGGAAAATATTTGGGCTCTAAAGTTCTTACAAATGCTACTGAGTTTACTTTCACCAAGTGAAAGGAGCTCTTGTCCCTCACCAGGACTTGGGAGGAAAGAGAGGCACAAGTTGAGGTTTTGAGGAAAGAACTGA
This sequence comes from Galbula dea, assembly GCA_013399015.1. NCBI lineage: Eukaryota > Metazoa > Chordata > Aves > Piciformes > Galbulidae > Galbula > Galbula dea. Next base: position 381,126 of record VWZX01008705.1, on the reverse strand, counting down.
AGAACTGAAGTCAGGAAAAAAATAGAATGAATAATAAAAGGAAGAATTTTCTGTGATGAGGAGGGTGGTGAGATGCTGGCACAGGTTGCCCAGAGAGGTGGCAGATGCCTCATCCTTGGGAACAATCAAGGTCAAGTTGGACAGGGCTCTGAGCAACCTGATCTGGCTAAAGCTGCTCCTGTTGACCACACAAGGGTTGGACTAGATGAGCTGGAAAGTTCCCTTCCAACCCAAACCATTCCATGATTCTACAAAGGACTTTCCCTCTTCTTTCCTTCCTTCACTTGGCAGACCCTGAGAATTGCTTTGGGCAAAGAGTTCTTTTCTACTGGGCACTCTTTTTGTTGTCACTCTGAAGTCCCCTAGACACAAAGCCATGGAAAATGAATACTCCAGATATATTTGAACAACTCCCCTCCAAAATGATAGGCAGCCATTACCAGTGGCTTTTCCAGAGGGAAGGATCATAAGAGGCATCCCCTGGGATAACTCTCCCACTCCTAGCATTTCAGGGAATAACACCACATGGAGCATACAGGAGAGAAGTTCCACTATCCATCTCCTTCTTGCTTCTGCAATGACAACCCAGAGGAGGCTGTTGATCCACTAAGACCAAGCCAACCCTTCCAAACCTGCTTTCACATTGGAGCTCTCATTTTAGAAGCAAAAGTGTTAGGTGGAGAAGTGTTTGGAGAACTGTTTCTCTACAGCTCAATGATGAGAGCTGAGGGCTTTATAGCCATCTCAGAGACCTTCCCAGTCAAGAGCTAGTACCTCCTGATATGCACACAAAGATAAATAAACCCACAGCTAGCTCCCCCCCAAAAAAATGCATTTCTAAGGTTCCACAAACACTGAAGTGACAGATGTGAATTGATGTCAAGGTAGAAACCAAGCTTCCAAGCCAAAACTACAAATAATTTCTACTCCTGTGCATACCCAAGCAACAGGAGGCTTGGGGAAATCTTCTCACTCTGCTCATCATTCTGCTGCAGGTAAATCCATCCTGCTCCTAACATTCCTGAGATTGAGATTTAATGACCTACAGAGATTTATAGGGCCAATTACACCTCTCAGCATGAGCACTTCAGGGGCCTCTACAGCTCTAAACAGACACTAGAAGGTCACTTGGAAAGCTCTCATGAAGTTCAACAGACTTCAGATGAGGCTCTTCACTCCCCTCTCCATCCCACCCCAAAAAAAGAGAGGATTTCAAATGGGAGATCTTTGGGCTTTTGTTTTTTGTTCTGCTTAATCACACTTCCTAGTTGGTCCACTTGGGTTTTGGTTGTGCTTTTTGTTGTTTCTGTTTTGGTTTGGGGAGGTTTGGTTTGGTTTGGGGTTTCTTTGGTTTGGGGGTTTCTTGTTGGTTTTGACTCCTTTTGTTTTGGAGTTGTATTTCTTTTGAGGCTTTTTTTTTTGCTTGGGCATTTTTGGGGGTTCCTTGGACATGTTTTGGAGGTTCCTTGGACATGTTTTGGAGGGTTGTTTTTCCATCTCTTCCAAAAAGATGGCATAAATACAGCTGGACCTAGGAAGAGTCATTACACAGTGGGAAATGACAGAATAGTTGAAGTGCATTAATGTAAGCATGAGAGCTATGACTCCTGAGTGACATCCAGAGAGGTTGCTCAGAGTTCCTGGAGCTGTGAGGAAACCACTTGGCAACATCCCTAGGAAGTGAGAAGTCCCTAAATTCACATTGCCCAGTTGCAGTCACTGAGGCAACTGAAATCATCATTGCTCTCAGGCAGCACTGCACCCAGATTGCCCAAGGTATCCAATTCCAGATGTTCCTGGGTTTCCTTTCCCTCTTTAGGCAACCTGGCATGCTGGGAGTGATGCAAGTCACCCAACAGTAACCACACATGTTGCACAACAGAAGGAAGTTTTGAAATGAAGAATAAAGTGGAGCATTGGCCCAGGCTGCCCAGGGCAGTGGTGGAGTCACCATCCCTGCAGGGCTTCCAAAACCATCTAGCTGTGGTCCTTAGGGCCATGGTTTAGTGGCATGGGGGTGAGAGGTTGATGGTTGAACTTGATGATCTGAGAGGTCTCTTCCAGCCTTCATGATTCTGTGATTATTTTTGGTAAGAAATAGACTGAAAGAGATACAGATGTGATCAAAGAAAGTCAGAACTCAAACCTTGTTTTCCTCACTTAATGAAGGGGGGTGGGGGGGAAATGACTAATTAGCTAGCAGTCAGCTTTCTGCCTGCCATGAATTTAGCCACTCAAGTAGAAACAAGGTAGAGCAGAAGCATCACAAGCACCTTTAACTACAGCATCACTGTCAAATGCCACCAGAAGTAGGCTAGAAATGCTGTGCTTTGAGTCATGGATAGGATTTGCTCAGCCTTATTTGCTACACAGGATCATGGCATCCAAGCACAGGCAGCAGCATTTAGTGAGGAACTCCCTGAAAGGTTACAACTGCTTGAAAAGGGGTTCCTGGAAGTTACTCAAGGAGCAGCTTCAGAGATTATTTTCAATTACTGAGATAAAAATCAGGGATTCTCTCAAGAGGGGGGGGGGGAAAAGGAAAGGTTGGTGAGGTTGTTTTTCCCTAGAGACTACATAAAGCATATGAAAGCTTTAATCTCATTTCAAAAATAGTATCAGCCTCCTAATATTGCTTAACTCTGCTTTTGCCTCCCTCTAATCATTTCTCCAGGTTCTTACAACATGTTTTTGGAGGAAGAGAGGGAGGCAATAGGGAGGGAGAAGGGCAGGCAAAAGGCAAGATTTCTTTTCTTCAGCACAGCAAGCTGGAGCCATATCATGGACACATGTTAACCCTCTGAAGATAACTTCTCAAGATACTGATGATGCTGCCAGTGCAACCTTGGCACTCTCTCAGCAGACCACCATCAGACTCAAGCACAGCAGACTTGCAACTCCAGAGCAGTCTAGCCCTTCCAGCCCAGCCCATCCATCTTCCAAGGTGGATTTTATTACTTTAAGGCCAAAAAAAAGAAAAAAGAAGAAAATAATCCATATTCCAAAGAGTAGAGGCAGTGCCAAGACACAGATCTTCTGTAGGAGAAAGAGGAAACATTTAAGGCCTTAGAAGACTGGGAAAAAAGCCCATTTTTGCAGAGCAAGTACTGCCATCTGTGTGCCTTTCAAGACAAACCCAAAGGTTTTCCAGCCAAAATGATTGTCTGATCACCTGCAGTCTTCCACCTCCCCTCAAGCTGGTTTTTCCAGCAAGATTTGTTCACTTATCCCAGAATGTTAGGGGTTGGAAAGGACCTTGAAAGATCATCTAGCCCAAGCCCCCTGCCACAGCAGGATTCTTTTGTTGCTCCAAGGAATGTTTCTCTTAAAATTACCTTCAAAAACATTGAAATAAAAATGGCCCATTGAAAAAAAATAAACCTCCCTAATCTAAAATCCTTTCAATAGATCTGAAGTGCTCTTCACACACAGAGGGCACAAGCATCTTGAATTAGCAGGGAACTATTTTTAAAGAGATGGAGGAGAAGATACCCAATTAGTTTCGTGGGGAATGAGAACCTTGGAGATGATTTCCTCTCCCTTAATTACTTTGACTCACCACTCATTTAGCTTTCCAATAGTACTACCTATTGCACACTCCACTTTTGATACTAAAGACATCTGAACATGGAAGATTATGGATCTTAATGATACCTAACCACTGACTTACCCAGAGGAAAAAGAATTCAAGATACAGTATGGTACAAATAATTCCTTCCTTTGAAATAACTGCCTCCAAGGAAGGATCCCTCCAAGAACAGCAGCAAAACCATGACAGTTCTGACAACTCTACAGAACTAACTCCACTCCTCATCTTTACTTCATATAACACAGGCACTGCTCTGCCACTTGCACAGGATACAGAAAAGTGAAGGTAGATGAAATTGTATTCCAGAAAGTGAGCACCTGTGGCAAAGTTCAAACAGAAAATGAAAGAAAAATAGTAATAATAATAATAAAATCATAGAATGTTTTGGGTTGGAAGGACCTTTCAAAGTCATCTTGTCCCACTGCCCTAATAAATAAGATCTCCAATCTTACCTCTGCAGAAATAAATTAATTAGGAACTTTATGACAGAGCCTCCTCATATTAAAAAGTGGGAAAAGTAAACAGAAAGGATGAAGGGAGCCAAGAAAAGTCATAAAGAGGACAGTGAATTCAACAGAAAATAGCAATTCTGCAAGGTAAAAGAAATAGAGGTCACAGAAAAAAGACCTAGGACAGACAGATGGACACAGAGACAGAGAAAGGAGAGTGATAAAAGTGAGAGAAGCCAAGACAAAAGGGGCAGGGAGACAGAAGGGATAGCTTGAAATTTAACAGACAAACCCAATCTACAAACAATCAACCCTACAAACTACCACAGCTCTATGTTCCTCCCCACAAAAATGAGTCCAGAAAGCAGAGCTGGATGAAAAGTGAGTGCAATTCATGTCATTAACTAAGAAAGCTTGGTTGGCTGGTGACAGCTCAGGGATCAGCCCCATCTCTGTCAAGCAGTAGGACTTTTTGCCAGGACTTTTCAGCTCTCATGGGATTAAGGCTGAGCTGAAGCAATGCCTGAATGATTTTTCTGCATCTGAACACCTGAGCCACTGCATCACATAACATCAGCTTTGGATTTGTTTCAAGATGCCCAAGTCTTTGCTAAGCAAAAGAATGAAGAGGTACAAAAAGCATCAGGCTACTACAGGTAGCAGCACATGCTACTGCCACCACGTAGCTGAAATTATGAGTTCTCTCATTAAGCAGCATTATCCAACCATTTATTATGCTATAGAGGACTAATAATTCCTCTATCAGTTGTCAAAGCCTAACTTATCAGCAAAAAAATTAAAATGCAAGCTGTTAAAGCAATTAGCAAAGGAATGACTGTGAAACAAAGTGGATTTTCTGAAGGCCTTCCAGAGAGAGATGGGAAGGAGGAAGCTTTGGGTTCCACTTTCCACCAGGAAATATTGCACCATTCCAACAAACTAACCATTGCAGATGAGAGAGAGAAGGAGGAGAGACTCTGAAAGGAGTTTCCCAAGTCATTACAATAGAATGACTCTTAACAACAGACAGTACAGAGTCTTTGGAGTTGAGTCTTGCTAGGTTTGGGATCCCTTCTCCTGGGCTGTTAAGGCTGCTAGGGAACTTCTTTCCATATGAATGATTGAAGAAGGGGGAAAGGGTTCCTAAAACTGCCCCTTCAGCATGGGGTTTTCTTTGTGCTTTGGAAGGAAAGCTGAAGAAAGACACTTCCAAACTTAACTATACATTATCCAAGAGTTATTAAGAGAGAAAACAACACAGAAAATATTTAAAGAGGTATCAAGAGGAAGAACTTGCTTCTCTCTTGCTACAGTCAGCAGCAATGTAGTGGACTTACCAGGCTTCACACCCCAAGGGCAACCAGCAGCCTGCAAGCCACAGGAGCTTTGCTTTGATTTACTAGATAAAAGCAACAAGTTGATTTTGTTTTAAGCAGATTGCATGTCCCATTTTTCATAGGGCATTTAGAGAGCACAGTGCTATGGGCTTCCCAGTGACAAATCCACTGAGGCTTCAAAGACAGAGAACACACTTTGTACCCCTTGATATGGATGGAAGAACTCAATTCAACATTTCTTTTTCCTATCTGGAAAGAGAAATGCCTGAGAAAAATAGTTTTCAGCCCTGCTTTCTGAGAATGAAGCTTAAATGATGCTGCCTGCATCTTCACCTGCTGTTCCTCCCTTCTCTTCAATCACTTGGGGAGATGATGGTCAACAGCAACCCAAAGTGACAGAGAGCATTTTCAGGAAGAGAAGTGACTGAAGAAAGGAGAGAAACAATCAGCATTCCATGGTTGGAATGAGAGGAACTCAACCTTCCTTCTCTCAGGAAACCCAGAGAGCAGTCAGCACTGAAGGAGAATCTGCAGAAGACAAGGAGGGTTTGGCTGCATGCTCACATCACCACCTGCTTATTTTTCCTGTCCTTCTGTCCTCAAAACATCCCAACTCAGGCAACTCTTATTTACTGCAAGCATCTAGTAAACACAGGCACACTTCCATGGCCAGCAGCTGTGACAGCTGATCTTCACACCACAATATTATCTTAATAAACTGCCTCTCAGCCCCAGGGTCTTTGTTCTCAGAGAAGTGACCTACAGTTGATCACCCTGGATCTTCTACAATGCACGATGAGCACAGAGGTTCTAGGAGTTAATTGCACAGTGACTGCCAAAATAGCAACCTTTCTTCCTTTCTCTCTCTAAAACAATTGGAGTGACACTGTAATTCAAGTTAATGATAGAACTCTGTGTCTGGAGAACTCTGCCATTAGTTAATGTTCCCACCACACCAGCTCCTCTGGATGGTATTTGACAACAAAATTCAAGTTAAACAGCCTCCTCCAGAATGGAGACAAGATTGGATTAATTAGGGAACTTGCTGCACATTTTGGAAAGGAAGATGAATATCCCTTTTAGAACCATATTAAAATCCTAGGGAATAAGAACCAGACTGTAATGTTGTTGTAGTGTAAGGCATGAATATCTATTGAATTAGTCAAAAATCAAATCCCTGGAGATCAGAATCTTGCCCCAGACATCTTTAAGAGAACATCTGACTCATTACTCATCTGAAGACAAAAAAACTACATCAACAGAGGAGCAGCACTCCATAATACACAGGAATCAATATGTTTCCTAGGAGAGCTCCAAATTCTCTGCCAAAAGAACTCCTATTTTGGTACTCCTAACATATTATGTTGCTCTTATTGATCTCCATGCTACTTCTGCCATGGAGCCAACGTCTAGAGAAAAGCAGAAACCAGGGTCAATTACTCAGTCTTTTCCCCACAAACTTCCCAACTTTCTTCCTCTGACTGAAGACCACCAGTAGAAAGACTGTCAGGAGTCCATAAAGCTTTGACTAGCTGAAACACAACCCATAGGCTGCTTGAATTCATTTCCTAGCAGGATTATTCCTCCAGGAGGGTCCAAAACTGCAAGCATGCAACTCCAAATGAAATGCACAAAAATCCTGTAGCCCAGTCACAAGTCTCCAAAGAGTCTGGGCTGAAATTCTTCTGGTCTGTTTCTAGTTACAGAACCCTAGAATTGTCAGAGTTGGAAGGGACCTGAAAGATCAGCTACTTCCAACCCCCCTGCCTGCCAGGGACACCTCCCACTACATCAGGTTGCCCACAGCCCCATCCAGCCTGGCCTTCAAAGCTTCCAGGGATGGAGCTGTCACAACCTCTCTGGGCAACCTGTTCCACTGTCTCCCCACCCTCACACTGAAGAACTTCCTCCTCATATCCAATCTAAATCTCCCCTCCTCTAGTTTGCATCCATTCCCCCTAGTCCTGCCACTACCTGACCTCCTCTAAAGTCCCTCCCCTGTCACTTGACTGCTACATTTTCCACTGTCCTGGCACTCACACAGGGGTAGCAGGCTGACCATTTGGGGTCAGGTTAAGCCATGCTCCTCCTGACTGTCCCACTTCCTTTCACCCCACTCACTGTAAGGCTTGCTGAGAACCCCAGGCAAATAGAGATGGAAATAACCATGCAACAGGATCAGCTGCACCCTTCAAAGACAACACAGTTGTATCTACCATGCTCTTGAAGACTTCAGCTGGTAAGGACTCCACAATGTTCACACAATCCATTCCAGGATCTCTCTGCATCCTTACTACTAGAAAAAAATGTCCTAAACATGTTGTTTCTTACAACATTTTACTTCCACTCTACTCACTGAGGGCACTGAAGATTTTTTTTTCCCCTCATATGTCAGACTTCATCCTGTTCTCCATCTCCATTCAAAGCATTACTCTTGACACAGAACCACAGGCTGGAAGAAACCTCCAGGATCAAGCCCAACCATCAACCTCTCACCACCATGCCACTAAACCATGGGCCTAAGGACCACAGCTAAGTGGTTTTTAAAACATTCAGTTTCTACAGCTGCTGAGATCTCCTTCAATGTTTTTTTTTTCCCCAAATATTGTGTTATTTATTTGCAAGTTAGAAGAAAGTTTCCACTTGAACTGGAGCTGGTCAAAATCCTGCTGAGAACATCATTAGTTACCTTCCTAAGATTACAGATTCCCTGGGGAGGATCTTGCTCTATCATTTTTTATTCTCTTAGTTTTTATAGGTCACATCCAATTGCAATTTAAATAAACTTGCATGATTGAGGACCACAGAGTAGAGGCAATACCAAAGTAAGATCTTCCTCAGAGGATGTCCAAGAGCAACTGAAGGAAGGGAGCATAAGTACTCTCTTTTTTTTTCAGCCAGCTCCTACTTACACAGATGGTTCTTCCTCACCAAGATGAACTCAGCATCAGGACAAACCTACTTCAGAAGTTCTCATTTCCATTTGTTTTTGCTGCAAGTACACTTGCTCCTCAGGCACTTACAGAACACCTCCTTGTTGTACAAGGCATCCCATGGCATCCCTCAGAGACGTGGCTGGGAGCTTAACAAGGATCTGCAGTTTTCCTTCCACAGATGCTCACAGCCACTCTCTGAACACTGCTGTTCACTGACCCATCTTGCACTAACAAACAGAAGAGTTCTTGGTCTTAGGATGGGATTTTTTTAGTTCTGCATTTCCCTTTTCCTTCATCCATTTAACAGGGAACTAGTGAATCTAAATGTCTTTAAAGGTGTAGCACACACAGGCTACAACTCACCCTATGGAGCTCATTCTGTCTTAGGATGAGAGGAAGTTTCTGACCAAGTTTGAAGCCTTCATTTCCCTATTGTTTAAGGTGGGAGTGGCTCTTGCTCTGTCCTCCCTGAGGAGAAAGATATACCAATTCCCCTATGTTATCGTTTGGGTTAGAACAGGATTAATTCTGTTCAGTGAGGGCTCCCTTGGTCAAGAAGGATGGGGAACAGAAGAGAACAGAAAAAGGCTACAGAAATGCTGAGGGGACTGGGAGATCTCTCTTCTGGGGAAAGGCTGAGAGAGCTGGGGCTGGGGAGCCTAGAGGAGAGCAGGCTGAGGGCAGCAAATCTCAATGCTTAGCAAGGCTTCCTGGCTGGGGGGCAGGAGGCTGGGGCCAGGTTTTGCTCACTCCTGCCCAGGGACAGGACAAGAGGCAACAGGCACAGACTGGAGCAGAGGAAGTTCCAGCTAAAGAGAAGGAGGAACTGCTTTCCTTGGAGGCTGCTGGAGCCCTGGCCCAGGCTGCCCAGAGAGCTGCTGGAGTCTCCATCTCTGGAGACATTGCAAAGGCAGCTGGAGCCCATCCTGTGCAAGCTGCTGGAGGTGACCCTGCAGTGCCAGGGGGGTTGGACTAGATGATCTCCAGAGGTTCCCTTCCAACCCCTAACACTCTGGGATTCTGTCAAGAACCAAAAGAAATGGATTTTCTACACAATTTCAAGATGACCACTTATTTTCTCTGCCTAGCAACTCATGCAAGGTTTCTAGTTTAGGTACAGAAGAATTGTTTGATTACAGTGGGTTGACTGGCTCACTTCACACTACTCCCTTTATTCTTGGGCAAGATGAGCCTGAAAATTATTACTTTTACAGTTTCCATTCTATTTGTAGTATACAGCAGTGAACAGAATCAACTTTATTATCCTGGAAAAGACAAACATAGGTGTGACACTGCCAAGCTGGCCTGACACAAAGCTGCTCTGCAAAAAGTGCTGTCTCTTCCCAGATTTCCACAAATGACACCTGCTCTGACCACACAGTTCTCCATTCTCTTCCTTCTCATCACTATCCAGAGAGCAGATTACATTTAGCAGCTACTCTGGGTTTTTTTCCATTATCACTAAGCCTTCCCTTTCCTTCTCCCCAGAGACTTCATGCACTTACATAATCTCCCTTAATATTTTCCAAGGAACTGAAAAAGAGATTCCAATTTTTCAGCCTCTCTCTTTCACTTAAATAATGTTAATAGTTTCCTTCCCAGGCTGAAATTACAGCCACCTTCTCTCTTGGAAAGACAAACAATACAAACTACACATTACCTAGGTTCTGCAAGATGATCTAGAAGTTAAACAAACACATCATGAAAAGTGAAACTGCAAAAGCCAGCTAATGACCTCCACACTGCACCTGGTTTCACATGTTTTGCTGTAATAGCATTAACCTTACAGAGCTGGCAAGAAATTGGAGAGCTAAGTAGATTGGCAACAGTACACCAAGGCTTTGGACATGGAGTGTAGCAGCTCAGGTTTAGCCCAGCTCCCTCTAGGAACTGAAATGTTCTCTCACAGGCTTGTCCCTGAAATTAAATGGTAATGGTGGATGCAAAATAGGAGATTACACTGCAAAAACAGTCATCAGTAGAAACACTATTTCCTCTTACTGTCAAGATATGACTAATCCTCAACCAGAACTACTAGCCAAGGGTGCCTTCATTTGCTAAAATGAAATTAACCTATGACATGCTCATTTTAGGCCAGCTAATGAGAAGGCAGCATAAAGAAGATTCTAAATCAAAGGTACTTCAGCCTTCAGGTGTGACAGTCTGCCACAGACCCCTCTGTTTGTGCTCTGCATGAAAACAATGGAAGGCAAGTGTTTGTGTGCAGAGAAGGCATGAGGCTGCATCAATAAACCACTCATTTCACAAAGTCACAGAAGAGGAAGGGTTGGAAGGAACCTCTAGGGATCATCTAGTCCAACCCCTCTCCCCAGGTAGGCTCACCTAGATTGCCCAGGATTGCATCCAGGCAGGCTCTGAAAGTCTCCAGAGGAGACTTTCCTCCCTGAGAGGAAAGACATCTTTCCACATGTTCTAGTTTGTGCCCACTGTCTCTTATCCTACCACTAGACACCACTGAAAAGAGTCTTGTCCAATCCTCCTGCCCTCACCCTTGAGCTCTTGCTCAGCATTGAGCAGCTCCCCTCTGAGGCTGCTCTTCTCCAGGCTAAGCAGCCCCAGGGCTCTCAGCCTTTCCTCCTGCCAGAGATGCTCCATTGCCCTCAGCATCTTTGTAGCCTCCACTGGACTCTCTCCAGTATTCTCTGGCTCTCCTGAACTGGGGAGCCCAAAACTGGATGCAATACTCTAGGTGTGGCCTCACTAGGGCACAGCAGAGCAGAAGGAAAACTTCCCTTGACATGCTGGTAACATCTTGTTAATGCCCCCCAAGATACCACTGGCCTTCTTGGCTACAAGAGCACATTGCTAGCTCATAATTAACTTGTCCACCAGCACTCCCAGGTCCTTCTCCACAGAGCTGCTTTCCAGCAGGTCAACCCCTAACCTGTACTGGATTTCCAGCTAGTAAATCCACACAGAGTCCTTGTTCTCCTCCAGATGCCATCATCCTTACCTGCAGCAGAGGACCACAAGCACTTCTTTTTTGATGCATCTATAACCACATTACCCTGGGCTGTGATCTCAGGAGATTGTACTGCTAAGCAGGGGTCACACCTCCAAGGAGAACTCTCTCTACACTCAGTGGACCACTTATTCTATAAATGCAACTCTTCCTTCTGAGTTAGTGCTGAAGTAATGCCAACATCCATCATAAGTCATCAGAAGAGATTAATCCATGGACCTTTGCCACCAAAATACAGGCCTCTACCACTGCAGCATGAGAAGCAACTGCTTCACTTGGTAGAAAATAGCAAGCTCTTACTCTGTAGGCAGAGGAGCCACTGAGTTAGGAGAGGACAATTTCACAGCATGTCAGACAGCAAAATATTAGGAAGCAATCTGCTACTTTCAGATGAAACAAACTTGTTTGTCACCACTGAAACACTTCTTAAAAGGGCACAAGTACCAGTGCCCATGCTCTCAGAATGGTTAATATATTCCATCATCCCCCTAAATTTACTCCATACTTTTATCAGCTACTTCTATCTCATTCCTTCTTTGCTTCCTTGATTTTTCTGTTTCCTAACAGCTAAGAGTAAGTTTAAACATGGTTGTAAAAAACACTGGTGAACCCTCACTGTATTCAAAGGCAGGCAGAGCTGTTAGGTCCTGAAGCATCTTCACACTGTGTAGGGCAGAGACCCCTATAAATCTACACAGAGTCACCCTGTCATAACAAAAGAGTTGCATCTTATCCACTCCCCAAGGAGGAACTGTTCCTTATCATGTACTGATGATATCTCCTGTCCAAACATCATACCCTACATGTTAACACTATGTTCAAAGTACCTGTTTAAAAATGCTTTCAAGCCACATCCAATTTAACTCTAAAAATAAAGATTGGTTAACAGAACCCAACAATAATTAAGACTCTTGTTGACCCAGCTTCTCTCTGCAAAGGGGACAGAATAATCAGCTTATTTTACATGTTTTCAGTCCAACAAGTCTGATCTTAGACATAGTTCCACAGAAGAGTGTTATTAACATACAAAAGTCATCCTAAATAAACCAATCTGCCCAACTGCATTACCAGCAATTGCCAAGCTTGAGCTGCTCAATTGCATGAGTTCTTTTTCTCTACCTTATCCAGCCATCAAAAAACCTCTCCCTCTAACATCAGCAATGGATTGGCAACAACTTCAGTCTTAATCCTTACAGTCTGACTCAAACAAACCCATCCTCCAGCTTCATTCAACCTCTTGTCAGGCCTCCATCACCAATACTTATCATCACCCAGGCTGCAGGGATGAACACCAGCAAGGGCTGAACCTGTCAGAGGATTTGTTTTTAAGCAGTCACCTGGGGTGTGTTGGGTTTGAGTACACAGACCAACTTCTTCTGTCTTCTTCTTACACACAGGACCTAAACCTGGCTTTCACAACTCCAAAATCCCCCTTTCTTGTACTAACAAGGACTTAAACCAAAGGTCAGTCTCACCAACCAGCACTACCCCAGATCAGCTCTCCCTTCTGTGTGGTACTCCTGCAAGGTCACCAGTTTAATCCTCATCAGGCAAGGAAAGGTTATTCTAAATTACTTGTTTCTACTCCTGCTTACCAAAATAGGCCTTGTTTAAACAGTTGGCTGCCAGGTATCCACAAAGCATCTACTACCTCCTCCTCCTCTGTAGTTGGCATGGCTGGTGGAAAACATTTCCTGATGATAACAGTCTGCACAATGATTGGGTTTTTTCCCCTCAAATACTTGGCTTTGGGTAAAATGAAATGCAAGAAACCAGTGTAATAATGTCAGGCAAGGGTTCCTCAAGGGTTCCTACCATTACACCTGGAAGCTGCATCCTCCCTGGCTAAGTCTTCTCCCAGTCTACATGGTTGAGGGAGACATTTAAAGCCATGCACCCTGGAAAAGATCACCCACAAGGCTCTCCTGTTCCAGAGGACACACCACTGATGGCAGCAGTCATCAGGACTTGCACTGCACACAGACTAAGCAGATGTTAGGAGGTCAGGGCATCATGATTTGGAGACAGGAAGGAAGCAGTAGCACATGCCATCCATCATTGCTACCTGATGGCAGTAAGCTCCCTTAGATGATCTAACAAAATGCTGCAGAAACTGTCAACAGGCAAGAAGCTGTCACCTCTGTGCCCTCTACACCACCTCCAGATGCTCATTGTTTTCAAAAGGGAAAAAGAAATGAATAACAGAGCTGTTTACTAAGAAATCTACTGTAGCTGATCCCTGCCCATCCACCATCCCAGCACTAAGTCAACCTGAGCCCATAGGATGACCCTGTTCTGAGTCAGGCATTTGTAAAAGCATAAACCTCATCTCTCTTGGCACTGGGAACTGCTTGGCCAAGGTGCACACTTTCCAACTTGAGATAAATCAAGTCAAGGATGGTTGGCCCTGGACATGACCTAGTTTCTCTTGTAACCTTCAGCTGAAACTAGAACAGAGATGTGAAAAAGGGCTGTTAGATCTTAGACTTTATCTCCCTGAAAAGGCAGAATCACCTCCTCTAGTACCTCTCTTTTAAACATCTGAAGAGGTATGGAGGAGATTTCACTAGACCTGGATCAATATAGGCTTCAATACCTTTTCCTGGCATTAAGATTTTGCCCAGAATTCATCTTAAGCTTTTATTTCCTCAGTTTCTCCAGGTAGTCCTAGGTATTCTCTCACATAATGCACCAAAACTAAAGATCAGATTCCTTTGACAACATTTCCAATACCTACATGCAGTTAACTTATCTCCCCATATTCAGTGCCAGCCTAGAAATATCTCTCTTTGTTAATATTTCCCCTCAAGCTATTTCCTCCAGACCCCCAAGTGTTTTGCTGCTCTTCTTTGAGCTTCACTCAAATTGTCAATACCTTCCTGCTGATGCCATACTCAGTTTCTGGATGTGTTCATGGCAGATTTTCCTCAGATGGAAATCCCACCTCTTTGTTCATGGACAGGACACCTTTTCCTTGTCAGCTCAAGCATAAGCATATCATCAAGTCACACTGGACTCATGCACTACTTGCTGCTGGATCTTAAATCCAGATTCCTTCTAGTATCACTGTTACCTGTCAGGAAGGTCCCAGTTTGCTGCCCCTTGCTCTGTGAACTTGCCTTTTCCCCAAATTTGTTCCTTTTACTCTGCTACCCTGTAGGAATTCTCCTGAAGTTCTGTTCACTCAGAAGCCAAGAGGTTAGTTCTAAAGGCCATAATGCAAGTCAATGCTTTGCTGAACCAAATCATAGAATCATGATGGTTGGCAAAGCCCTCTGAGATGATGGAGTCCAACCATCCACCCAACACTGCTATGTTGACCACTAAACCACGGCCCCAGGCACCACAGCTACACGGTTTTGGAACACTTCCAGGGATGGTGACTCCACCACCACCTCCCTGGGCAGCCTGGGAACCCTCTGGGGGAAGAAAAATCTTTAGTTTCTTGTAATCACTTGGATAGTTTATTTGCCATATTTAGCAAGAATTGACAGCTCAATGTTTTGATGTTACAGGATTTAAAACTGAAGCTTCAAGAGAGCCCAACACTGACATCATGCTTTTTTGGGAAGGAAACAAAAGCCTAAGTCAATATGCAACAGTTAATCACCAAGCCTATAGGATTTCAACATGCAGGAAGGCTATGTTCTTGCTACTGTGGTATCCTATTAATAAAAGATATAAAAATAAAAAGCAGCCTTGTGAAAAGTCTGAGAAAGCAGATGAGCATCTTTATCTCAGAAAGATCTGCAGCACATTCCCTGGTACCTCTTTAGCCATGACCATCATTGCATAGTTCAAGGGAGAGAACAATGCCATCCAGTTCTTAATTCCTACCTACTAAATGCCTTTGAATGCAATGGACTTCACTCAGTGTGCCACAAAAGATGGACTTTTTGTGAGGGAAAAGGGAGAAGAAGGTACTAGTTTGTGGGTTTGCTCATGGGTTGACTACTTCCATCAGTCACCAACCCACATAACAGCAGATATAAGATACTTTATAGGTGGGGGCCAGGCTTTGGTCACTGGTGCCCAGGGACAGGACAAGAGGCAACAGGCACAGACTGGAGCAGAGGAAGTTCCAGCTAAAGAGAAGGAGGAACTGCTTTCTTTGGAGGCTGGTGGAGCCCTGGCCCAGGCTGCCCAGAAGGCTGCTGGAGTCTCCATCTCTGGAGACATTGCAAAGGCAGCTGGAGCCCATCCTGTGCAAGCTGCTGGAGGTGACCCTGCTGTGCCAGGGTGTGTGGACTAGATGATCTCCAGAGGTTCTCTTCCAACCCCTAACATCCTGGGCTTTGTGATTTTACATTCATCACCAGCAACAAATGCAGTTGGTATAACAGGAATTTCGTGGAGAGTATTTCAAATCACTTCCAAATGTCTCCCATTGTTTACACACAGAACACTTTCATGACCTTTCTCTCTCCCTCTTGTTTTTTTGTTTGTACTTTTTGTTTTCTTTCCCTTCCTGCATTCTGGTGCCTCCTAAACACAGGCAGAGGCTAAGTGGGAACTGTAATTAACCATGGCAAGCCTCATCTGTGGACTATCTAATTGTAAGATTCAAGGTTTGGGAGGAGTGCCATCTGAGAAAGAAACTGAGAAGAAAAATGAGAAAATGACTACTTCCTCTCTAGCCATGAAGCCTTCCAAAATTCAATTAACATGTTCTAAACTACACTATCCACACATGCTACAGTGCTCAGAGAAGTGATATCAAGTAAAGACAAGGATATTTATCAGAATTACATTATTCTCTGACCATTCCACTTCCACACTTTTCTTCTTGTATTGAAGGGGCAGCTGTTGTTAACACTTTTGTTCCTCAGGATGGAGGAGAACAAGAACAATAGCTACAGGCAAGATAAATCAATTGTACATGGGTGCATATTGGATCTGTTAACACTCTGAACCCCAAGCTCACTCAGAAAACACTCTTCCCATGCCCAACACAAATATTGTTCAATAATGCATATGATTAAGTTCACTGTCTTCCCTACAGCAAAGTCCCACTGGTTTTGCTGACAGCATGACCCATCCAAGTACTGTTGGATAGTGAGAACTTGTAGGCAAGACCTTGCAGACAACTTTTTGCCACTTTCTCCTGTAGAAAAAAAGCACAGAAACTCATCTGTACAACTAACTCATCTGTGCCTACTCACCTCCTCTCCTTGCTGCAGTTCCATCTCCAGGAGCCTTACAGAATCACAGGATGGTTAGAGTTGGAAGGGACTTTTCAAGGTCATCTAGTCCAATCCCCTTGCAGGCAGCAGGGACAATGCAACTAGAGCAGGTTGCTCAGAGCTCCAAACAACCTGACGTGGGATGGTTCCAGGGGTGAAGCATCCAACACCCCTCTGGGCAACCTGGGCCCATGTCTCACCACCCTCCTTGTGAAAAATTTCCTCATTGTATCCAGTCTAAATCTCCTTCTTTTAGTTTAAAACCAACAGCCCTTTGTCCTGCTGCAACAGGCTCTGCTAAAAAGACTGTCCCTGCAGAAATCAGTGTGAGGAGATGCAAGCTTCTAATGATTCCCACCTGCTGGAAGGCTGAAAGCCAATAGGCTGTAAGCACCAGGAGCAGGTGAGATGCATTAGGACTTTTTCAGACAGATTGCAACAAACAAAGTGCACCTGAGGTTGGGCCAGGGTCAAGATGCCCTTTTCATGCTCAGACACTTTAACTGAGGGAATGGGTCCTTTATGAAAAGCACTTTTAGAAAGGTCATGGCTTTAGGACCTGATCCCACTGACCTGTGATAGCTCTAGCTCTTTGGAAAGGGTAAACTGAGTGCCAAGAGTGTGAACATGGCAAAGCAGCACTTAGGATTTTACTTCCTAGAATCATGATGGTTGGAAAAGCCCTCTGAGATCATGGAGTCCAACCATTCACCTAACACTGCCATACTCACCACTAAACCATGGCCTCAAGCACCACATCTCCATGCTTTTCTTTTTGAACAGTTCCCTTTCCTGGGAGTGGCAAAGGAGTTTTCTTTCAATACATTCTAACAAATGTTTTAAAACACAAAGCTAATGGATGACTAATAAGACTAAGTCCAAAAAGATACTGTAGATTAGATACAGGAGATGATAAATCTGATTTTCAAGGGTCTAGAATAGCATAGATTTAGAAACAGTCCAGCAATAAGAATAGGCATTTCAAATCACTCTTATTGGCAACAAATTCTACAGTTAGTACTTATTTTGTGCCCTCTTCATTCTAAGAGACACTGTTCTTAAGCTAAAAGAGCAGAGTGGAATCTTAACTATTTAACTGCATGTACTCCAGCAAATCCCTTTCTCACAAAAGGGGAAAAAAAAAAACATCAACAAGCAGCTGAAACAGACAGGAGCAAACCTCACTGCAGATAGAGGAGCTCTGTACCTACTACTTAGGGGTTTCAACGTGGAGCTATCATGATGTGGAAGCATCCAGCACTGTTTTGTTTTCTGTTCGCAGTAGGGGGTTGCTAGGAGACAAAATACTATTGTCTGATTTCATGATCTATTGCCTGCTTTGCCTGGCAATAGGCACTTCTAAATCTATCACCAGATTATTTTGTATTGTGCAGAGAGATTAAGACAAACATGAAAACACATGCACAGGGGGAGAAACAGTCAACAGTGCCCCAAAATCCAAAGGAAAGGATGGATATATTCTAAGTTGAGGAAGATAAACTATCCTAAGGAAAAAGGAACTTCAGCAGCCTGCTGATATTTGTACACTCACACGTGGATCAGCATTCTTCTACTCTATCAATAGTTTTTTCCCTACTTGTCAAAGACTCTCTTCCTTCTGAGGGCACAAAACATGCTCTCACTACTGGAGAGCTGCTGTAAGCTGCAAGTTCTGTAGATCCTACACGCTGCAGAACACTTGGTGCAGGTGAGCACAGACACCAGAGTTATTTTTTGGTCTTGGAATTCTGCACAGGGTTCTCCCAGTGCCTTAATTTGTTTTTAATAATCCATTGGTTTGCACATTTGGATGGAGCAAGAGACAATTCCTCACTCTCCTCCTCTCCTTCCCCCCTTCAGTTGTAATGCAAATAAATGAATAAGCAAATAGATACCAGCATCAGGTAAGAGATCTAAGCCTGAAAGCAAATCTCACATTTTTTTTTTCACAGTGGCAAGTCTTTGTAAGGTGAAATATTAAAAGATGATAAAACCAGTCAGATGTGGGGGCTTATCAAGGCATCCCCACCACCTCAACAGCAAAATCCAATCCTACTTAAAAGCTGAGAGTCAGGTGAAGCAAGTTCAGCACAAAGCAATAGAGAAAAAAGGGTTTCAAGCAATAAAAGCCTGCAGAGTAGTTGTTGCTCTCCTATGTTTAGCTACAATTTCACCCCATGCACAACATGTACCATTGCAAAGTCTTTTCAACTTATTTATCAATGTCTATGGGTTTTTATCGTTTCATTTTCAATTGGAGAGAACAAAAAGAATGAGGTACATTGCAAAAGACATTAAAACACCTGACATATTACAGCAGAACTTGCAGCGATTAAAAAGAAAAGGAAGAAACAAGCACACTCAATATAAAACCCACACAATTCAATGGAAGGATCTGAGAGCTTCTTGTCTCTCCTGCCCAGAAATGGATTTATTCAGCCTCTACCCTTCCTTTCTGTGATTCAGAAAGCAGGAGCCCTCACCATATTGAGAATTAAAGAACAAAAGAGTAAAACGCGAGAGAGATTTTTCTTTTTTCCACCCCAGACAACATCAAGCTACTTCCAGCGATCAGATGAAAGCAAGCAGAGATAAGACACGACCCACACCCAAGCCCACTCCTCCCCTAAGGCTGGCTACATCTACTCCGCAGCTGATAACAATAACATCGCTAGTTACAAACCGCTGCCCAGCGCTTCCCCATGTCCCTTTACCGGTGGCACGCTGAGATCGTGTCAGCCACACACCTTCGGGGAAACCTGTTTTAAAGGACTCGCCTCAGGAAGGAGGAGGAGAAGGATGGGACAGTCACCTCCAGAGCTGTCACCAAAAAACTGTTGTGCAAACTGCAGGAGGGCTAACGGGGTCCACGGCGGGGTGGGGGGTAGGAGGGAAGTGGGGTTTGCAAGCGGAAGGAACCCCCAGGGGTCTGACAGCCACTCCACTCCGTGTACCCCACGGGGCGAGGCTGCTAGGAGCGGAGGGGCTGGCCGCGGCGGAGGGGGCAGCGGTGGGAGCTCCGTCCTCCTACAGCTGCAGCAGAGACTGCAATTCAATAATAAAAAAAGAAAGAAAGAAAAAAAAAGAATAAGGAAAAAGAAAAGAAAATTAAAAAGAACAACGAAAAAAAAGACGAAAAAAATGAAGGAAAAAAGAGACCAAAAAAAATGAAGAATAAAGACGGGAAAAAAAATAAAAAAAAAAAGAGGGGAAAGAGGAAGAAAAAGAATAAGAAAAATGAAGAGAAAATAAGAAGAAAAAGAGGGGGAGAAGGAAGAAAAATAAATAAATAGCTCGCTAGCAGGGATGGGAAAATAAAAACCCACCCTAAAAACAGGCGGACCCCAAACAACAACAACAAAAAACCAAAACCACAGGCGCCCAGGAGAGCAAACTTTCCGACTCACCGGGGAGAGCTCCTGCCCGGGGCGGGGGGGATGCGGCTGGCAGCGGCGGCGAACGGCCCCGCAGTGACGGGAGAGCGGAGCCGGAGCCGGGCGAGGCTGCGGCGGGGCCGGGGCAGCGCTTCTCCCCGTGTTCCCACCACCTTCCCTTACTTTTCCTTCCTTTCTTTTCCCTTTCTCTCTGCCCCGTCCCTCCGCAGCGCCTTCCCACCCCCTCTCGGGACCGCTGTACCTACCGGCTGTGCCGGTGAGGGGCCGCGGAGCAGCCGGAGCCGCCGCCGCTTCTCCTCTCCCCTCCCCACTTCGGCGGCTACCGCTTCTGTCGGCGCTGCAGCAGGCGGAGGACGCCCCGCGGCGGCGGGGAGTGAGGGGCTGCCGGAGAGGAGGAGAAGGAGGAGGAGAAGGCGGCTGCTGATGCACAGGCAGCGCCGTGCCGCTGTCTGTGTGTCTGTCCGTCTGTGTGTGTGTCGGGGAGGGATGCTGCAAGGGACCGAGGGAAAATTCTCCCCTCCTAGCAAAGCCGCCGACGAATGACAAGGCAGGTGTGCAGGGGAGGGAAGGCTCCTGGAGGAGGAGGAAGGGCAAAAGGGGCGGGGAGCTCACAGCCCAGCGGGCAGGAGAGGTTGCGGGGTGTCATGGCATCCCTTGGGGGGCAGAGGAGGTCACAGAATTACAGAATCATTAAGGTTGGAATAGACCTCGAAGATCATCAAGTCCAACCATCAATCTAGCACCACCATACGACTAAACCATGGCCCTAAGGACCACGTCTAGACGGTTTTGGAACCCCTCCAGGGATGGTGACTCCATCAGTGCACTGGGCAGCCTGGGCCAATGCCCGACAACTCTTGCTGGGACGAATTTTTTTCCTAATATCCAATCTAAACCTCCCCTGGTGCACCCATTTCCTCTTGTCCTCTCACTGGTAACCCAGAAGAAGAGGCTGACCCCCACCTGGCTCCAACCTCCTTTCAGGTAGTTGTAGAGAGAGGGAGAAGGTTTCCCCTGAGCCTCCTCTCCCTTGGGCTAAACAACCCCAATTCTCTCAGCTGCTCCTCAGAAGACTTATTCTCCAGACCCTTCCCCAGCCTTGTTGCCCTTCTCTGGTCCTGCTGGGACCAGAAGTCAGGGAGAGGAGCAATCCCCACTCCACTGGAGGGCTGGGGAGTGGGCTGTGAGGAGAGGTCCCGGTGGAAGGGTGAGGGCTGGGGGCACCCTAAAAGCCTCACAAGTTCCCGCTCCAGGCAGAGCATCCTGCAAGCGTTCTCTGTTGCCTCCTCTTCAACACACCTGGCTGCTGTTTACAACACCTTGTGCAGGTTTGAGTGCTTGGACCCCCACCCCTGTCTGATGGGATTGGTGCTTCCTCTGGAAATCCTGCCAGGAGAAGTGGCTGCACGTCTTCTCTGCTGAAGCTCCCACCTCTCAGTTAGCTATGGCTTAAAACCAGCATCTCTCAGGGAAAAACCTTGCTTACAAGGTCTGAGGGGTTTTTGCTTATTCATCTCCCAGGCAGGAAACAACCCTCAAGTGCATCAAGAGCACCTGAGCTCACCTTTTGTACACAAAGCCATGAGGAAGGTGGCCAAGGACAACTCTTTCCAGGACAAGCCATTGGGTCCAGGAGGCCTGGTGGCAGCAAGGGTTTCCCCAAAGCTTCTAGAGATGCAGCTGAACACCTCATCTGAGCAGAAAGTTCACAAAGGCTTTTATGGCTCCACCTCAGCTCCCTGCTGAAGGTACTTGCTAATCTGAACTCTTCCTGCTAGGGGAATGGGCAAAGCCTGTTCTTCTCCTGGCCTGAATTACCATGCAGGGCTGTGGTAAGCAGTCCTTTCCCTCTGTAGAGAGAAGGTTATGATTTAGTGCTGGAGAAAAGCCTTTGTATGCCCATTTATAACAGGCTTCAGCACACTTCTGGGTGACGATTAGTTGGTAAGTGAAAAGTGGCTGTGGCTGAAATGTGGAAACTAACATCAGGTATTAAATATTGCATGCAGCAGCGATGATTTCTAGTGGTAGGAGGGAAATCTGATAGAAAAATCACCTGCCTCTCTTTTTCTACAGCACTTCTTTTCCCCAAAGTGGTACTGAATTACAGCCACAGGTATTGGGTTAATTATACATGCTCACCAGCCCATGGCTTTGGGTTTACCAGCAAGCACACTTATGCAACAGAAGCAATTTCCACACCACTGGGCTCATCTGATTTAAGCAACACTGGCTTGTGTTGCCTCTGTGTGTGTAGCTTTTTTTTTTCCTCCCTTGGCTGGCAGGGTTAGTGTCACAGCATCAGTCTGAGAAGTGACAGCAAATCATACAGACACAGATTCTCCTCAGCGACACAAGGACACACGTGGAGGACGAAATGTGGCAATGAAAGGCCCTGGTTTAGATGAACCTTGGCTACCTGTGCTGAGGAGCAGGAGCCACTCTTGGCTCAGCTGTGCAGATGTGGCTTCCTGACTCTCTGACTGGTTCTTGCTTTGCTTTTTAGTGGCAATGCAGATAGCCGAAGAGAGGAAAAGTTGCTGGAGGCATTTCTGTTAAATGTAGCCCTGATGAAAGGAAGAGGTAATTACAACTTGGACATCCTTTTCTGTATTGTTTACAGTAAAACACATCTTGTAAGTCTTTTAAAGCACAGTCTTTTTAAGCTTGCTCATTCCTAAGCAAGCACCTTTTAAAAAGCACACAGAAAACTTGGGGGGAAGTTCATACACAAGTCATGCACATGTCGTGCACTACTCACCTGCAGAGTAAATTAGCTTCCAAAAGCAAGGACTAGTTAAACCAAAACCCACACAAACTGCAGTGTCAATGTATTTCTTAAGTTTGTTGCCTTTATCTGTGTTCAGTTTGCTGCTTTGTCTCTTTCTCCTGACACTGAATGCAATTGCACTTAGAAACACACACATACAACACCACAACACAGAGAGTTTAAACATCCTCCTCTTGACTGTTGCATAAACCTTGGGTTGATACAAAACAGAGGTAAAAGAAAACATCTCTGCCAGTGTTGGTCTTGTTTAACAACTGGCTGAAGCATGAAAACACCTGATAAGGTTATTTGACGGTGGGAATTTAGGGTTGCCCTTTCCTTCCCTCCCACAGTACTGCCTGGGCCAGTGCATGCACACAAACGCCCATGCACATTCCTGCAGAAGAAGGTGTGTTAACTTTGTGTGCTTTTCCCTGACCCTGTCAGCATTTAATTGCTGTTTGTAGGTCTGCACAGTAACTGGTTCCAGCCAAGACCTCACTTGGTTACATTCTGAATAGCTCTTGGGAAGTTGCTGGCTTGACCCTGAAGTCTAATTTTTAATAAATGTAGGATTTTTTATTATTATTTTTAAAAGAATTCCTTTTAGCTGTCATATAAGCATGCATTATATCCCAAGACTTCAGTCAGAACTGCAGAGACATATCCAAGAGCACAGTTAGGCCTTCTGGACCTTTTAAAGCTTCAAAAAATAGTGCTGTGTAATTTCTCCTTCTGTGGACCCTGCAAGCTTTAAGAGACTTTTGGAAAGCTGTAAATTCCTATTTATCCACTAAGAGGCTCAGAAGCAATCTTCTCTTAATGGAAATAGAACTGTAAAGCTGAAACATTAATATACACAATATGATAAGTTACACAGGGAGAGACTCATCAGAGCCAGTGAGAGGGCACTGTGGTTGTGCTGCTACAGAGAGCCAGAGCCAAGCAGGTTTGCTCCATTTCCTTAGCTTCCTGCCCATGGCTTTTGGTGTCTGATTTATATTAGCACTGTATGGTTCTCTCTGAAAGCAAACTAAATAAATTAAATAAATAAACAACAAAGCCTATCTGACCTTTGAATCCTGATCTGCATGGGTTGGCAGCTGGTAGGGCACAGTTTGGTCTAAATACAAGAGCTATTCTTCAGGAACTGTGCTGTTAATATGCAAATCTCACTCCTCTGTCAACTGTAATCTCCTGCCTCTGATTGGCTTGGGTGATGAAACAAATTCAGGTTGTTTGTTAGCAGGCAAAAAAATGTGCTCTTCAGGTTCCCCCTTAAGATGAAGCATTGTAAGGGCCTGAAGAATGTACATGCTGGAGACAAACAACAACAAAGCAAGACAAAAAGAAGCCACAAAAATGGGAGAAGGAACAGGATAAAAGGGGAAATTATGCATTTAAAAATTCTCCTGCTTCCCTTTCTTCTTCCTGCCTTTCTCTTGGGAGTTTTGCCAGGGACTGCAGATGGGCCTTTTTTTGTTCAATTCTTCTGCAGCTCTTTTCCTTCAACACACAATAATGTGCTGGTGTTCACAGCAGAAGACTTGGGATTTGTACTGAAGATGTCATTTCTGGACTGGAAGACATGCATGTGTCTGTCTTCATGGGTTAGCTTTGCTGGCCTGCAAACAGAATGCTTGGAAGAAATGTATCAATAATATCAACAAATAAATCCCTTGATATCAATAAATATCTTGATATCAATAAGAGGGATGGAGGAATTGAGCAAGAAGCAATCTATGGTTCAACACTTTGAAAGCCATTGCAGGTTCACCTAGAGGAATGCTTATGTCAAGGCAACTGTCAAGACAAACCTTTCATTTTCCATCAGAGTCCAATGTGAGACACAGGAGTAAGATGTGTTCTCCACTAAATAATAATAATAAAAAATATATAGTTCTACCAATTCTGGTAATGTTAAATTCTGAGGAATCTTCACAGAGCTGGGTTGGGCTCGGGGATCCTCACAGCAGATGTGTAGCCATCCTCTACCTCCCTCTTTGGCTTTATTTTCTACATTTTCCTTCATTCTTGCAACTCATCTTTCCTGAAACATAGCACCTGACAAGCTGCATTGTCTTCACTCTTGTACAGCTGCAGCCAGCTCTCCTGCCACCTTCTCTGAAGTGGCAGATGAGCTCAAGCTGGTAATTGCTTAGAGCTGTGTATTTGGGCTGAAATCATGGTCCCAGCAAAATCAGTATTAATTTTAACAGCAATTTTGTCCCAGTTGTGATTTTGCTTCTCAGGATTGGCAGCAGAATATTTTTGGAGGACTGGACATTGACTGATTTCCAGATCAAATGAAGGCAGCCAGGTGCTGTTAGTGTACAATAAGTGACCCTCTCTTTACTCAGGCTTTTCACCAAGGTGGAGCTAGATTATTTTGGGTGAGTGGACAATGTCTCTGATTAAAAGGAAGCAGAGCTCTAAGAAGTAAGGAACTCTTGCCTGTGTTTCCCACAAAACATGTAAGGCAGGTCCTTACACAAATGACTAAACAAGGAGTGAAGCAGATGCATTTGTGAGGGACCTGCAGGGACAGCCTGATGAGGTTACCTGGCTGCAAGACCTTGGGCACCTAGAATTGATGGAGGGCTGAGTTCAGAGGGGTCTTCATGCAGGGCTTTTGATTAACTTGCCACAAAGAGAGAAGTTGTGAAAAAAAAAGATAGCTGTGCTGCAGAGCTGCTTTCCCTTTGTGTCTCATGTATTCCAGCTACAAAGATAATGGGAATAGCACAAACAGAAATGCAGACAGATAGCTGAGACTAAAGGTTAGCAGGAAAAGAGTTTGACAAGGAGCACATAGGCTTCTCACAGCAAAGGCCAGTGACCTCCACATAGATTAATATTACTTCAGCTACTACAAAGGAACTTTATTCACTTTCAGCCAAAAGCCTGAAAAACACATTATACAATCCATTTATTTTGTTCTTTTTTCCCCAAGTGATATGACCATCTCTTTCAAATACATAGAGGGATTCTCATTTAATAAATAAGAATAAAGCTAGATAGCAATTAACTCTTAACTGTCTTCTACCTCTCCTTGCTCTAGGGAAAATAAAGGAAAGGGGAAAAGAAGTCCACGTGCTTCAGTAGCCTGAGCTACAAGCACATCCAACCAGATAATTTAAAACCACCACGTGTTGGAAGTGGAAGACTTGGGTCAAACCTCACATCCTTAGTCCACTGGTCTGGTTTGGGTCAGAACAGAACTGATTCTGTTCAGGGATTTGACTTTCCAGCTAAAGCTCTTCTTAGGAACTCGCTGCAGTTAGCAGCATGTTTGCACAGGCAGTGTCTGCTGCTAGCAGGGAGAAGACCTAAAGGTTAGAGTTAGTACCAAGGGCTGGGATGCAGGCCAAGGTCACTGCCAAATCTTGTGTCCCACCTTGGGGCTGCAGAGTAAAGGCTGCAGCTGCAGGGAGGAGCAGACAGGACACAGGTGAACCTAAACTGACCAGCTAGGGATTCCACTCTATATGCATCATGGTCAGTAAAAAGCTGAGGGATCACAAGGGTCAAGATCTTCTTCTTCTCTTGTTCTTCTTCGGTGTTCAGTGTCTGAGGAGGATTCTTTCTGTTCTCCCTTTGATCCTGACCCATGAGTTCCTGAATCCAGTTCCAGGACCCAGCTTCTGAATTTCCTTCCTGTCTGCTGCTGAGTCCTTCTGCCACAGCATCAGTGATGACAGTGACACAATTGCCATGGAGGGGATTGGATTCAATATTGGGTTTGTATATATTTGTGTATATATTTCATTTTATTGTTAGTATTTTCATTAGTTTCAGTTTTCCAATCCACAAGTCTCTCTCTCTTATTCCCTTTCTATTCCCTTTGAGGAAGAGGGAGGTGATAGAGAGCTTCTGTCCCTGGCTTAGTGGCCAGCCCAGCCCTAACCCTTGACATTCACCATGGGTTTAGTTCCAGTGATAGTCCAGTTAACTCATGAGGCTCATCAAAACAATCACTCTTACTCAGATGAGGAAGAGTCTGCTGAACAAGGTCTTTATAATCCCAGAG
The DNA here is from genome assembly GCA_013399015.1 of Galbula dea. NCBI lineage: Eukaryota > Metazoa > Chordata > Aves > Piciformes > Galbulidae > Galbula > Galbula dea. Next base: position 354,454 of record VWZX01008705.1, on the reverse strand, counting down.
GAGAAAACATGAAGACAATTTACAAGGCAACACTACCTATGCTCAGTAAACACAGACAGGGAGCTGCTGTGGATAATACAAGCTAAAGAGCAGCTAATAATAAATAACTAATAATAAACACAAGCTAAATTGACAAATTCCAAAATGCAGTTTCAGTTTCCACCTTAATGAAGCAAAAGCTAATGATCTTTGTAAGCTGGAGATGTCCTTGAGGCATGAGTGACAGGCAGGTGCCAAATCATCCTCACAAAGTCTGTGAGAATTAGATACCTCTTTGCTATTTGAGTCAGCTCACACTTCCCTGGCTTCAGAGAGCTCCTGAAAGAGAAGATTGGTATTTTGACCTTTATATTGTCTCTTTGCTGGTGATTTCCTGAATGCCCATCACACTTTATCACTATTCTGCTCATTTTGTAGCACAAGTTTCATTGTTATTTAGAAGTCATCCCAAGGATAACTCTTGTTCTTCACTGAACTACAGAGTTATTAAGGTTGGAAGAGACCTCTAAGTTCATCCACTCTAACAGTCATCCTATCACCACCATGCCACTAAACCATGTCCCTAACTCTTTAACTCCTCCATGGGCTATCTAGATATTATTGCTCCATTTTAGGAGTGAGAAGGATACATTGAAAGCAGAGAGGTGTTCAGCCCTTCTCATGTTAGTGCTAATAAATGTTGAGTTAAGCTGCTGCTGATTATTTTGTCTGTTCTTTCAACAACACCAAGGGCAATTTTCAAGCCAGACAGAAATAAACAATCTGGAAGGAGCCATTGCAGTAAACTAGTCCTGTTTTATTTTGTTTCTTTCTTTTCTGGGGAGTGGGTGTCTTTTTATTTCAGACCATACTTAATGACAGCTATGCAAAAAATGATGTGCAAAGTTACCTTTCCCAGGCACTCTTCTCTGAAGACACCAAATCACAGAATTCACACAGAATTATTAAGGTTTGGAAGAGACCTCCAAGAACATCAAGTCCAAGCATCACTATTTTTTTCAGCAACTGCCTTCTTTATCCCTCAGGTGTGAGTAGTGCTTGTGCAATCCTATCAGATAGGTTATAAAGGATTATTTTTCCCTAGCTATACCAGTCCTCTCTGATTTTTTTGTCCTACTTAATTCAGTGATCACTAAACTGCAGCCACATTTGGAGTGGCTCTTTAGCCATCATAGAACCATAGAATTGTCAGAGTTAGAAGAGACCTTGAAGATCATCTAGTTCCTTGCCTGGCAGGGACACCTTCCACTAGATTAGGTTGCCCAGAGCTCCATCCAGCCTGACCTTCAAATCCACATCAGTGCTCTAGAAGATGATGATCAGGAATGGAAAATAAGGACTAATGTATTCAGCTGAAAGAGTGACTGAAATTTCCATAGGCAGAACATAATTACCTGAGCTGGCATTCAGCCAGGACCCTGGGGTTAACATTATTACTCTTACAATACCCCTATTTATGGGCAATATGGGAAAAAAAAGGAACAACAGGATTTTTTAATTGAACCAGTGTGAACCCAACTCCAGTAGGTTGCAGCCCAATTAAAATTGACAGCCTAGTGAAGCAGATACACATAACACAGAGATAAAGAGAGAAAATCCAAGTTGTTCTCTTTGTCTTCTCCTTCTTAGTGTTACCATTTTTTTTCCCCACTGGATATTTCATTTCATTTTCTAAATCTTTTGATGCCAGGAAACTGTCATTGACTGGAAACACTTACTAGCTTTTTGCAGACAGTTTTCATAACTTAAAATAAAGATGGAAAAATAGATCCTGTTAAATGTTTCAGCATTGCATTTCCTCCCTTTTTCTACAGCACACAGTATTAAAATTACATTGGCTGTGCAGCAGGAGATTAGAAAGAGCAACTGCTCTTAACCTTTGATAGTAAATGATGCTGGAGTCACTCAACCTGTCTTTGGAGAACACACAGTGCATGCACTAGCAATGGGAAACTTGAAGGTAGCCTAAAAGCAGGTGGTCTGATCTCCTCCCAAATATGATGCAGGGGTTAATTCCTGAAAGGAAAAACTGCTTCCTTTTATTTATATTTATTTTCTTCAGGGAAAAAAAAAAGAAATACTTGAAATGACATAAAATATATGACATGATTTGCTTCTGGTTCTCTAGTCTTCACTTCCATGAGTAGCTCTTCAAATCTCATCCATTACATGAGTATTGTCAGACAAGTAGAAGCACACAAACACCAACTGAGGTCAGCAGAACTCCTGTGGGATTAATATTTCCTATCTGACAGAGGTGATGTGAGGAGCACTTCATTAGTGTTCTGAAGCACTCCAAGAGCCCTAGGTAACAGCTGCTAGATGTTGGAAGAAAATAGGACTGTTCATTATTACAGAAGAGCTCAGCCATGTTTATAATTGAGCATTGCCTGAATCTTTTCCAAAGGTATTGGCTTTGGAGATATGCCTGAAAGCAAATCTGTTATTTAACAGAAGGAAGAAAGTAGAACAGCAATGGGGTGTGTTTGAACAGCAAACCAGAAGAAAGCTCCCCTGGGCTGTATCCTATTGACCTCTAGTTCCATTATTGTTTCTCAGATGTTTTTTTTTCCACGTGAGGCATTGCCACTGAATGCTTCCCAGAAAGCCCTGGGAAAGGATAGCAAGTGAGGACTCTGCTAAGCTTGTAACATCTCTAACAATGGAGGCTTGATGGATGGTTTACTGACAGGCAGTTTGAGGGGGAAAAGCCCTCCAGGCTTTGGTGATGAATCTTCTATAATATAATAAATGGTGCCATCTACTGGCTCTGGTTTGCTTTTGAGCTGTGTCAGGCTTTGATTGTACAGTTCCAGCCACTGCAAGCTGCATGAAAACACCAAAGAAATCAAGCCAACGTGACTGTAGCTAACATACTTCCTGACAACCCATCTTGGAATGATTTAGAGAGGTTTCCATAAAGCAAACAAGCCTCAAATGAAAGAAGAACAGTAGGAGAAAGAAAAATGGGAAAGTGCAAGCAAGGGAGAAAAGGCAGTGTTCCAGCAGACATGAGAAACTGGAGGAAGGGTTGATGCTGCAAACAGATACAGCTAAGCTGAACCAGATGGAGCCATCCCATAGGACAAATCAGTGATGAGACTCCTCAGAGGGAAGAAGAGAGCTTCTTCAGTCCTTCCCTATTAATTCTCTGTTAGAGAAAGAGTAGCCAACATGCTGTTTTTTCCCCTCCACCCACTCTAGTTTCTACTCTTAAAGAAAGAAGAAAATGTAAACAGCTCTGACAGAAGAAATATTCAGAGAGACAGTGAAGTTGTGGGTCAATTTATTTCTCAGAGCTCAATAATTTTACCTGATTTACATCAGGAGCAAGATTTGACTCTGGCTTATGCCTCAGTACATGAAAGAGTTCCAAAAGTACATGGAAGAGTTCAAAAAACACATGGAAGAGTTTAAAAAAGGTGAAGATGTGGTGCTTGGGGCCATGGTTTAGTGGTCAGCAGGGAAGTGTTGGGTTGTGCTCCATGATCTCAGAGGGCTTTTCCAACCATGATGATTCTGTGATTCTATGAACCAGGCCATGTTCTACTCTTAGGTATAATAAGCAATCTTGGAACCTCTTCTGGGGCCAAACTGGAGTCACTGAGGAAAGGAACTCACTGAGTAAAGGCTAGAGAATATTTTGGTGGTGTTGTTGTTTTGAATGTATCTACATCATCTGCTGGAAAAAGCCCAATCAGCTGAAGAGCTATTTTAGTCTGATTTCCAAAGAAAAAAAGAGACTAGAGCAATCACAGCAGCTGGCAAAGGGGAAACAGCCTCAAAAGGACCCAATTTTGTCAAGTGCTTCCCAAAAAGCAGAGCAACTCTTATGCTACTTCAGAAGAAAAAGCATGAGTGGGATTTCTTCTTAGACATCAGATAGCCCCACCAGCCACAAATCCATGAGAAGGAACTCTCCTTCAGTTCAGCTTCTTGTAAAATCTCTTTGCCATGGTAGTCTTCACCTGGTAAGATGGACAGGATGGGAATGCAGGTTTTAAGGACTTTTATTGCTACCAATGGAACCTGCACTACAGCAAGTTACAGCTTTTTAGGCTCCAGTTAAAGAGGGTTGGAGAAGTTAAATTCTCCATTATAAACTTTTTCCCACTGGAAAATGTAATTTAAATTGAAAGTCCAGCTAAGAGGTCTGATTTGGTGCTGAGCCATCCTCTGCCAGAATCCCAGAATGTTAGGGGTTGGAAGAGACCTCTGGAGATCATCTAGTCCAAGCCTCTTGTTACAGCAGGTTCTCCTACAGCAGCTTGCATGGGATTTTCTTCTTCTCCAGAGGTTGCTGGCTACAAATCTGAGTATTTTTGTGGTACCAGTGGAGGCTTTGTCTTCTGTAATCTCCCTGTCTTATTTTACATGCTCTGGGACAGTAAATGGATGTGATTATACTGCTTGGGGAGAGGGATGACATCAGAGATTCTGTCAGCCTTTCACTTTTGAGCAGTTGCTAAGATCTCTGTGGTTTTTGAGTGGTTTTTTTTCTATGTTTCCTTCAAATGAAAGAAAATGAAAGTGTTGCACTCATTACAGATTATCCATTTTCAATGTAGTAAAGCAAACAAAACATTTCCTGAGTGGAAGGGATATAAAATATCTTCTCAAACCACCAGTGCCTAAAAGAAAGAATTTAATTGTCCATGTGGATCTGGTTTATTAGCTCACATGGAAGAATGTCACCCTCTGGAGGGCCAAGTTCTATACTTTCATTATTGATGGAGCTGTAGAGTTGAAAATGCAGGAGATTGTAAAGGCAAATGCAGTGAAATACCTCAGCAAAAGGTAATTTGAAATCTAAAAGCAACTAGCTCTCCTACAAGGACGGAATGAGAGAGTTGGTGTTGTTCAGTCTGGAGAAGAGAAGGCTCCCAGGAGACCTAATTGTGGCCTTCCAGGATCTGAAGGGGGCTACAAGAAAGCTGGGGAGGGACGTTGGAGGAGGTCAAGTAGTGATAGGACTAGGGGGAATGGATGCAAACTAGAGGAGGGGAGATTTAGCTGGATATCAGGAGGAAGTTCTTCACTGTTAGGATGGGGAGACACTGGAACAGGTTGGCCAGAGAGGCTGTGGAAGCTCCATCCCTGGAAGCTTTGAAGGCCAGGCTGGCTGGGGCTGTGGACAACCTTATCTAGTGGGAAATGCCCCTGGCAGGCAGGGGGGTTGGAACTAGCTGATCTTTAGGGTCCCTTCCAACTCTGAGAATTGAATGATTCTATCTTGCTTTGATTTTTCTGAATGTCACCACCTTTACCCCAAACAAACACAGGAAGAAAAACTGTTTACTGTGGTATTTTCAACAGCAAGAGACCAGAAGTTACCTAAAATAAGTGGTGAAGATAGGCTAAGTGAAAATAATGTCCTCATTTAAAGCAGGCAGCCAGATTTTACACAGCTAAAAATAAAGGAGTTGTATCTATGCTTGTATTTGAACTGGAAGAGGCTGAAGTCTGGCTGAGGCTGATTGTGTTGGTTCCTTCTGTAGCACATAAAAAGGGAAGGAACCACATCCACAGGGTAATTCATGCTACTTCTAACAGGTATCAGTTTTGGCATGCACATTGGATGTGCTTTTTGGTCCCAGAAGCCTAGGTGATTAGCTTACATTAGCTAATGCTTTAATGACTAAATATTAGACAAGACAAATTCCAGCATGGCCAAATGGAACATTTCTAGTGAAGGACCTCTTTGTGGGGCAGTTCTGCTTCCTTAGAGCAATTCATTTCACCAAAACACTTATTTGAAGAGAGGTTAAATCCCTTTCTCTAAGCACCTCTCTTTCACATAGGAAATCTAGCTTATTCATATGCTTGGCTAAGGTTAGGCTCGAGGAATCCTACACAAATTCAGCAACCTTCATAGAATCACAAAATCCTGATGGTTGGAAAAGCCCTCTGAGATCATGGAGTCCAACTATCCACTCAATACTGCCATGCTCACCACTAAACCATGGCCACAAGCATCATATCTACAGGTTTTTTCAACTATTCCAGGGTTGATGATTCCACCACCTCCCTGAGCAGCCTGAGACAATGATTTTACTGCAAGTCACCTCCTGCTGTACTGTCCATTCCACTATTAAAAGCCTCTTTGCCAGGCTGGAGAGGGGGCTGATCAGCTAACACAACATACAAGTGCAGGCTTTGGAGGGAGGAGTTTTGCTACTAAATTACTTGGAATTCCAGCACTAGTGTATCTACTAAGCAACATCCTTCCCAGTTGGAGTTTATTAGGCACATCTGCAAAAGGAAGAGAATTAAAGGCTGTGAAACAGACCATTTACTTTCATGACTGCTAAATCCCCACTGGAAAAGTTCTGCCACTTGGCTATTGATTTAAACTAACTGTTAAGTTAAAGGAACAAGTCCTGAACTCTGCTCTGAAGAAGATTGCCACAGAATCCCAGACTGTTAGGGGTTGGAATGGACCTTTGGAGATCATCTAGTCCACCCCCAGCACAGAAGGGTCACCTCCAGCAGCTTGCACAGGATGGGCTCCAGCTGCCTTTGCAATGTCTCCAGAGATGGAGACTCCAGCAGCTCTCTGGGCAGCCTGGGCCAGGGCTCCACCAGCCTCCAAGGAGAGCAGTTCCTCCTTCTCTTTAGCTGGAACTTCCTCTGCTCCAGTCTGTGCCTGTTGCCTCTTGTCCTGTCCCTGGGCACCAGTGAGCAAAGCCTGGCCCCAGCCTCCTGCCCCCCAGCCAGGAAGTCTTGCTAAGCATTGAGATTTGCTGCCCTCAGCCTGCTCTTCTGCAGGCTCCCCAGCCCCAGCTCTCTCAGCCTTTCCCCAGAAGAGAGATCATATGTGAATGAGGAAGAAATAAAGCAGACACATATTTCACACTGGTAACTTGGACTTCACAGCCAAAATCTCCCTTTGTTATCTCTAACATTTCTCATTTTCCATTCAGGAGAGGAAAAAAATCTGAACCAATGTATTTCCAATCAAACATTTCATCAGGATTCTCTGCTTTTGTATTGTACATTTCTGAACATCTAATTTTAGTGGCTTAGCACATTTTCCATTAGCAGATCTTCTCTTTCTCATTTCTACTTGACCTCCTATACATCATTAATTAAAGTTGTGAGCATCACAATATGTCAGCTCCTCTTGTGTTCCATTGCTTCTCAAAACAATGTTGCATTGCTGTCTTTCTTATCAGCTGCTCTTTTATGACAGCTTTTGTGTTGTTTGTTTCCCAGTGTACATTATTTTCCACACTTATGTATGAAAAGCAAACATAATTATACTAAATGGTCTCAGAAAATTAAAGCACTTGGGAAATACACTAATGAAAGTTCAACCCTCCCTTTGTATGAGAAAATTAGCACTCTTGAAGGTCTAATAAGCATGGTTGAGAATGTCACTGCTGCCAATAACCTAAAAAGTAGTCAAAATCCCCTGTGCCATCAGCTACTGATATAATGTAACACCAAGAGGGGAAAAAAAAAAAGGAAGTAATGAGGAAAAAACCCCAAACATTGCAAAGCCATTCAGATGGGAAGAATGTCATCTGCAGCTGCCTGAGCAGTATGAAGGCAAACTGAGTCAGATTCAGTTTTAGAAGTGACAGCTAAGCCACCTTCAGGTGTAACTGCCAATATATGGCTTCCTTTTTCATCTCCAGATTTATTGAAGTGAGTGGAATTAGACCAGACAAAAGCTGCAGTAAATCAGCACCTGATCTATGAGCTCCTACTTTTCAACAGAAAACCAAAAAGGCTTTGAAATCCTTAATTACTCCATTTCTGCAAAGGGAATAAGCATGCTCTGTAGCTTCTTTTTAGGTATAAAAGGAAAGAAGTGAGCACCACCAAAACACTGTGACTGCTACTGTTAAGAACTGGTGTTCCCACAACTGTAATGAGTTGCTTAGGAGTTCATACTTTGATCCCTCTCTGAGTGCTGAGGTGTTTGTTGTTTTGGAGTGCTAATTGCTGTATTCTCTCTGTTAAGTCATGGTTATGCTGGTTGTCTTGAGCAGAAGGATGGATAATTGAATAATTACAAAGGCACAGTTCATGAAAATGAGTATGGTTATAGAAATGAGATTTTCCAGCAATTCCTTGAGGAGTTGTGTGCAGTTATACAAACAATCTGATGAAAAACATTCTTCTCCTGTCCAGAAGATCAAATCTTCTGTCCACACAGCTTCTCTCAGAAGCAGACCAGGAAATGACAACTTCACTGGGCTGACTTTCTTCTCCTCACACCACTATGGTAATCCTTAATCCTGTTATGATTCAAAGTTCAGCCACAGAATCCCTCTGTTATTATAGGTAACTCCCCAAAACTCCAGTTCTGCCTGTGAAACCAAGTCTCAAGAGTGATAGAGGTGTAGGAACCAGCACATAACACTGAGGAGGCTGCAGAACAACATGTCAGTAAGAAAAGCATTTTCTGCTTTGGACTTTCAAGCCATTTCTTTTCTAGTGCAGCAGACAGCAAGTACTGGGTCCCATGATGGTTAAATACACCTGAGACATTAAGTCACAGACTGAAGAAGTAGCTGCAGTCTGGAGTTGCAACAGAATTGAAGTGCTACCTCTCCTACTGCCAAACTAACTGCCTTCAAAGTTTCAGCAGCTGCTGGACCCTCAGAGGAAGCACTGAAGGTGCCATGAGAAAGAAAAAGGTGTTCCATGGGAAACTGAGCAGCAAACACATCTCATAGCTTAGTTCAAAGGATAAAAAATCCCCACAGTCTTCTGAGATTCTACTGATACTCAAAGTCAACATTAGGATCAGTACTTCAGACCTCTTGCCCAACAGTCTCTGTCACATGAGGTAATGGACACTGACAATAAGGCAGAGTGTGATACCCCAGAGGCTGGAGGAAGATGAGATTATCTGTTGACCATGGAGGATTTTTCAGGCTTAGGAACCTCACACTCCACTGGGGGCTCTGTAGTATGCAATGAGCACAGGGTTATGCACTACTGTTCTTCTTTCCCCAATTTCTTCTGCTTCTGCTCATTTCACCCTGTGTTTGTCTCCCAATCCCATTCCTCTGCTATCCCTGTCTAACTTTACTACTTACATTTCCAACTCCATCCTCATTTTCAAGGAGCTGCTCAGTGTTTCTCTGGGCATTAGGTATTAATGTTAAAAGTCTAGCTTACAAAGAAAAGGCTGGAAATTCCTGATGCAAGTATTACAGGGAGATAGTTCCCATGACTGCAGTGCTAAAGATCTTTAGAAGAAATTTGGTTAGGGGAAGAGGTGAAAGTAGTGACTGATGTAGGGATCACACCATAATGACCCTGCTAGCTGGTCTGTACATCCCTGGGATTCAGCAAATAATGGTCAATGTGCTAAACCACAAAGGACAAGAAGGGAAGACAGCAGAGTGGGAAGGAGGGAGAGTCTTTATAGAGCATGAAACCATAGCAGAATTATTTCTTATGACTTGTCTGCAGTGAAAGGCAGACTGCAGGGGAGCAATTGTCTTGCCATGGGAGAATTTAATTTCAGAAATGTAGCATGGAGGTCACACTGCTTATTAGAGTTTCTAAAATGATTCCTTCTGATCCCTTAACACAGAAAGTATTACTGCTCTCAATCCAGGGGAACTCAATTACAGTCTCACTAGGATGGATAGAGGTGTATTAATTCTTGGCCTGGAGTAAGTGAGGGATAACTGGAGATGATAGATGAGATTTATGACATGTCATTTTGATCATCTGCTATGAGGTGAGAACTAGTTGCCCTGAACTCCTCCTGAACAGAGGGAAATAGGCACTGCCAGAGGGCAAGTCATGCTACCTGTCCTAGAGCCCTAGGATGCTTCATCTCACCTCAGGTTAGTTATCCACAGATTTTTTCCCATCCAGATCCCCTCCACAGGCAATGCAAAGAGCAAGGAATGTGAGTCACTAAATCCTAGACAGGTGTCCAAGACAGGCAAAGTGAATCCCCTGAGCAGTAGCTGATGCTGCCAAAAAATGGCTAATTTCCCATGGCTGGTGACACTTGAGGATGAAATTGGCTGGGGAGAAAGAGATAGAAAAAAGTAAATGAAAAATGGGAGTTCTACAGCAGCACCTAAAAAGATACTTAAAAAGCAAAGAGTACTCCATCAAGAAAGAAGAAATCTTTAGCTAAAAGCCCACTCTGGATGGCTGGTAAATGGAAGGGGCTGTTAGAACCAGCCTGACACTGCTCCCTGGTTGAAAATATGACACGGAATCCTAGAATCATGATGGTTGGCAAAGGCCTCTGAGATGATGGAGTCCCACCAGCCACCCAACACTGCCATGCTCACCACTCAACCATGGCCCCAAACACCACAGCTACATGTTCTTGGAACTCTTCCAGGGATGGTGGCTCCACCACCACCTCCCTGGGCAGCCTGAGCCAATGCCTGAAAACCCTGTGGGGGAAGAAATTCTTCCTAAGATCCAATTGAATGTAATATATAAGTGAGAAGCTTACAGCCCAGGAAATCAATAGTGTTGTGTTAGCTGATCAGCCCCCTCTTCAGCCTGGCAAAATACAAAGAAAAATGCAAGGTCAACAATAAGACAATAAAGGAGAAAAAATAATTAAGCATTTCCTAATAACACTGCTGTGACTGTGGTGGCTTAAGGACCTAGAGCTTGGATACACCCTGCCTAGCTTTAGACATCAGAATATAGCTATCTACATTTCNGAAAAAATAATTAAGCATTTCCTAATAACACTGCTGTGCCCCCTACCTAGCTTTAGACATCAGAACATAGTTATTTACATTTGAGCTAAGGAGCCTTCACTCCCTTTACAGTCAACTGAGAGAAATAGGACTTTTTAGGGCACAATTCCTGTCACCCTAATGCAACTATATAAAGCAGTTCAGATAAAACATCCCCTAAAAGTGTCTTTTTCCCTCCATGGCTATAAAAGAAGAACCAACAGGTGTAACTGGGAAAAAACCTGAGGTACCCAAGCTCTCCTCTGCCAAAATGTTTGCTTGTTTTTCCAACTGCAGCAGTTAACCTAATACAAATGCATTAGCAATTAAAGAAGCTTTAGCAACAGTAGGAACTCATCATTAGAGAGATGGTTAATAATTGGAGATGCACAAAAGGTAGGTAGCTTGTACTGAACTGGAGCAGGACAGCCCAGTCCTTTAGTAGCTGTGACAGGTAGGAGTGAGGGAGCAGTTGCAAGGTGCTTTGTTGAGAGCTGAGTGTGCCCAAACAACAAGAGACAGTTGCTCTAGGATTCCTTTGTGATGACTGGAAGGAGCCAGACTCTGAACTGAATCACTGCAGGATGCTTTTGTCTTGTCAAGTGTGTTAGGAGCCTCCAGGGAGAACATTCATACCTTATGTTTAAGCTTTCCAGAACACTGACCTTGAGACAGAATTGCAGTTTCAGGCCAAAAGATTCAGCCCAGGCAGGGTTATTTAAGAAGCTTGAAAAGATGGGTTTATAGAATATGCTGTAAATCTGTAGCTACCAGCTACTGTCAGTTTTAGTCAGCTACAAGCCTGACCTAATCTCCTTGAAATACATTTTTCAGCAAACAGCAGGAAGCCAATGATCTTAAACAGCTTAGTTCTTACTAGGAAGAAAAGGACCTAAGGAGAAGTTTGTAGAAGACTGCTTTTAGCTCATAAAACCAATTTTTTAATGTTGGTTTAAAAATATTATTTAAAAGTTCCAAATTTTAACAATTCTTTTTAAAAAGAAGGTGTCACCTTTCTATTTGGAGTGACCTGCCTGTTAGAAGTCAGATTAGAGCAGAATGTCTGAGGGAATTTGCTATATTCACAGATACTTCCACTGGTAAAACGGATCAATAATTAAGAATAAATACATGGAATAAATACATGGAATAAATACATTGAATAAATACATTGAATAAATTTAAAATGAATAAATAAATTGAATCCTCCTGTTGTTGTAAGAGAACACTCAGCATCTCCTTTTCCTGCTGCCTTTTTAGAAATGAAATAGAATTTAGGAATATTCATCATGTTCTACAGAAACCTTAACTCTTCTGACGAAAAAGACTGATTTTTGAATCAAAACACATCTGCCATGTAAAGATATATTTTACCACTAGAGGGGACTCTTGGACTTTATTGTCGGTGGGGGAAAAAAGCAACCACATTTCAAAGTGTCAGTGTTAGTTCCACCCTAGAAAAGTCTTCATAACTTCGTTGAAAACATTGCAAGTGATCTATTAAGTTAATGAATATAATGTGTAGGGGATAGAAAAACATTGCAGCTTTTGTGTGACCTGTAGTCAACATGCATTGAATATAAAATGAGGAAATAAGAAGCTTGCTGCTCTTGAAAAGATTTAGAGAGGATTTCACTGACTTCTGTAAAACTAGACTATGTTAAATTAAATGTTACTGCAGAAGGTAGAAACACTCATGTAATATACATATATATATATTTAGAGACATGATGAAGCTGTCTTCTCTCTCTGCTTTCTTCCAGATGGGGAATGTGCAGTGCAATTAAACCATGTCCCTAAAGACCACATCTAGATGTTTTTGAAAGCCCTCCAGGGATGGTGACTCCATCACTGCCCTGGGCAGCCTGGGCTAATGCCTAACAACTCTTGCTGGGAAGAAATTCTTCCTAATATCCAAACTAAATCTCCTCTGATGCAACTTGAGGCCATTTCTTCTTGTCCTATCATGGTAATCTGGGGGAAGAGGCTGTGCTTCACCTTAGTTCCACCTCCTTCCAGGCAGTTCTAGAGAGAGATGAGGTCTCCCCTGAGCCTCCTCTTCCTCAGACTAACCAACCCCAGTTCCCTCAGCTGCTCCTCAGAAGACTTATTCTCCAGACCCTTCCCCAGCCTTGTTGCCCTTCACTGGACATGCTCCAGTGCCTCAATGTCTATCAGTACATTTGCTGCCTTACATGAGATGATTCAATGGCTATATTGTTTCCCTGTCAAGTGTGGAGTTCCCCCAGTATGTTCCTACTCATTTACACCATATTGTTGGGATAAATCCAGTTTCCTGTGCTTCAAACTTCAGCTAAGTGGTGGGTAAGACTCCTTGGTTGGCAAGTTTCTCCATCTCTATTTACATGTCTGTTGCTGTTTGCAGTCTGTTTTGCTGTTGAGAGTGAGCCTGCAGCGTGCTGAAGCCAGAATTCCCTCCCTTAGCCCCACACCTCTGCTCACAAAGAGGAGCTTGGCAGCACATTTCTCCACTGGGAGCTGGGAGAGCCATGTATAAAGAACACAAAGTGCATTGACAGAGTTATCCTCCAAAAACCACAGATCATGCTCCTACTGTCTGTGCAGGGGGGGGGAAAAAAAGGGTCTAATATCAACCTACTGCTGTTCAGCATTGTCCAAGGAAAGATCTGCCTCTGCAGGTTGCCAAGATTTGGTGGAATTAGACATTTCAGAAAAAGCCTCACAGATTTCTTTTCTCCTCTGTTGTACAGAATGCTGCTAGTTTAGAGAAGGCATAAATTTATATCTCCTTATTTCAGCTGAGTTTTTTCCCAGCTGAGGTTTTCTCCCAATTATCTGCAATTCACTAGTAAATTGTTGATGTCTTTCTAATATTTATTATCTGTTAAATATTAAATGCTAAATTTTAAATGCTGCACATGGGAAAATATGTAAATTCTGGATGATCCAAAGTTCTGTTTCATCAGAAGGCTGCAAAATGTGTTTGATCCTGTAAAATGTGGTGGTTAGCACACAAAACAACTGAAGGCAGATTTCAGGTGGGCTCTACCATTTTGGTGGGGACTGAGGACAATCAAAGCTTCAAAGGTTAGAGATGAACCAACTCAGGTACCAAAGCAGTTGAGTTAAACACAAAGATACTCTGGTTTTGTGGGAAAAGGGATTATAAATGTGGCATTTACCTAGGACAGTGATGTAGGATGACAATAACAATCAGAGGCCTTATCTTATAACAAATTATTTCAGAAGTGAAACACTTTTTTGCAATATGGTGGAATTTGTAGTCAATAAGATTTGTATTAAAGAGTCCAGACTCAATTTGCTGAAATATTCATTATATATTCAGCAGTAAAGACAAATCTAAATTATTCAAGACAACATCTCCAATAAAAAGCTACTTTCCTAGACCTGAGACATGTTACAGGTTATGCCAATCCAGAACTAGCACCTCAAGTATAAGAACAGAGAAAGTTCTGTCAAGTCCTCAATTCTAAGCAAATAATGAAAAGAATTAAAGAAAGATGTCTGCTTTTCACCACTATTTTAACAAGAATTTTTTAATAGCTGGTCATTTATCTTAAGAATCACATTACTGACCATTTAGCACTGAGATGACCAGTACAACTCAGTTCAGATCCTCTAGACAGTGAGTCCTTCTATAATCAATCATCCCTAAGGCATTCCTATTTCTAGAGGGTCAGTAATTCCATTTTAAAAGCTGGCCAGCTGCTGTCTTTTCTTTACCTACTCATTCCTCTTTGTTAACATATATTAAACCAGCTGAAGTCAGATTATTTGAGTGTACTTGTTCCTAAGCCTATGTTCTCTGTGTTCCCCATGCCAGGACATCCTGGCAGATATGGAGCAACCAGGCTGTAACACCTTCTATGTGTATTTCCCACCCAACAGAACACAGGTCCCTGGAGCTTTCTGAGCTCCTTAGTAAGTTGCAAGAATACAAGATGTGGATAAAAGATCAGGAACCTTACTATCCCAAGAATGAAGATATACACTGATACCAGCTCCTCTGGGGGAAAAACAATGTAGGTCTCAGTCTTCAGAGATCTAATCAAATAAAAAGCAACTCCTCAAAGCTTATTTGGTTGACTTCAGATGACATTTTAGCTAAAATTAGCACCTATTGGCACACATTGTGAAAACACCTGGAAAAGTTAATAACTTTCTTCCTGACCAGCCTCTAGCTAGAGTAAAAAACCAAACCAAACCAAACCAAACCAAAATACCTCAAAAATGAAAACCCAAACCAACCAACCAAACAAAAAGGGTAAAGTTATTCCAAAACACAGCCTAGTTTAGGTGACAGAATGGAAGGGAGGAAAACTTCTAAAGGAAAGAAATCACTGAGGCCTGGCTCTCTGCCTTCAAAGATTACCCACATGGGAGCTTTGCTTGGTTTGGTTTATATGCTGCTCTGTACCTCCACTACTCCAAGACACTTCCTCAGTTCTGCAGCCTTCTTCTCCAACTGCTGAATGTTCCAGTGCCATTGTCTTTTATTTGAATGGAGTTTGTTCAGTTGGCAATGCAAACGTTTCAGAATAGCATTGTATCTTTTAGTCTGCACCTAATAAAACAGAATGACATTCACTTTATGACTTCATTCCTCTGAAACTCTTTACAGAGGTGGGTGCAGCTCACCTAACTCTAGCTAGGCAGAGATGCTGATATGTAACCAAATCATTCCATCTACACTTTATAGCTACAGACATCTAGGAAGCAACTAATCTGACTGACTTCAGATATCTGCTTTAGGACAATAGGAACTGTGCCTTTCCCACTAAGGGAAAGAAAAGCTGTGTCCCATGAAGGGCTGAAAGTGAGGAGTTCAATGTAGGTATCTGCTCTGTAGATGTCTAAAATTTAACAAAGTAAATCCCACCCAAAGAGTCAACATCTCACAGCTGTGGCAACACTCTGCACATGGAAGATTTCAGGCTGTGGAGTGAAGGATGAGAAAGGAAGAAATTTTCTTTCTTTGACAAGTGTGTTTGGGTATAAATTGAAATGCAGATGAGGTAACCTAGGTGGCTGCAGTAGCACCTTCACTCTTGCAGAGCACTTCAAAAGGTCTGTTTTCCTTAGAAAGCCACTGCTGTGGCAATGAAGTCCTATCCATTTTGCCCCCACTGCTGCCTCATGTGAAGAATGGCTGCTGCAGATGATCCTCTGAAGACTTGTATTCTAAAGTGTAAAAGCATGGGTAATAAAATACTTTCTCAGATGCTGGATAGCACACAACTATTCTAAAGTGGCTGTGTTTTGCTTTTCAGTTGAAAAATTCTCTCCTGTTTCCTATCCCATGAAAAATGATTCTTTTGTTTCCCTCCTACATTTTAGAATGGGCAATAGAACTAACCTCAGATCAGTTAATCTTTATCTTGTCATGTTTTGCTCATTAAATTTTGTGGCACTTCTTTGAACCAACAAGATAAATGATGTGAAACTTGCAAACTAAAAACTGACTAGACATACTAAGTAGTTTAGTAAGGAACTAAACATGAAATATAGTTCAATTATTTAAAAAGAGGAGGTTTAAACTATTTATCAGGATTTTATCTTGGCAGCTAATTAGGAGCTGCTGTGTTATCCTTAATTTAATGTCAGCTCATATTAGGGAGATTCATGGGAAGTCTGATTTTCTTGGCACAACTGATTCTTCCATTGATGAGTTCTCAGGAACCATGAGACAAGTCATGAATAACCCTGTGATTCCTTCACTCTGTCAGCAGGGAAATTGAAAGTATTTTAAAAGTATTGCAGAAATAATAGAAAAAAAAATGATGCATTTTGTTTCAGTACCATTCAGTGACCTCTTTCCTTTCAGGACATCATCCCCAAAGTTCACAGCTAAAATCCTTCTTAAAAGACATAAGAAATAAAGTTCTGAATTTCAGTTTTTCTCATGGAACCAATTAAGTGTTGCCTGTCAGTATTAAGAATTTAAGATAGCATGGTTACTGTATATACTTGAGTAGTGTCTGGCCTTCAAAGCAGTTCAAACATCACTTGCACTATCTCCTTTTCTTCCAGAAGAACTGCTGTTATCTTCTATTCAAATGACTCACCTCAATTTCTTTCTGAAGCCTAGCATGCATTTTTTTCTCTTCTTCCAACAAATGTGTTTTTTTATTGATTAACTCTTTCAATGCTGTGATTTCCCTTTTTAAAAGTGCAATTTCTTCCTGCAGGTGGAAGTCAAGACACAGAAATCCTCTGCTTAAGAAGCTGCACAGTACATCTGTCCAACTTACTTAAAATGCTGCATTTTAACAGTCTCACTTCATTAAGAGAGATGAGAGAAAGATCTACAATGAACAATTTCACATGAAGGTAACTGATAATTGCTAAAGTAGTAATTTAATAATTGGGATTAAAATTAACACTTGAAATACTTTATAGTGTGGCTTTAGCTATTGAAGAAGATACAGTCTTGATGGGAAATATTCAAGCTACAACAAAACAAGAACTTGAACTTTTTGGTGGTCTTAATGTTGTTGAAAATGGAATTGATTGCAAAATCTAAGGATATTTAATGAAATACTTGAGATAGATTTTTCTTTCTCAGAATGAAAAGCAATGTTAATGAGGCTTTATTTCTCAGTGTTTAAAGATGTCCTGGCATAACCAGATTTTCACCAATTTACATGAACAGAGCAAGAGCAGATTTTCAATACCATGACTTGCATCAGAGTTGAAATCCATGACCCCATTTCAACTTCACACTTGTTTTACTTCATCTATTCATAAAGTTTCATGCTCAAAAATTCCTACATAGTACTTTTAATAAGTATTTCAATTAGGGTCAGAGAAACCAAACAGTGTTAGACCAGAACACCAAAACAAATATATTTTATTCTCTCTCTCTCCTTCTTTCTATCAGAATCTCAGCAAATCTACCTGTTGGCAAATAACCCCACTGTAGTTTATTTCCTGGCAGCTAAGTTTGAAGAATACTGTGCTTTTAGATGGAAAATGCAACAATGTGGCAATGTTCCACAGAAAGCTGAAAAGTATCCAGGTAAGTTTATTCAACAACCCAAAGATAGCAACAAATTGTATGACAACAACACAGTTTCATTCACAGCTCTGTAACTTCTTCCATAGCTGAGTTCACTTGACCACACAGAAGGAACCTCACTTAGAATGATCCTACTCTAGGGAACCCTGCTCTGGCAGGGAGGGTTGGACTTGATGATGTTTTGAGGTCCCTTCCAACCCCCAACACTCTGTGATACTGTGATAACACACAGACAGCAATGGCTGATGACATTTGTGCTGTATGCTGCAGTCAAAATTCCTTCAGCTAACACAGCATTAAAAATTCTCTATATTCCCTGCAGCCAGGCCCTCCATGAACTGTAAATATATAAGACAAAATAATCACAGTGGCTAAACTATGTCAAAATTATTTCCCACAGAAGGAAAAGATCCAAAGAGGAAATCCTTAGTACCTGCACTTGTGTGAGGACAGATCCTTCTGGATTCTGGAGAACACTCATTAACTCCTCTTTCTTTGCCTTTAGTTCTTCAACAACAGCTTTCTTCTTAGCAAGCTCAATCATAGCTGGCATTTGACTTTCCAGCTCCCAAAAGAGATGTTTGTGAGCCTTTATTTTCTCCCTATACTCATTATTTCTTGCAGATGTCATCTCCAGCTCTTCCTGTGCTGTTTCTGCAGCATGCCTGAGCTTTAAATTTTCAGAATACAGGGCTCTGACTTGGGCCTCCAGATCTTCACAGTGATGTTTGGTCATGTCTATGGCTTCATCTTGCAGATAGATTTCCCTTTCTGTCATCTTTGTTTCTAACAGAACAGAATCCTTTTCTTTTTCCAGTTCCTGGATCTTTGCCTGTAAAATATTTCAGTGTTCACTTTACAACTTCTCCTGAGAGGGTACTAGGTATCTAGCTAAACACTTTAATTTATTCAACAGTCTTCTTTTTCACCTGTTCAGTGTGGTTTGAATTGAAGATAATTATTTTACTTTCTAAAATCAACACCTTAGAGGCACAATGCAAAAATACTATCTTACACTTTTCCTTTTAGAATGAGTCTAAAATATGATGTAAAATATCCTTGAAATTACTTTAAATTCCTTATATCAGGGGAGACCTTCTTGCTTTCTACAACTAACTGAAAGGAGGTGGTAGTAAGGTGAGGCTTGGTCTCTTCCCCTAGGTAACAAATGACAGGACAAGAGGAAATGTTTCAAGTTGCAGCAGGGGAGGTTCAGGTTGGAGATTAGGAAGAATTTCTTCCCCCAGAGGGTTCTCAGGCCTTGGCCCAGGCTGCCCAGGGAGGTGGTGGTGGAATCACCAGCCCTGGAAGTGGTTAAAAAATGTGTGGATGTGGTGCTTGGGGCCATGGTTCAGTGGTGAGCATGACAGTGTTGAGTGGATGTTTGAACTCCATGATCTCAGAGGGCTTTGCCAACCATAGTGATTCTATGACTCTATGATGTGACAAATCAAACCCAAACCTAGTGTTTGTTTAGAGCTGAAATCTGGTTAAATCCTAATCAGCCTAAAACTAATTAACAATGCCATGAATCCCTTACAAACCCACCCAAGCACATAGATGATTGTTTGGGGTGATGGATCTTAACTAACTTGTTCCACTGAATGTTTTAAATCCCACCTTCATCACAGTGGCATTTGAGAGTAGGATTAATCCCAGCTGTTTTTAACCCCCTAAGACAGCCCCAAAAAGGCTTCTACATCTTCTCACTGATGAGAAGTGAACCACTCCAGGAAGCAGGACTTCAACCCATCATAAGAAATCACAGCCTGATAGAATCACTCAGCTTGACCTTTAAGTCCTTTGAGCTGCAGCCCAACTGTAAACCAAGTTCACCACTAAACTATGTTCCCAAGCACCATATCTACAGGTAAATCTCTGATGAGAGGGCTGAACTTCCTCAGAAATGTTTCTCTCTCTTTGATGACTACCAAGGGAGCCTAGAGGACTACTCCAGGCTTAACATCTGACTTGCAAGTGATGTAAGATAACTGTGATGAATCCCTCCCCAAAGTAACAGCCAACAGTGTTGCATTAAGTGAGAGAATTAGCATAGTGATTTATGTCAGCTATTATCTTTTCCCTAATGGAAGCATTAAGAGTGCTGTGAAATCTCTTATTCAATGTCTCAAAGAGAAGAAGACACTATTAACTGTTCAGAACAAAAAGTTCCTGTGCAACTTTTCCTTTGGAAATCTTGGCCTACAGTTTCAGCAGGATTTGTATCACTGCAAAGCCACCATCTGCTGAGGACAGGGAAGCAAAGGATCTGAAGAGCAAAGAGCCTCAGTTTTGGAAAGTGAATTACTATTTCACATGTCTTGTGTGACATTCCCACATGGGAATAGGCTCTAGACATGAAAGAACATATAATTATATATACATATAATATAATAATTTCCTAATTATTTAACTTTGTTCTGCTAACATGAATGTTTGTGTGGAATTCCCAAAGGTTTGGGCTTTTCTGAAAGAAAAATGAAAAGGTGTGGAAGAGGAAGAAAATAAATGAGCTAACTTAATTACCTAGGGCTCTAAATACACTGCAGGTATGCAGTGTTCTACAAGTACCACAAATACATTGCTAAATAAAACCAGTATTTAATGCCTGCTTAGGACATCCACTTCAAACACACAGAAAAATAAGTTATTTTGCCTGAAAAGGAAATGGTGAAAACCTGCCAAAAAGGATGCTTTTAAAATCTTTTTTTTTCCCCCACTAATTTTTCAGGAAATGAGTATGAAAAATTCAAAGAACTCTATCTTTGTATAGGGGTTTTGTAGGCTTGTTATCTCAGTGGATTTAGGGCTTTTTGTTTGTTTGTTTTTTCCCCAATAAAAAATGTTTCTGCTATCACCTGCTCTAATGTAGCCTTAGCTAAGCCTGAATGACACACAGAAGAACAGAACTTAAATACAGGCATCCAGAAAAAATGAAGTACCATCTCTTGTTCATAGAAATGCCTCATCTAATTAAAAAAAAAAATTATTAAATTAATGAAACTACTGGACACAAGGCTTGTTACCTGCAACTGGGAAAGAACTGTTTTGCTTTTTCCTATCTCTGATGCTTGTGAATGCTGCTGCTCTGCAACTTGTTTCACAACTTCAATTAGGGATGGAGAATTTTGCTTAGCCATTTTTGGCAAAAGTGCAGAACTCTAAGGACATGAAAAATACATGAATTGTTTTATCACCATTCTGTTTAATTCCTAGCTGTTAATGAAAGAGAACAATATGAAGGCCTCTAATAAGATCAATCAGGTGCCAGATCAATACATTATTTCACTTTATTAACAAGAACAGGTTACTGGTGGGTGGATGCTCAAAGCAAATGGTTAAGATTAGAACCTTTTCATGCACACATGCATCACTTTGGATAGAATAAGTGAGAAAAACCTTATTGTAATATAGAATCTGTATTGTTACATAAAGTGACACTGAAGTCTCAAGAAAGTGCAATGAAAAGTGCATTCTTCAGGCCCAAAATATGAAATGGTACTCTGATGCCCCAAAAATTGTGCCTGAAGGTTGGGAGCCTTGACTAGGAAACAGCCTGGGGAAGAGAAGGCTCTGGGGAGACCTTACTGCAGCCTTCCCATACTTAAAGAGGATTTGTATGAAAGATGGGGATAAATTACTCAGTAGGGCCTGTAGTGATAGGACAAGAGTAATGGTTTTAAACTAAGAGGGTAGATTTAGACTAAATATAGGGAAGGCATTTTTTACAGTGAGGGGAGAGTGGTGACACACTGGCACAGGTTACCCACAGAGGTGGTAGGTGTCCCATTGATCCCAGAATGGAACCATTCCAGGTCAGGGTTGTCTGGGGCTCTAAGCAACCTGACCTAGCTGAAGATGTCCATGGTCATTGCAGGGCTAGGTGACCTTTAAAGGTCCCTTCCAATTTAAACCATTCTATGGAGACTTCGTCTCTCTCTACAACCGCCTGAAAGGAGGTTGTAGAGGTGGGAGACAGTCTCTTCTCCCAGATTACCAGTGATAGGACAAGTGGAAATGGCCTTTAGTTGTACCAGGGGAGGTTTAATTTGGTTATTAGGACAAAACTTCTTCCCAGGCTGCCCAGGGCAGAGGTGCAGTCACCATCCCTGGAGGGCTTCCAAAAATGTGTAGATGTTGTACTTGGTAACATGGCTTGGTGGGCATGCTGGTGGTAGGTTGATGGTTGATTTTGGGGGGTCCTTTCCAACCTTAATGACTCTATGATTCTATGTTTACGGTTCTTGCAAGGATTGTCCTGGCAGCCCTCACCTCCGACCTGGCTCAGTCACTCCTCCAACACCAAGCAGGCGACACCTACCCCTGCAGCCCGCACTCCCAACTCTTTAAAACCACTGAAACGCGAGCAGAATAGACCCATACTCCCTGGCAGGACGAAACCGTCATCCCCGTTCCCCTCTGACCACCCCCCTCACGCCGCCGCACCCTCTCAGGGGCTGTTCCGATGCCTTCCCCTTCCCGCCCAAACCCCGGCTCGAGCAGCCCGCAACGGCTCGACGCCGGCTAGGTAGCCGCAGCCTAGGCCCTGCCCTGCGCTGTGGCGTCAGCGCCTTAGGGAGCGTCGGAGAATTTCAGCCAGCGACGGGGCGGAGACGGCCGGCGGGATTGGGGAGGGGCGTGAGGGAAGCTTGACCGTTATGGGGCACGGAGAGCCGGGAGAGGGCCGGGAAAGGATGGATGGGGGCTGTCCTCGGCAGGAGGCGGAGGAAGAACAGAGGGAACCACTCGCCGTGTCAGAAATGGGTCGGCGCTTGGCTGCAGGACGCAGAGTGGCTGCGTGGTCAGCTTTGCCTTATGGCTGAAACAGTTTAGCCTAGCTTTTTTTGGTTTTCTTTCTCTTGCAAGTTCCCCGAGTTACCTAATTCATTGCAATAAACTGCTTTTTCTGTCGTAATTTGTTCGTGTTTGATCTATATATACTGCAAGGAACATAGTTTTGCTGAGCACCACTGGATGGTGAGGAAAAAGAACCGTGGAGCCAGTTTCTCCTGCTCTGCACTGCGCCCTGTCCTATAGCCACACTTACCTCCTGCCCACTGGCATTCCTCTGAACCACACGTTAAGGCATTTACACCCTTTAATTCCACAATTTTTATCATTGAATGGCTCCTCTCTGCATACAATCTATTTCATTCCTTTTTTGAAAGGGGCAGAAGATGAATAAAACACTTCTGCTGGAGATGTAATACCAAACCACTTTGTCATTTTTCAATACTGGCTTGTAGCCTGGATATTTTCTGACTTTTTCCTTACCCTTTCCCATCATTCTGCTCCAAAAATAACCCCAGTTATTATTTTTTGTTTTTCCTTAGTCTGGTTGAAGGGAAGACAATGGTTGTCTTGTTCTCTCTCCATCAAGTTCCTTTGTTGATTTTTAATTATCAGGCACATTTGACAGTGGGGTGGAAAACCTCCAAGAGAAATGATTTCTGCAAAGTTCATGAAAATAGGTGTCTGGGTGGGGAAGGACAATATACCTACATTGATTCCCTTTGGGAAGGAAAGCCAGGAGGATTCAGTCCTCATCCCTCTGTCCAGCTGAAGAAGGAAATTATGTGGGACTCCCAAGGTATTTTATGGACCTGGCAGAAATAACATTTACTGGAGCTAAAGGAAAGGGAGGAACAGGAGACAGAGGACAACAGTTCACAGGAAAATTGGTTTCATTAATTCCTCTGCTCATGAAAAGAATGCCCTTTTTTTCCCATGTCCTTTAGTTGCCATCTACTGATCTGTCATGGCTGATTTTAGCACAGCTGGGAAAATGTATTTATCACCATATGATTCTTGGGCAAAGCCTGATACAAATCCCTCATTCCCCCACTTGCCTTTTGGCCTTTGAGTTGTCCTGTCAAAACATTCAGGCTTTTTTACAGAGCTCTGTGAAATTTCTGGCTCCTGTGGTGAGAAACCAGCATCCTGTGCCCCTGAAGAGTGTCCTCTTCTAACCTCTTTATCTGGGTCCTTCTGAAGATACTTTTGCTTCACTGAGTGCCAAATTCTTCCCAGGAACAGGCAAGAAAAGGAAACTCTTTCAGTTCACATGGATTTTCCTCTGACTTCCTTGTCTTCTTGTTCTGCTGTACATCCCTGAATCTGTTGGAGCTTGTGCAAAGCTGATTCATTTAGAGCATAAGATTACAGAAGTGAGTTACACGACAGGGTTAATGCTGCTTCCTGGTTCAGCTGCTCCTCAGACACTTAATCATGTCAGTGCCTTTCAGTACATTTTGTTATTTCCTGTGAATACTGACAGCCAACAAACAGGGTCTCATCATAAAGAAGAAATACAGGTTCCCACTCCAATCTTACCTAGACTAGGAATTTCCAGCTCCTACTAATCAGCTGCAAGAGTGGCAGGGAGAAGTGAGATATATAAAGGTGGCAATGTGTGTCTGTATCAGATGATACCTTTCAAGAGTTTAAAAAGGACTGTCTAGCTCTGTAAGTAACTTCTGTGCCTTAAAAGTTGAATTTGTTTGTGAGAACTGTGTGTACTTCAGTATTGTCATTGGAAGTGCCGATTTCTGTGTCTTCAACTTTGCCTAAATACCTCTTCAGTTAAGACAGAATGTTTTCTTTTAATCCAGTTTAAGAGGTTTTTTTACCTCCTATTTTTTTGCCCCTTGCTTTTGTTGAAATGTTATTAAAAATGTGTTCTTATCTCTATACTTTTGGGCTGCTTTAATGGTCTGTTTTCTTTCCTGGGGCATTTCTTTCTGGCAGCTGTTAAATATTTCTTGCCTTTTTCATTTTCTCAGAGCTATCTCCCTTTGGAGTTTCTGTAAGAAGATCAGGAGAGCAGCAGGATTCAAAGATGCAGGAAGTGACCAGCAATCTTCTCTTGACCAACAATGAGAATCTTGTAGATTTCTGGGGCTTTTTGAGAGTTGATGTTTGGATCTTTTCTCTAGCCTAACCTGTCTCTCCTCTGCAGCTTGCTTTTATTACCTTCCTTGTTTCTTTTCTGTCTTCACCTGCCTTTTTCCTTTGCACCCTTGTTAACCTCCTCTCCTCTCTTCTCTTTAGCTACCATTTTCTTTGATTTTCTTTTTCTTGATATCTGGGCAAGGAAATCTTTTTCCCCTCCAGATGTTTATCCTGATAGTTTCAGAGAGTGAGCAAAACAGCTAAAGGGTGATTTTGGCTTCAGATTTGTTCAGGTGTTTGTCTTGCATGGTGAACTGGAATGAGCAACTCCTTAATAGAATTGTGGAATCATCAGGGAAGGGACCTTGAAGATCATCTAGTTCCAACCCCCCTGCCTGGCAGAGACACCATCCACTAGATCAGGTTGCCCACAGCCCCATCAAGCCTTGTCTTAAAAGCTTCCAATCTTTCCTGATGTGGTGACTTGCAGTGAAGCTGTCCATGGACCCCTGCAACTGCAGAGCATGTTGCTTAAAACCTGAATGCATCTCTCATAAGCTAAAATATTGCTGTGGTTGGCAAGCCTGAGAAGAGGTTTTTTGGGGAACTTAGAGAACAGCCAAAAAATTCTATTATGACTGTAAGCAAATTTACTTCTCCCATCACTGACCTCAGTAGGACTCTAGTGATGCAAAACTGGAAGGATATGAGAGTGAATCAGCCTCCTTGTTCCTTTGGGTACAACCCAATAATTGCCCCTGTGAGCTTTTTGCAACACACACACACAACTTAATAACAATGTGGGCAGTTGCCTCTCCCTCCACAAACACTTTCCTGCCACCCTTTCTTTGGTGCTGTTTTCTCTGGGGCAGTATGGGGACAGCAATGAACTCTCTTTACCTCCTGGCTTATCTGAAGTGGAATAATAATCTGCTTTTCCACTACATACATTTGTTGTTCTGTCTTGGCTGGGGCTGTTAGCTATACCTAGATTGGGATCATGCCATGCTTATACTCATGATCCTCCCACAGACAGTGTCAGAAAAGGAAGGAAATATCCTGATTTCCCAAAGTCATGGTCTTTGCCATCAGTCTGTTTTGACACTGCTTTCTTAGCAAGCTGTTTTTTCTTTCATCTGTATGTAAATAATACTCTGAGCACAGGCAGGAGTCATAAATTCCTTGGCAGATGCTTGTATCTGCTGTCACATTTTGCTCCTCTCAGTTCACCTGTTTTGATAGTCACTAATTAATCTTTGTAAGGGTTCAACTTGCAGAAAGGAAAACATCATTTCCAGTCAAGATTATTTTTCTTCCAGTCTGGGGGAAAGAACAATGAAGAAAATGCAGAATGTTTTCTGCAAAACCTACTCTGAGTGAACAAGCCATTAAAGCCAGAAAGGTCTTTGACCTCTCATTTGAGTGTAGAAACTCTGAGATTCCATTATCAGCCATAAAATGCCAAGGAGGATACCAACCCCACCATGGTGCTGGGACTCAAGTACAGACAGAAGCAGTATTTTTGCAGGATAATGAAGTGCTGTGAAGCCAGAGCACGTTTCACATGAGAATGAGGATTTGGGGCAGGAAAATAGTGCCAGGCATTATGTGATACAGTTGGTTCTGGAGCAAAGCATTGATTTCAAAGACCTGGAAGCTTCTCAAGTCCTTTGTTCCTGTAAAGATTAATTTTCCTGCAAAGGAATTAATATTCATGCATGATTTGTTACTGGGCAACAAAAAAAAATGGTGGTGGTGAGGAGTACTCTGAATGATTACAGGCTCTTAAAACTGGTGACAAAGCTGCATGTGTTCCTCCTAGATCAAACACACTGCTTAGTCATGGGATCTGAACAGCCATCTGTCTGTGGAAGGTTCCCAAAGCAGAGGGATCTAGGCTTTTGTTCCAGAGCTCTGGAGGCTTGCACTGTAAACTGAAAAATTATCAGAGGCAGAGAAAAGAAGACACTTTGTAGAGGATATGTAAAAGAGGCTTTCATAGCAACAGACAGAGGAAGAGACAAAGAGAAGGTTCCACAGGTAAGCAGCCTAGCTGGGCTTGGATCAACAAAGATCAGAAAACCCCTGGAATTACTCCATGGGCCACATGCTAATGATAAGCTGTGAGGTACAGGATGATTTTGCATAAGCTTAATGTGTCTTGATTTCAGAGCAAAGAGTGCAGCCAGCAGAGTGAGAAAGCTGAGGTGAGAAGTTGTGCACAGGATTTTATTATTTCTATTTAGTTCTT
Organism: Galbula dea; assembly: GCA_013399015.1. Taxonomy (NCBI): domain Eukaryota; kingdom Metazoa; phylum Chordata; class Aves; order Piciformes; family Galbulidae; genus Galbula; species Galbula dea. Next base: position 327,609 of record VWZX01008705.1, on the reverse strand, counting down.
GGATTTTTAGGGAAAGATTCAGTAACCTGTGTGGAGCTCCTGTGCAGGTTGAAAGGAAGAACTACAGCAGTCATGTGCTTCTCCACACAGAAGTCAGAAATTACCAAGTCAATACTTTTGGTAGCACAAAAGGGCAAAGTGCAAAAAGCCTTGGGAAAGCTTGTGGGAAAGATGTCCCTGAGCTCATAGCCCAGCACCCCTGCTGCCAGGAGGGATAGCAAACATGATCCAAGCCAGGATGCTGTTGGCCTTCTTGGCCACCTGGCCACTCTGCTGCCTCATCTTCAGTTGGCTGTTGACCAGCACCCCCAGGCCCTTCTCTGTCAGGCAGCTTCCCAGCCACCCTGCCCCAAGCCTGGAGCATTGCATGGGGTGGTTGTGACTGAAGTGTAGGACCTAACACTTAGTCTTATTGAATCTCTACCTCAGCAATAAGTGTGCAAAATGCCTCCAAAACAAAATGGTTATAGAAAATCCTCCAGTCCTAGCAAGCTGTGGGACCTTTGTGTTTGGCTTCCCTCACGGAAGCTGGAGGAGGACTCAACAGTCAGAGGTCAAAAGGTTAATTAGTGCAATAAATCTAATGTTATGTACTAAGCTTTTATCATCCCTGACCTGGGAAAAACCTGAGGTAGTCAGGGTGGTAGGGAAATACCTAAACACTTAAATAAACATCTAACAATTCCCATTTCTGCCACTTTCCTTTTGATGCAAGGAGGAAATCCCAAGACAGTAATTACTGCGACGCCACCTTCTCTACACAGTGTCACTGAATGCATGGCCTTCCTGACACAACTCTATTTAGACTCATGATAATCTCTTGTCTTTTTGTTTATTTTCCCATGTTCTTGACTACTTAGCAGCTGTAGGAATCTTTAGATACCCTGGACTATGGTGGAAGCAGTAGTGATAGATGTGTTCAGCCTAGCAGCCAACCTGCAGAGCAACATCCGAGGATTGCTACGTAACACGTTGGAAGCTATTGAGAAATCTCCTTCCATCCCTGCTCCATTTGTTTATGTCATGTGTTGCCAAAGGGAAGGGAGTCAAAGGAATGGTGAACAAGAGTCCTTGCTTCCAGCTCTGAGAGATTTTCCAAGTCTGAAGAAAAGGCTGGAGTTGGTACATGCTCTGACTGCAGCAGCTGCTTGGTACGCCATCAAACAAAGCCTGGATGAAAAAGACCTAAGCATCATTAAAGTCGTTCTCCCTACCTCAAGAAAAGGCTTAATGAAAGTCTATATAGACCTTCTCTTTACAGCAGTTTACCAGTTTGAATTTGAGGATTTACAGGTGGCATCTGATTGTGAAAACCTGCAGAGAACTGAACCTGAGGGTGAAGGGCAAGTGCTTGCCACCCAGGACGTGGTGCTCATCCAAAGGGAGATTCAAAGGTACTTGGAAAGCATGCCTAGCCTGAAAGGGGAGCTCACCATCCTCAGATCTTCCCTGATCCCAGGTAAGCAGAATCCCAGCTAAGAGGTTTTACAGAGACTATTCCCAAGCATACTTCTTCAAGGGAATTGCCAAATGGGTTAGGTTTGGCAATGGCTTTAGGCAGCAAATACTTCTGTGTGGTGTTACAATAGGGTATCAGGGCTGTAAGAGGGGGAAGTGTCAGCAGAGGACAGCAGAAGACTGGCAAGCCTGTTCCTGGGGCATGATCAGAGAGGCAAGAGAAGCCCAGGTTTAGTGAGAGCACTGCTGCAGACAGTCATATCTCCTCCTCTCTCTGTAGGAATTCTACCCTTTGGGAGTGATCAGCATCTTTTGGAAAGGGAGGGCAGGAGCTTCTCCTAGTCTGCAGACTCAGGCATGCCTGGTTAGTCAGGCTGATGTCTCACTGTCCCTGCCATGGTATGAGCCAGTTCACTGCACCATGTGTGTCTCAAACAGTGTCATTATGGGATCTTATGATTCAGATGGTTCAGGAGAAAGTGGAGAGGTTTGCTGCTGCAAAACTTTGGAACTGACTTTCCCTAAATATATGTCTGAAATGATCCAGAACCTGACAGGAACATGAGTTAGTTAGAGCTATCTTTGCTGTTATTGTGCTTCAAGATTTTGACTGTGACTTTGGAAGGATCACAGCACATAAAAAAGGACTTTGAACCCCCACTCTGATTATTTCACTAAGCTTGTCAGCAAAAATACCAACTCTGGGACTATCTTTCTGTGCTCAGCTTTGTCATGCAGACCTCCTCCAGCCCATCACCCCCAAGAACAATGATTGCTTTTGGTGCATGAAGACATGCTAAGTGATCCATGTGGTACAGCCAGAGGATTTGTCAATAACACTAGAAATCCTCAGAGCTTTCAGTGTACTTTAGAAAGATATTTCAGATTCTGTGAAGTATTAGAATCATAGGATCACCAGAGCTGGAAGGGACCTTAAAGTACATCTAATTCCATCCCCCCTGCCTGCCAGGGGCATCTTCCACTAGATCAGGTTGCCCACAGCCCCAGCCAGCCTGGCCTTAAAAGCTTCCAGGGATGTTGCTGTCACAAACTCCAACCTGTTCCAGTGTCTCCCCACCCTCACAGTGAAGAACTTCCTCTTCATATCCAATCTAAATCTCCCCTCCTCTAGTTTGCATCCATTTCCCCTGGTTCTATCACTACTTGACCTCCTCCAAAGTCCCCCCCCCCGCTTTCTTGTAGCCCCTTCAGATACTGGAAGGCCACAAGAAGGTCTCCTCAGAGCCTTCTCCTCTCCAGACTGAACAACCCCAACTCTCTCAGTCTGTCCTCGTAGCAGAGGTGCTCCAGTCCTCTGATCATTCTCCTGGCCCTTCTCTGGACTCACTCCAGCACTTCTATATCCCTCCCACTTGGAACAGGGTGTTGATAACCAACACTTCATTTTCCCAAGCCTGGGAGATGCCACCTTAGAGTATTTGTTTAAAACTCTACTCTGGTTTTCCTCAGTGAGTTACTCCTCCTCTAAGGTTTGCACTGCAACTCTGCAACAAGTCAGGCTAAACCTACAAGGACTCCTTCGTGCTCAAACCCCTCTGCCTTGTCCTCAGAGCATTATGATTATGAGCAAAAAGGAAAGTTCCTTCCATTTAAATGTCAAATAGGAGGTAAAGCAATACTCAACTGGGTTGGCTGATGCCAGGTTTCTTCAGTATAAATCCACTTACTATCTGGACTGCTCTTGTGTTGAAAGCAATTGTTTCTTGTCTTTCATTTTTTTGCCTTGCCAGATGATATCTTCCTGCATGGATTCACCACAAGGACAGGTGGGATCTCCTACATCCCAACTCTAAGCTCCTGCAATCTCTTCAGCAGTTCCAAGAGGAGGGACCCCCAAGTTGTTGTGCAAGAAAATCTCCGCCGGGTAGCTAAGGCTGCAGGCTTTAACCCAGAGACTTTCCACAGGGTCAAGGTATCTTATCAAACAAGAGATGTATCTAAACAGGTCAGATCTTCCTTCCTCTAGCACTAGCTAAAACTGTAGGCTTGGTTTTTACTTTACTCAGCAAGAAGTGGGGAGAAGCAGGACACTTAAAACATTTCTGCTGGCAATTTATCTATGGGAATAACCATCAAAACCAGTAGCCATCTGGCACTGTGTGGAGAAGCAGCAGTGGTTCTTCCAAGTATATTCTAATGTTTAGCTTGCCACAGAACATATTAACCAGAGAAATGATGACAGCAGTTCCTCTTCACAATAAGATACACCATCATTTCTATGGTGGCTTTCTACTGATACATCTGCATGGCATTTGAACATCCTTACACTAGTCAGAGCTGAGGGGGTTTTGCTGCCATATCACTTGTCCATGTTCTGCTTTTCTCTTGACAGGTTGACCATGCTAATGCTGTGTGCATTTTGGGAAAGACAGAGCCTGACAGCTATGATGGAATAGTTACCAACCAGAAAGGTGTCACCATAGCAGCTCCAGGTGCTGACTGCATCCCTGTGCTGTTTGCTGATCCTGTCAGGAAAGCCTGTGGTGCTGCTCATTCTGGTAGGAAACTGAAATCATTGGAGATCACAGAAGTAGGAAACCACTGGGAAGGGAGTTCTGGATTAAGGATTGCAAATTAGCAAGGAGCACTGAAGGAGAATGGATAAATCCAGGTCACAAACATTATAGACCCTGCTCTGTTCAGGTTCTGTCCTGCTAAAAGGAGAGCAGCTTTGAGAATAGTCTATTTCCCAAACTATGTATTTTTGTATATTTTACACCTATAATAATTACTGGGTTTGTTATTTTTCTGATCTAGTAACCAAAACCAATTTTTTTGTGCCCTCTCTAACCTCATATGTAAAAAATGGCTATAAACCCAGTGCCCACAACAACCATTTTGGATCAGAAGCAATATTTGTCTGACCCATACCAGAAGAGAACAAAACTGAAGCAGGGATGCTTAGCACAACCTAGGCTTCTGTCTGACTTCAGAAGATGTCCCAGCTCTTAGGCTAGCAGATATAGCTTGTGGTAATATTTTCCTGCTGGGACTCTTTTGATTTTGATTTTGATTTTTGTTTTTATGAGGCCAAGGAGAATGCACAACTGAGAGTTTCTTCTCAGCTGTGATGCTAGCACACCCCTTGACAGTGAAGGAAGCTTCACCTCTGCCTAGAACTTGTCACTACCACCAAATTCCAAGGAATTAGCCAAAATAAATGCAGATTTGTGAGGCATAGTAAGAAGCCTTGCCAGGCTTCAAATTAACTTCTCCTCAGTCCTTTCCTTCCTCTCCAGGCCTACCTCAGTTCATGTTTCACTTGAACACATGCAATAGCAAATAAAGATAATTGGGTATGAGGTCATCTCAGGCTTTGGATACAGAAAAGCAGAGCAAAAGTTATTAACCAGGACACTGGGGGAAAAGGACTTCTGGAATCCTCATCTTAACTCACAGAATCACAGAATCACAAAGGTTGGAAGAGACTTCTAAGGTCATCAAGTCTACAACCTAGCACCATAACACTAAACCAGAACTCTTCTCTCTGGTTTCCATCTGCACAAAACTGTATCAGCAAACTGAGAGCTGTTCATGTGTTTGAAGGCTTTGTTTAAAAAAAGAGTCATAATTAGAAACAATTGTTTATTATCAATTATAATTGTTTATTATTAGATATAATGAATTACTATTAGATACAATGATTCATTCTTAGATACAATGATTCATTATTAGATAGAATGATTCATTATTAGATACAATGATTTATTATTAGATAGAATGATTTAATTTTAGGTGTCAATCTTAATTTGTACCATTGCTAACAGCATATATTTTAGCTACTAGAACATTAAAGAGACAGGCTTTACAATGAATTATTTGGGTTTTTTCCAACCTCTTGTTTCTCACAGGATGGAAAGGCACATTGCTAGGAGTTGCTATGGCCACAGTCAATGCTATGGTAGCTGAATATGGCTGCAATGTGAAAGATATTCTGGTGGTGCTGGGCCCCTCTGTAGGACCTTGCTGCTATAAACTTCCTCATGAATCAGCAAAAGAATTTCACAGAATTGACCCCAAATGTGTGAGATTGTTTGACTCTGCAAGTCCTTCTGTTGATATTAGAAGAGCAACACGGTAAGCCTGCTGAGTGGACAGAAGATTCATTCCACATTAGTGATCTATAATTAGTTTAATTAGTTACCTGTAATTAGTTATAGAATTTGATCACACAATCCCAGAGTGTTAGGGCTTGGAAAGGACCTCTGGAAATAGAAACATAGAAACATCATTAGGCAAAGGACCTTCAAGATCATCAAAAGCCCTATGCTACTGTTATCCCTAGATCATCTAGTCCAACCCCCCTGGCACAGAAGGGTCACCTCCAGCAGCTTGCACAGGATGGGCTCCAGCTGCCTTTGCAATGTCTCCAGAGATGGAGACTCCAGCAGCTCTCTGGGCAGCCTGGGCCAGGGCTCCAGCAGCCTCCAAGGAAAGCAGTTCCTCCTTCTCTTTAGCTGGAACTTCCTCTGCTCCAGTCTGTGCCTGTTCCCTCTTGTCCTGTCCCTGGGCATCAGTGAGCAAAGCCTGGCCTCAGCCTCCTGCCCCCCAGCCAGGAAGTCTTGCTAAGCATTGAGATTTGCTGCCCTCAGCCTGCTCTTCTCCAGGCTCCCCAGCCCCAGCTCTCTCAGCCTTTCCCCAGAAGAGAGATCTCCCAGTCCCCTCAGCATTTCTGTAGCCCTTTTCTGTTCCCTCTGCAGAAGTTCCCTGTCCTTTTTGACCAGGGGAGCCCAGAACTGGTGCCAGGACTCCAGCTGTGGCCTGACTAGGAGGGAGAGGAGAACTTCCCTTGACCTGCTGGCCACACTCTTCTTGCTGCACCCCAGGATGTCATTGGCCTTCTTGGCTACAAGGGCACTTTGCTGGCTCATGGTCATCCTGTTGCCCACCAGCACTCCCAGGTCTTTTTCCACAGAGCTGCTTTGACAGTGTATTATCCAGCAGTACTATGCTGAAAGTCCTCTCCACCTTGCAGTTCTCTCTACAGCTTTGCAGATCCACAAATGATGCCCTTGAATGAACGCTGTCTGCTCATTTTTGCTAGGTTTCAACTATTTTACTGTTATACTGTTAGTTTATGGATTATAGGCAAGTGTCCAAATTAAAGGTGGTCTTACTGGTTGCAGAAAAAAACCCCAATGATTTTAGTCTAATACTGGAAAAAATAAAAGAAAACCAAATGAAATTCCCAGTCACACTACTGGCCCAGTTTGGTCAGTTGCTATCTGAGGTCTTATCTGAGTGATAATGCCTTAAGAAAAGGGAGGATGTACCAAACATTATTTTCTGTTTCTCTTTCTTCAAGGATTCTTCTTGAGAGTGGTGGGATTCTTCCTGAGAACATCCAAGATGATTCTGTCACAGACCAGAACCAAAACATCACTTTCTGCACTGCATGCCACCCTGATCAGTTTTACTCCCACGTTCGTGACGGCACTAACTTTGGGACGCAGATTGGCTTCATCTCAATCAAAGACTGAGATACCCTCTCTTACTCTCAAGCAGTATTTAGATGTCTGGTGGATTGTTTGGCATCCTACCTTCTTTGTTGGAGTCCTTCCTCCTTCCTTTCAAAGCCTTGCAATAGGGAATTCATGGACCTTGAGATTCTCCTGCCCTTTCCCTTCCCTGCTATTCTGAGGCAAGAACAAATGTCTGGGCTGTGGGGGCAATGCTCCTTATGTGAGACAGGGAGCAAAGGAAATAAGGACAACCCACACCAGTGACAAAGCCCTTCTGAAAGACCAGATGCAATGCCAATTTTTTGAAGCTTTCTTGCCCAAATGTTTCCCAGAAACCTCATTGTCTTAAGGTGGTGGAAACAAAATAGCCTCAAGTTTCATTAGCTTTACTGGTCAGACAGTACTGGTCCAGGAGGGGAAGCTTGTATGGAATATTAACCATCTGAGAACACTCAGCTTTGGTAGGATCAGCTGAAGGTTACCCTTATGGATCTCTGTGTCTGGTATTGTTTTCCTTTGTTGGACTAGTTTAAAGATGAGCTCCAAAACACTTACCAGGTTCTTTCCAATGGAACATGACTTGAGAGGGAGAAGCAAGCAAGCTCCTTTGGGGTAGACATTGAAAAGATAGGAATTCTATTTTCAATATAGTTGAAATGATGCAGTACTTAGGGACTGTAGATGTAGTACTTAGGGACTTGATGTAGTCTTAGGGACACTGTTTTAGATGATGGTGGTAGGTTGATGGTTGGACTTGATGATCCTGGAGGTCTCTTCCTACCTTGCTAATTGTGTGAAGGGTTGTGTTTCTGTCTGTCTGCCTCTAGACATCACAGTAGACTTGCTACTTCCTGACACATAAACAGGGACAGATTCCTAACAGGAAAACAATGCTGCCTGTAGCTTGCAAAGTTGCCAAGCACAAGCCTTGGGACAACTAATTGCATGATGTTAGTTTCTATTCTTGAATTCAAGCATCTCCACCAATGCTAGACTTTTATCTCCACCAGAGGTCAGTGCTCACTCACACTGCACTTCCCTGCACTGTAGAGCTGGATTTTCAAACCATGCATTTTGCAGAGCACTGTGCTAATAATAGCATATGCTGCTATTAATATTATTAGTATTATTTTCCAACATAATCATCTACCAAGCTGCTCTGATATCTGTGCTTTATCTGTTTCTCATTTTGTTGGGCTGTGATTCAGAGCTGACCAAACTAGAATTTTCCTTCTCTTCTAGAAGAGACCTTTTAAAACATATTCTTTTAGCTAGGGGTGATATTTCTCACAGGAGAGCCTGGTTCTGAGCATGTAGGGTCTCTCTACAACTACCTGAAAGGAGTTCAGAGTGAGGTGAGGGTGAGATTCTTCTCCTGGGTTACTAGTGAGAGGCCAAGAGGAAATGGCCTCAAGTTGCACCAGGGGAGGTTTAGATGGGATGTTAGGAACAATTTCTTCCCAGCAAGAGTTGTCAGGCATTGGCCTAGGCTGCTCAGGGCAGTGGTGGAGTCACCATCCCTGGAGGGCTTCCAAAACCATCTAGCTGTGGTCCTTAGGGCCGTGGTTTAGTGGTATGGTGGTGTTGGGTCCATGGCTGGACTCCATGAGCTTAGAGGTCTTTTCAACCTTAATGATTCCATGATTCTGTGATTCTCAGCTTCCTTTGTAACTTCACTGTGGAGAAGTTACTGCTGGGTTCAGAGTCCAATAGGGACAACACTCCCACCCCTCCATTAATGCTACTACACACTAGCTGATGATGTATCTGGTATCTATATGTATTTGGCTTATTCCAAATATAGAATAATATGATTATATGGACACTGACAGGCTTATCTTGCTCCCCTAGATAAAAAAACCCACCCAACTACCTACCTCCATCTTTTACTTCTGTCCCTTTGTCCTGTTATCTAAGTGAACCACTTTCTGGGTAGTGACTGATGTAGCAGCAGAGTGAGTTAGGTGGTTTTCCTTCTGCTGTTTCTTCTCTGGGGGCAGTAGCACCATGTAGTCTTCAGTCCCTGCAGCTGAATCTCAGCCAAAGCTTGTCTGTCATTGCCCTTCACTTAACCCTCTTCCCTTGTGGATTAAGAGCATGCTGTCAAAACCAGCTGAGTGACTTGGTTTTGCAAGGTACTGCTTGACAGCTGGAGCATCATAGGTGTCCACGTGCTTGCTGGTAGCCCATGTCACCTCAGAGATGCTTTTACACTAATGCAAGTAAAAAGACCTTGCAGCTGGGCTGCTTAACCCCAGCTCAAATACTCAGCAGTGAATTAAGTCACAGGAACATGAGCCTGATTGCAAGCCCTGGCTTGTTCATACCTGCTCAAGAATGAGCAGAGAATTACTGTCTAGAAAAATATCATTTACAGGTCATGTGCAAGCAGGAGAGCATGTCACAGTGAGCAGGAACACCAAAGGCTTTAGCTTTTAGAAGACAAATTGTTGCCACAAGAGTTGTTCATTATTTCTTTTACACTGAATTACCTAGATTGTTAACCTGTCAAGACAGGAGGAAGCCTTTTGTAGATGGATTACAAGAAAACAGTAATAATGTTCAGCCCCCAGTACAGAGTTTCTTTCAAAAGTCCTTGCTGCAAAGACATTTTAATCCTGGTACAAAAATAAATGCATAAATGAATAAAAGAAGTTTAGAGGAAGGGCACAGAAAGAAGGAGACAAGGCTGTTGCACATCTCTATTTATTTACTTCTCAGTCCTGTTGCTCACTAAAGAAGCCAAGTAAATCAGCCCTGAGTCACCACCTCTAGGGAAGCTCTTAAAAAGCTTCATAAATTGTTCAGCTCTACCTCCCTAATGATCAGATCCCATTTATTAACCTTGCCCATCCATTTCTAAGCTGCATTTGCCTTATTACTGTTATTAAATCCCATTATTAATTAGGATTTTGGTATGTCCTCAGGGCAAGCACAAGACACAGTAACAATTGGCTATGGCTTTTGATAGCTGCTACTGTGCAGTTTGCATGTGTTGTTGTTGTAGAGTCTGAACATAGGCCTTTTTATTTACATTTCTATGTTGGAATGGAGTGTACCAAACCCAAAAAGATATTAAAAAGGTTAGATTATAAATGTCCTTAATTAATTTGTAGGGGTTAGGTCCATTGGTGGCTGCCAGTCTCTTCCTGCTTCCTTTTCTGTGCATGTGCCTTTGTTTTTTCCCTTTAGCAGCAGTGTGAAACTTGTTGTTCTCAGCACAAGATTTTTATCAGCATCCTCCAACCCATCCCCATTTTACAGGTTTCTCCAGGAGCTCCCAGTTTCCAGCCTGCATGGCAAAGAAGCCAATATTCCTAGGTTCCCTCGTTGCTGTCCTCATTTCCACTCCATGCTCGATTTGCTGCTGGGTGATGCACAGAGGGAGATGAGCTGCACTCATTTGTCCCGAGGCTCTCGCCTTGATGTCATCTATGGGAGGCTTTTGTTCTCTGAGCACCAAAGCCCTCTCTGAACTCCAGCCTCTTGTGCAATGATAGAACAGGACAGGAGCAGGAAATCCTACATGTGACAGAGGAAATTCTGTACTGACCTGCTGAAGGGTTTACATCTCTTCAAAGGTGGGCAGCAAGCTCAGCCTCTAAGGCTGACTTCTTCTCCTTTCCATTCCCAGCAGATACTACCCAGGGTGTCCAGAGGAATGATTCAGCTAGAACTGTACATGGATTTAAGAACAATCCTAATCCAGTACATTCTTATATCCTGAGTGTTCCTGGTTGTTACCCAGTGCCATGCCTTTTTATCAGACTGAGAGATTTTGCTGCTCTGCTTGCTTTCAATCCCCAGTGCCTGTGGCTGTGCTGCTCCAAAGCATGATTATGCATTTCCCAAAGGCATGCAGGGAAATAGGAAGCTAGCTTTTCCAAGGGATCCCTCTGATCTCTCATTAGTAAGCATTTAATTTACAGTAGCATCTCACATTACAAATACTTGGCTGGCTCTCTTTGCCTGAGAGCTCTCAGGGCTCAAAGGAAGCCCATAGAAGGATTACAGGAGCTCAGCCCCCAGAGGACGGCAGGGGTCGAGGTCTCTCTCTTCTCCTTCAGTGAATGTGGCATCCTGTCTCCAAGGCAACCTGAATTCTGACAGGCATGGGAGTCAAGGACATGGCATGGATTTCAATTGATTCCTGCCATGGAACAGAGATCTGAGACAGAAATCAATATGTGACTAAATTATGAGAGTTCATTCTCACAATTATTTTATCTAAGGAATCATTTCCTCTCTTCTTGTGCAAATGTGGTTCACAACTGTTTGCTGTTCTGGTGTTCCACCTAGCAAAAGCCTAAGTATCTTAAATAAATAGGTTGCAACATAATAACTGGGGAAGGACCTAGCATGGAACCAAATAAACATGTTATAAGGGAGGATGAAAGCAGTGTTTGTGTTTCCAGATGTAGAATTTCACTTTTCTTCATGTGATGCAAGATTTTGAGGCAGTGATTCATAGTTCTGGTCAGATGTTTCAGTTCAAAGTGATTTTATCAATGAGAACTATAGAGAGCCTTGCCTATCTAAAATAAATAGCTCAGCATTTCTCTTGGAGGCACTGGGCTCTATCCTAAAGGAAGATTCAAGTGAACATTGCTGCTCAAGGGAAACATTCCTCTTCTGCTTTGCTTGTCTTGTTTGAAAGCTCTGAGCTTCATTTTCCTACACAAGAATGAATCACAACCCCTTCCGCCTCCCCTCAGTTGTAAAAACAATGTCATGAGAGTTAGCTCAAACTCTTTTGGTTGGTTTTGTACAATCAGGATGAAATAAAGGAGTTATGCAGACAATTTTATTCTGACTCCTTTCTTCTTTGGATTGTTTCTATACAAAGCTTTCAGACCATGCAAGGTGAGCAAAGCAAGAAAGGTGGTAGAGAGGCTCCTTTAGGCTTGTGGATATTTGTTGCTCTATTGGATGCTTAGATTTTCCTCTGCTCCCTCAGTTCCTCTGCAGCTTTGATCCTCAAGCTCCCCCAGCCCTGAAGCATCTCAGCTCATCTAACTCCATGCTAGTGACAGGTTGAGGGAGGTGATTCTCCTCCTCTGCTCTGCTCTCCTGAGACCCCACCTGGAATATTGCATCCAGTTCTGGAGCCACTATTCCAAGAGGGATATGGAGGTGCTGGAGTGAGTCCAGAGAAGGGCCAGGAGAATGATCAGAGGACTGGAGCACCTCTGCTGCGAGGACAGACTAAGAGAGTTGGGGTTTTTCAGTCTGGAGAGGAGAAGGGTCTGAGGAGACCTTCTTGTGGCCTTCTAGTATCTGAAGGGGCTACAAGAAAGCTGGGGAGGGACTTTGGAGGAGGTCAAGTAGTGATAGAACGAGGGGAAATGGATGCAAACTAGAGGAGGGGAGATTTAGATTGGATATGAGGAGGAAGTTCTTCCCTGTGAGGGTGGGGAGACACTGGAACAGGTTGCCCAGAGAGGCTGTGGCAGCTCCATCCCTGGAAGCTTTGAAGGCCAGGCTGCCTGGGGCTGTGGGCAACCTGCTGTAGTGGGAGGTGTCCCTGGCAGGCAGGGGGGTTGGAACTAGCTGATCTTTCAGGTCCCTTCCAACTCTGACAATTCTATGGTTCTATGATAGCAGAAACACAGATGGAGACTTGACTGAGATTTCTTCAGCCTACCTGGTGCTGGCATAAATGAGATTGTGATAAAAATATTATGCCACCACGGTGAGATGTTTTGAGAAATGTCTCCTGAGCAGTCCTGCATTACTTGAGATTTTAGGGGCTGTCACTGGGAATTTTTTGCTTTTCATATGACTGGGAAAGTTTAAGATAACTTTACACACTCTCCTTATCACAAAATCCTAGAAGGTCAGGGGTTGGAAAGGAGCTCTGGAGATCATCTAGTCCAACCCCCCTGGCACTGCAGGGTCATCTACAGCAGCTTGCACAGGATGGGCTCCAGATTACAGCTGATGTTTAGCTCTGTTAGTCTTTCCTGAAATGATCCTTCCAGCTTTTAAGTCTCTGAATTCTGTCTTGTTAATGTCAGTTGGGTGATAATTAGTTTTCACTTACATGCCCTTTAGGAGTGTGACATTTGAACTTAGTAGAGGGTTTGGTTTTCCTGGGTGGCTTGCAAAGTTGTACTTCCTAGGATAAAAAAATCCCCTTGGAGCAACTTGAATTGGATAACCTTGGTCTCCCTCTGTCTATTGCACTTCAGTCAGGATTGCTTTTAGGCTTCCTAAGGGTATCTCATAATCTATTACATTGTTCCAGAAGCAGTCTCAGGAAGTGAAAAATAGTTGGTTTTTAGAGTTGCTCTTTTGGAGGCTGACACAGGCAGGAGAACATTTTGACTTAAGCAAAACCATTTTAAAAGCCTGATGTTGGAAAGCTGACAGAAAGAAACTAAAATACAGCAATCACAGCTTTTGCAAGGGGGGAGGAGGAAGAAGTTTAACAGTGTGTGAAACAATACTCATCCCTGGAATTATGTTCCCATCAGGATTGGATGCCTTGGTACATACTGCTTTACCCTCAATAAACTGGGCTGAGGCTGGAAGAAAAGATTGAGGTTGTTTGACAACAGGGAAGAAGGATAGAACTGCATTCCTTTTAGCAAGGCAGTTAAAAAGTGCTTGAGCTAATGCTGAACCACTTCCTCCTGAGCCAGTATCTGAGCCTGAAAAACCAAGCAGTCATTCCTTGGCTCTGCAGCAGCCTTGGAGGCTCTTAGAAACAAAACAGAAGCAGGAGAACAAAACTCTCCTTTGGGATGCAGCTAGCCTGAAAGAGACATCCATGAGGAGACAGTGCTAGGCAGAAGAGGCAGCAAAAGACAGCATCATACTGATGAAGACATCTCTCCACCTGCTCATGAAAGATTGAGTGCAAGAAGAAGAGTTTATCCATGTGGAAACGTGGCCTCCTACCATATTATCCAAGCAGAAAGCAGGGCTGCCAAAGCACCTTCCTCTCTGTAGTTATTTGCCACAGTTGCTACAGCTATCAAGGCTTCTTTGTGTGCTCAGGATTGCTCTCCAGAACCTGGAAAGGTTGGAGGATTGAGTGTTTATGGGCATAGCCCAGGTCTCCTCTCTCTTCCCCCCTAATTTATACCATGCTATAGGCATAGGATGCACTCATAAGCTTCCAGGAGATGGAAGCAGGGGGAGGACCAGAGTTAATTGTGGGAGAAGATGGACACTGTAAATATTATCTATATGAAGGACATGCTGGGTCCAGAATCATTGCAGTGATGGCCCAACCTGCCCTCACCCACTGCAGGTGGGTGAAAACAGGGAAGAGATGCAGCTGCCATTGGAAATCTCCCTCCTGCCTACCAGCCCAATTCTGCAGACTTGGAAGATTTTTCTCTCCTAACATTTCTCTGAAGCTAGCTGTGAGAATAAATGGCATGAGGTATGTTTGGCTCAAGAGCTGAGAGTTGAAGATATTTGAAGGCTCTTTTTGTGTTTGTTGTGGAGCAAAGCCCAAACTCCTTGCTTAGAATCCCAGGCTCCCTGCTGCTGTGAGGCCCCATCTGAACATCTTGCCTAAAAGGGAGAAGTGCCTTCTTGGGTCAGTACTTCCCAGGAGCATTTCTACCCTCAGCCATGCTAATTACCACAGCAGAAGTCAGTTCACAGTGGGCAAGGCAGACTGACCTCCTGGCAGAAAGGCCAAGAGTGCTAAGCATAGTGAAACTACTCCCTGCTTTGGTGAGAAGAGGCAGATCTTGAAGAGGAATGAAAGAGTTCCCTTGGGTTCTGCTAGAAAGACATGGATGGAATAGGTCAAACTAGGGGTTTTTTTGCACAGTATCTACTGTACATTTTGCTCCAGTTTTCCCAATGGGAAGTTCCTGAGCATCTTGGATCTCATAGCAGCCTTTCAGTACCTAAAGGGGGATTACAGGATAGAAGGGGAGAGACTTTTCAGCTGCTCAGATTGCAACAGGACAAGGGGGAGTGGATACAAGCTGAAGGAGGGGAGATTTAGGCTGGAAATTAGAAGGAGGTTCTTTCCCCAGAGGGTGGGGAGACACTGGAACAGGTTACCCAGAGAGGTTGTGGCTGCCCCATCCCTGGCAGGGTTCAAGGCCAGGCTGGATGTGGCCCTGGGCAACCTGGTCTAGTGAGTGGCGTCCCTGCCCATGGCAGGGGGGTTGGAGCTAGCTGATCTTGAAGGTGCCTTCCAACCTGGGCCAGGCTAGGACTCTATGATCTTGAGCATGACTAGTTTTGGAGCAATAGAAATTCCTGGTGTCCTTGATCCTACCTAGCTGTTGGGGAGAGGCTCAGACATACTGGTACTAGTGTATCCTTCAGGATTTGGAGTGGTCTCTTGCACATCCTGATATTAGCACACCTCTCCTAAAAAAGCATTAAGGAGAAACTTCTCACCAGGTTTTGTTCTTCTTGGTGGGCAATGCCACTAGTAGAGACAGTAATGGACTTACATTAGTAAGTACTCATTAGGACAGGACAACTCTGGATGCAGTACTTAGGGACTCGGTTTAGTCTTAGGGACATGGTTTTAGATGACAGGTTGCTGGTTGGCTTTGATGATCTTGGAGGTTTCTTCCAACCTTCCTGGTTCTGTGGCTGTATTGTAGCAGATTATGGTGGCAAGATCAGCATAGGAATGTCTCATCTCAGAAATACTTTGAGAGGGAACATAGAATCATTGGCATGCACCATAGCAATGAGCTTGAAGGTCTCCTGCATCTCAGAAGAGATGACATTGGGCTTGAAAATATGCAGACAAGTTGAGAAAGATTGATTCTTGGAATTTGAAGGAAAGGATGCTGATGAAAGGAACACAGAGAACTCTCTGCTCTTGGAATAGAGGTGCCAACTCATTGGAATGCATATGCTTCCATCTGTATTTTTATCACTTATTTACATGCACAGGCACACACTCTCAGCTGTGCCTTTGTGCTTCAAAATGCACACAGGAGCCATGTAAAACTCCAAGCTTGTTTTTTGTTCACACATGTATAAATATCTATATCAGGCCAGGCAGACAAATAGCAATTTCTCCTGCTTGCTCATTCTTGGATGTCTCATTTACATATTTATGCAGCTTCTATGTTCTTTTCTAAAATAAACCCCTGTGAAATAATCTGCCTAGGCTTTTACAAGGACACAAATCACCCAGCTTCTGAATTTTTGATGAATTCCATCCACTTCATTCTTGCAATCCTGGATTTTCCTGACTGTGAGGCTATGTCATCATTCATTTGCCTTCAGGGAAGGCACCAACAGCTCCAGAATGAACTCTTCATTATGGTCAGCATTTATGTCAGGTAACACTCTCCATAACAACCCAAAAACTGATTGAATATCAGCTCTTTTTTAGGTTTCTCTTGTAAAGTTGACTTACTGTACTGTCATATTAAGTTGCCTAACAGAAGCAGGAATAATGAAGCTGGGGAAGGGTCTAGAGCATGGACTGCATGGACTCTGTGGTGAAAGAGAAAACAATTTATGGTATTAATAAGAACAGAGCTTAGTCTGTTGGTTCTTTTGTCACTGGTGCCCAGGGACAGGACAAGAGGGAACAGGCACAGACTGGAGCAGAGGAAGTTCCAGCTAAAGAGAAGGAGGAACTGCTTTCCTTGGAGGCTGCTGGAGCCCTGGCCCAGGCTGCCCAGAGAGATGCTGGAGTCTCCACCTCTGGAGACATTGCAAAGGCAGCAGGAGCCCATCCTGTGCAAGCTGCTGGAGGTGACCCTGCTGTGACAGGGGGGTTGGACTAGATGATCTCCAGAGGTTCCCTTCCAACCCCTAACCTTCTGGGCTTCTGTGAAGCAGACAAATGTCAAATGTTTAAAACTAAAGGAGTGCTTGTTTTGAAGGCAGATCAGCTGCAAAACTGAATGAACTTCACTTTCCAGATCCTCCTACAGAACCCTAGAACAGTTGATGTGGTTTGCAGTTACACCACCCTATTTCAGAGCACACTCTCATCCCTTTTGTGCTGGCAAGAAAAAAACCAAGTCCTTCCCTGCAAGAAGAGAAACAAGAGGCTCTCTACATTTCCTGGGGGTGAAATCCACAGGGGAGTGCATGCAGGTACAAGTGTTTTCACAGCTCTGTGCAGGATGAAGAGGACTTTTGGAGATAAATAGCCTGGTGTTCCTCTCCTGACATTTCCTCCTCCAGCTTTGTGCAGGCTCCTGGCACTTACACACAGCTCTGCTCTGTGATGGAAAGCCAGGCATGCGTGAGCTGATTGCTGGAGACAAGGGAGGAAAAGGGGGAACCTAGGAGAAGAGGAGTCAGTTAGGGACAGGGAACACTGTGCCTTTTGTGGAGCAGGGTGAAGAGGGAGGGGGAGGCAAGAGGGATGCTTGCATGGCATCCCCAGGTCCTCCCCCCACCCCTCCTCCTCCTTCTTCCCCAATCCGGTGCCGGTAGAAGGCAGAGACCAGGCAGGAGGAAAATGAAAAGCCTTGGGGTGAAATCTAACTCTAATGTAATTGTGGAATATAAGGCCTGGGAGGAAGGGGAGACAAGGGGGAGAGGAAATCATGCTGTTGCTGCCATGGAAACCAAGTCCTCCCCATCAGAGGGAGGAGATGTGCCAAAGTCCTGGGCAGCCTGGCTGCCGCTTACATCCCAGAGTCACAGAGTCACAGAATCAGGAAGGTTGGAAGAGACCTTGAAGATCATCAGGTCCAACTATCAACCTAGCACCACCATGACACCAAACCATGGCCCTAAGGACCACAGCTAGGTGGTTTTGGAAGCCCTCCAGTGATGGTGACTCCACCACTGCCCTGGGCAGCCTGGGCCAATGCCTAACAACTCTTGCTGGGAAGAAATTGTTCCTAATATCCAATCTAAACCTCCCCTGGGGCAACTTGAGGCCATTTCCTCTTGTCCTCCACCTCCCCTGCTCCCCACTTCTCTCCTCTCTCCTAAGACCTTTATGTTTTCAAGGTCTTATGTTCAGAAACAGAGGGTTCTGAAGCTACAGCAGTGTCCAACCAACCTTCCTGACAAAATGCATCCAGAAATGCCAGAGGCTTCCTCATTATTGGAATGTGCAGATTTGTTTTGCCCCCACCTGCAGCAGATTGAGGGGGAAAAGGGTTTTAGAGAGATCACCTGGGGTTCATGCCTCCCTCTGGGGCTTTTTGCACTGCTGAGGTTGGAGAAGAGATTCTGGCTGGAGAATTCCTTTTGGAGTGGAGCTTCTGGGGGGGAAAGGAAAGGAAAGGAAAGGAAAGGAAAGGAAAGGAAAGGAAAGGAAAGGAAAGGAAAGGAAAGGAAAGGAAAGGAAAGGAAAGGAAAGGAAAGGAAAGGAAAGGAAAGGAAAGGAAAGGAAAGGAAAGGAAAGGAAAGGAAAGGAAAGGAAAGGAAAGGAAAGGAAAGGAAAGGAAAGGAAAGGAAAGGAAAGGAAAGGAAAGGAAAGGAAAGGAAAGGAAAGGAAAGGAAAGGAAAGGAAAGGAAAGGAAAGGAAAGGAAAGGAAAGGAAAGGAAAGGAAAGGAAAGGAAAGGAAAGGAAAGGAAAGGAAAGGAAAGGAAAGGAAAGGAAAGGAAAGGAAAGGAAAGGAAAGGAAAGGAAAGGAAAGGAAAGGAAAGGAAAGGAAAGGAAAGGAAAGGAAAGGAAAGGAAAGGAAAGGAAAGGAAAGGAAAGGAAAGGAAAGGAAAGGAAAGGAAAGGAAAGGAAAGGAAAGGAAAGGAAAGGAAAGGAAAGGAAAGGAAAGGAAAGGAAAGGAAAGGAAAGGAAAGGAAAGGAAAGGAAAGGAAAGGAAAGGAAAGGAAAGGAAAGGAAAGGAAAGGAAAGGAAAGGAAAGGAAAGGAAAGGAAAGGAAAGGAAAGGAAAGGAAAGGAAAGGAAAGGATAGGAAAAAGTCTGAGCAGGTTTTTCATTAGCTTCTCTTGCTCTGTGCCTGTGCCAGGCTGTGGGGTATGGAAAACAATTGCTCTCCAAGCCCTGATATAGAAAGATATAAATATTTACCTTTATTTTTTTTCCATAGCAGCTGTGCTCACTACAGTATGTGTGTTCATGGCAGTTTTGTATTCATCTGTGGTGTTGTTACACCAGAGCCAAAGGCATGTTGCTGAGTGGATTACTGCAAAGAGGAATAGCTGGTAGCCAGATATTTACTGCACTATCCCTATCCAAACCTCATATTTCAGAGAAACCTCTTCAGCAGGCTAAATTGCAAGTAAAGTAAAGCCCATGGCATAAAATGATCATAGCTGAGCTTGACATCCCTGCTCAAAGGGAGTCCTGCTACCTGCTGGCATGAGGACAGAAGTATCTGCTGAATTCCTCAGGAGGTAAAAGGACATTCCCTCTGTTAGGAGCCAAAAAATCAGGTACTGTGCCAGTGGGGTGGATATCACTGGAAACTGGAACACAGAAGACATCAGGGAGGTATGCCTAGCCTACTCCTTTACTATTCCCTTTGTATCCCTAATTCTCTGCTGTTGGAAGGCCTGAGTACAGCTATTCTGCTAGTCTGACACAATTCCCTCTGTGAGGAGTAGTTCTCCTGGACTAAACAGTCCCAGTGCTGGGTATATTATTATGAATTCCTGGCCAAACTGACAGGATTTTGACATCATTGAGGTTTACAAGGCTTCTGCATTGCTCTGGCTCTTTGGATATCAACAGAGGTAGCCCATGTATGTTGTTGTGAATGCCAGTAATCAACCCTACCAAAAGTTTCTGAGGGCACACTGCTGGGGCTGTGGAACATGGGCTCAGGCTGAAGCACATTTTAACCATGGCTACAAGGAAAAAGACAAAGCCCCCAGCATCTGAAGACAGAAAGCAAGACCTGGCTGAGTCCCAAGAGAGAGGCTGGAGCTGGGAGGAATTTCACTGCTCTAATGAACAGCATCTTCTGCAAAGACAGGAGCAGGAAGGAATGTGAAGCATTTGGTCCTATCAGCATTGTTCTGTGACAAGAGATTCACCCTCTGTTCTGAGTCCATGTTGGCTACAGTAAAACTCCTGCATACCTCACTTCAGTGATTTTCAGGGAAAGGTCAGGAGGAGGTGGGCACTGGAGCAGCTAATTCAGCAATTGTACAGTACCCACTCTTAGATTCTTGGGGGGTTTGTTCTGTATTAAAAATAAGAAGCTCTTGTTTACTTGGGGATTACTGAATGGCCTCTGTTCCCTTGCTACCTAGAGGATGCTGACAATTATTCTCCCTGGATTCTCCCTGGAGCTGTTTTCTTTGCTGGCAGGGAGGAAATTGTTCATGTTTCAGTTGTGCTACCGTTGTTCCAGCTGCCAGAGCAGGAATGTTTG
Organism: Galbula dea; assembly: GCA_013399015.1. Classification (NCBI taxonomy): domain Eukaryota; kingdom Metazoa; phylum Chordata; class Aves; order Piciformes; family Galbulidae; genus Galbula; species Galbula dea. Next base: position 307,413 of record VWZX01008705.1, on the reverse strand, counting down.
TCTGCCAGGCTGCATCATTGGCAGCAGCTCCCCTTCAGTCCCACCATCTGCTAGCACTATTCCTATTATCATCTGGGAGATGGCAGTGCCTAGATGGATGTCCCTCTGCCCTAGGCACTGCTTTAGCTTTCAGGAACAACAGAGGGGCACAGTGGAGACAGGTAAGGGATGCAAGGGGATGGAGAGGGAGACTTGTCTGCCTCAGTCCTCTAGGCAAGCTAGGAACAGAGGCTTGAACTGCATCCTCTTATCTCTGGCTCCTCTTGGTCTACTTATTGAAATACCTCCTTAAATACCCACTGTAAATACCAGCTGTGGCACAGCAGAAGGATCTTCTAGCCCCTGATTTACCAAACAAGGCTTCTTATAAACTTCCTTATTCTGAATTCTTGGATCATCTGGGGAGATTAAAAAAAGAAAGGAGAGGAATTTTCCTCTAATTTCCCCCGGTTCTTAGCTTGGTGGGATCTTCTGTAACATGGGGTCCTCTCTGCTCTGCAGGGTGGTTTTTTGGTTGACACAAGGGGTTCTACAACAAGCCCTTTCAAGCCTGGATTTTTGGTTGCTGCAACCTCAGCGCTGAGCCCCTGTTGGAAGAAACTAAACCCACCTGGGCACCTTGCAAGACTGTGCTCAGCTATATCCTTTGAGCCTGGCCATGCTGAAACCCCTCGTCCGGAGATGACCTCCATCATTTCACCTCCCAGCCTTTCCTATTCCCTTTGTCCAGGGCTGGCTTCACCCTGCTGAGCCTGTAATGCTGGAGCTGTACCACGGAGCGGCACCGTCCGCCCAGCGACGCGGGGCCCGCATGTTCCGCGGCCCCCCTCCCGGGGAGAGCACCCTCTTCGCCCCGGCAGAGCACCCTCAACCCCCCGGGGACAGCACCCTCATCCCCCCTGGACAGAACCGTCATGCCCCCGGCAGAGCACCCTCATCTCCCCGGGGACATCACCCTCATCCCCCCTGGACAGAACCCTCATCCCCCCGGCAGAGCACCCTCATCTCCCCGGGGACGGCACCCGCATCCCCCGGGGACAATACCCGCAGCGTCCTGGGAACAGCATCCCCATCCCGCCGGGGACAACACCCACATACCACGGGGGAGAACAACTTCATCCCCCCTGGGGCAGCACCGGTATCCCCTGGGAAAAGCACCTGCATCCCCCCGGGGCAGCACCCGCACCCCCCGGGGGTAGCATCCGCATCTCCCCGTAACAGCATCAGCATCCCCTCGGAGACAGCACCCGCATCCCTCCGGGACAACATTTGCATCCCCCTAGGGGCAACATCCTCATCCCCTCTGGGACCTCCTCAGGGCTGCTCCAAGCTGGGGTGCAGGTGGCCCCAACGCCTCAGCTGGGGACATACCTAGACAAAAAAAAGAGAGCATTTCCCTCTAAATTCAGCTCCAAAATTCAAGGAGCTCTGCACACAAGTCTATGAAACACCAGTGTTTGCATCCCCAGTGCTTGTGAAGGGTGGGCTGAGAACTCCAAACACTGCTGCATCATCCAGGGTTGTGTCCAAACACAGTGCCAAGGAGTTTTTCATCATTTACAGCATTTGGACTTGTAGGAAGTGTTTTGTTATTAGGCTTGGTTGGGTTTTTTTTCCCCCTCCTATCTTGTTTTTGTTTTGAAATGACATTTGTGTCTCCAGATGTCCACATGACTCAATAGTGAAATGTTTTTTCAGCAAAGCTGTCTTTATATTTTTTGTTGTTGTTGCTGGAGATGAAACTCAGCAGCAAAAGTGTTCAGCTTTAAAACAAGTCAGGGTTTGCTGTTTGCCAGGCTAGGAACAATGTTTCTACCAAATGTCTTTAGCCAGGGCAATATCTAAATCATTTATTTTTTTCCTTAGCCTGGAAATCTGGATGTTTGATAACTAACAGTTATGTTTTTAAGCTAACTTAATAAGTCTTAGGAAGGCTATAAATATAAACTAGTAAATAAAAAAGGAAACATTTCCAATCCTGTCAAACAGAAAGAGGATCTGCACTTCCCATTAGTTCAGTTCCTTCATTTTTGGACCCTTCATCATCCCAGTGGTCCTCCCAGTCCTGACCTGAGTCCTGCTGTGGCTGCTGTGGGGCTACCTGGGGCTATGCAGAAAGTCATGCTGGTGTCCTGGCCCCCCACTTCATGCAGACTAGGGGCCTGCCTGCAGGATACCACATCTCCTTTCCCAAGGAGACTGAGGTGACAGGAATGACTGGAGGAGTGTCTATCTATCTCACCTTGGTCACCACATAGGAGTCCAGCTTCAGGAACTGGAAGTCTCCCAGTTTACTAGTTTCTCTGTGGCCACTCTGGCTGCTTTCCCTGGTGGAGCCACTTCCCTCCTCCACCTTTCCCAGCTCAGAACTGTAATTTCTGTCCTCATTTCTGAGTGTGTTTTGGAGAAGTCATTCAGGCATGACCTTGGGCCATTTTGGAGAGCAGCCTCCTAGCTCACCACCAGAGCATTTTTAAACAAAGGACTGTGAGTTCTTCAAGCAAGAGGGAGGAGAATTTGCCAGTGCTTTGGTAACAAAATGGTTTCAGTTTACATACAGTTGAAGGAGAGAGTTTTGTGGTTGGGAGCCAGAGCTAGAAGCCTGAGTAATGTGTGGTTTTGGTTGATGGATGACTTGATGTGTGACAGACACACACCCATCAGTAATCAATAGCTTTGAGTCAGACACAGTTCTTGGAGGAAAGATTCAGAGCTGCAGCATCTGAGACCCCAAGCACAGCTTCCTAAACTTAGACAGGCTCCCTAAATCCCACTGAAGTCACTAGCCCCACAGAATCCATGGGGGAGATGTTCCAAAACCATCTGGCTGTGGTCCTTAGGGCCATGGTTTAGTGGCATGGGAGTGCTGGGCTGATGGTTGGACTTGATGATCTGAGAGGTCTCTTCCAGCCTTCCTGACTCTGTGATTCTGTGTGCCATTGCATGAAGATCAACTGCAGTGTTTTAATTGGTTTTGCTCAGGATTGGTGGCACAACAAACAAAGCTCTTCTAAAGAAATACAGACAGCAGAGAATCCTTTTGCCAGTCCCATCCCCTCAGTGGTTTTGAATCCAGAAGAGCTGTTCTCCTGCCAAGCCTCAATGAGCTGTGTCAGCTCAGGTTTGGACACTTTCCTTCTTGGTCCTGAGCATTTTCTTCTGCAGTTGTTGTAGGGCACAGGCAAATCAGGCAGCTGCTGAGAGGAGTTGATGACCAGATCTGCAAAATACCTCCTCACTGCTTTGCCAAGGCTGCAGGGCCAGGTGGCCCACTGTGACCAAGACCAAGCTGTGGTGAGGAGAGCTACCTCTCCTCATACAGCCCCCATGCCTTGTGGAGCTCCCAGGAACAACCACCCTCTACTTTCCCCTTCCTGTGGCAGAAGCAGACCCACCTGCTACACTCCTTGTTTCTCCCTGGCAGAAAAGCCAAATGAAGCCTTGTCTAACTTTTGACCAGCCTTGAGCTTGACATCCCAGTGGGGACATCCTCTCTGTGATGCATCACCCTGTCTCTGTGACTATTGACACTTCTCTCCTGCCCTGGCTTGCTGACTGGAGGATGAAGGCAGAGGAAGAAAGGTCAGAAAGGTTAGATGGACAACATAGATGCAGCACCACAACACAACCCTCTGCAGAAGTTCCCTGTCCTTCTTGAAGAGGGGAACCCAGAACTGGACCCAGGACTCCAGATGTGGCCTCACTGTGGCAGAGCAGAGGGGGAGGAGAACCTCCCTTGTCCTGCTGGCCACTCTCTTCTTGACATCTGTTATTCTGCTACAGATGCAGCTCTTTGCTTTTGCCTTTGTTGAAATCTGTGGATCTTATCAGCTCAGTTTTTTCCAGCATGCTGTTCTCCTTGTGAACAGCAGCCCTGCCCTCCAGCTTATCAACTGCTCTTCCTAATTTGATATCATCCATGAATTTGCTGAGAGTGCACTCCATTCTATCATCCAGGTCATTGACAAAGACATTAAACAGTGTTGCCTAGCCCAGAGGGGCACTATTGTTTCATGACAAAGCTGCCAGCTGGACTTTGTACTGCTCTTCACAAGCCTTTCAATCCAAAATTCCAGCCAAAATTTACCCCACTTTGATGTCCACTTATGCAGTCAATATCTGACCAGTTGGTCTGTAGGGATACAGTGGGAGACTGTGTTGAAAGTCTTCCTAAAGCCAACAGCTCCAGTTGTCCCCTGAGCCAACCATCTCATCACAGAGCAAAACCATGATCTGCCCTTGGTTAATCCATTCTGCTTGTTCCAAATCCCCCTTTTGTCCTTTGGGTGCCTGGAAATGTTCTCCATAACCTTTCCAGAGACTGAAAGGTGAAAAATGCTGGCTTGTAACTCCCTGGATCCTCCTTCCTGACTTTCTTCAAGACCATACTTGTGACATTTGCCTTTTTCCTCTCATCAGGAACCTCCCCTAATGACCATGACCTCTCCAAGATGATAGAAATGGACTTGCAGTGACATTGGCCATCTCTCTTAGCCCCATCTGATGACACACATCTTGTCCAAAGGACACATGCATGTCTGATTGCCTTAGGTGCTCCTGTTTGCTGCTGCCACAACTTTGCCACCTCCACAGGCTAAACCCAGGAGCTGCTGCCCACCCACCTCACAGTCATGGCCCCAGACCATTCAAATCCATGGGATTCACCAATGGGATTCCCTCCTTTGCTTCCACATTGGGCCAAACTTTGTGGCTTACAAGTTTCTTGATGTCTAATCAGGAGGGAAAGTTCAATCATAACTACTCTAGGACCTAGTCTTCATTTTTTCTTCACTGATGTCCCAATTCTCTGATGATTCTTTTTCCTTCTCACAGATTAAATACCTCAGAAGCATGGGATGCAAAATACATCCAATTCCTGGCTGAGAAAGGAGCCTCTTTGCCAGCTCCAGGCCTTCAGTCATGTCATTCAGATGCTCTGTAGAAGTGTCCCCAGTCTTTGTTGTCCTCTCACCCTGCAGCTCAAACAACTCTGCTGCCAATGTGCTGGTTTTCAGTTGCCATGTGGTGATGCCTGGAGACTAGGAACAAATGCCTGCTAAAAGCAGAGCTATACCTGGGGGAAGAAATTGGTTGTGAGTGGTTAGGAAACACAAACACACATGAGATCACTTGGAACATTCCAAAGGAATAGATGCTCCTTTCCTCAGAGTGGAAGTGAGATTGAACAGCTCTGAAAACCTTGCAGGAAAGCCTCAGGAACACCATCTGGTCCTGGTTAAAATGATTTTCTCTTGTAACAAGAGCAAAACCATCCCACTGAAGGCAGAACCTTGGCCCAGGTATCTGAGTGCTGCTGGGGGGGGTGAGAAACCTGAATTTGATTTCCTGACCCACCATGGTGCAAGTCACTTTGTCAAGACACCTTATCTGTGGGCTTGAGTAGCTTTGAGAATTTGGATTTCCATTTCTTCATCTCTAAAATGATGATGTTGGTAATAACACCCCTGTGCTGTGAACTACTTGGATACTGTGCTACTGCTAATCCTATCAATAGCATAATAGAAATGAAATAGAAATGAAATTGCTTCACTGCAGACTGCTTCACCCTCCTCTAAATGCAGCCCTTAAGATCAATATATATTTTTTTCCCTCATTTTTCATGTCCAATTTCCTATTCTTTAGCTGATTTTCTTTTTCCCTTCTTCCAATAAATGCTGCCAGAAGGGTCACACTTTAGAACCAGCCTCTTTCACTCTGAAAAAAACCCAGGAGTGATCTTGCCTCTCCCTAATTTTTTTCCACTTGAAGAACTACTCTGACTCTATCCATGTAGAATAATCCAGCTTTTTGCTGCATGCCAGGGAAATATTACATTCATTTAGATCACAGCTCCATCTCCTGACTATATTCTACTACCAGGAGCATAAGTTTAGTCCTGGAAATGAATTACCACAGTTATAGCCACAGTACTGTTGGCCATGGTTGGCTCTGAGCTGTCACCGTTGCTTGGCTTTGGAACAGGATGGGAACTATGCCAGGGAAGTAATTATTCCAAGTACAGAAGAACTTGACTGTCTGGAAGAACAACCCCTGTTGTAAAATTGCTTCTGTTCTTTCTATGCTTCTGGAATCATGTCATGCACAAGCAATGGTGTGGGGCAGATGGGATAGGGGAGCAGTGGTGAGGACAGCCTGGGATGGTGTCCCTGTCTTCAGCTCTACCATGGCTCATCACTGGTGGCTTGTCTCCTTGGAGGGATGATTTTGAATGGGCTGTGGGTGGTGTTCTTGATGGCTTGGCCTGTTTGTCCCAGAGGAGACTCAGGAGAGACCTCATCACAGTCTAGAACTTCCTCGTGAGGGGAAGTGGAAGGGCAGGAGCTGATCTCTTCTCCCTGGTGATCTGTGACAGGGCCGAAAGGAATGGCATGAAGCTGTGCCAGGGGAGGGTTAGGTTGGATATCAGGGAAAGGTTCTTCCCCCAGAGGGTGGTGGAGCACTGGAACAGGCTCCCTAGGGAAGCAGTCACAGCTCCAAGGCTGACAGAATTCCAGAAGAATTTGGACAACAGCCACAGGCACATTTTTGGGGTTGTCCTGTGCCCAGACAGGAGTTGGACTGGATGATCCTGGTGGGTCCCTTCCAGCTCAGGACATTGTATGATTCCATGTGTGGATCAGTGCTGAGGCACCTGATAAAAAACAGCCTTTTTTTCTCTTCTTCTTGAGATCTGTTTCAATCTTTGCAAGACCAAAGATCTATCTTGAAGTGTGATTTGTGATCACAGTTGGAACATTGCTCAGTCATACAAGTTGGAGAGTTATTCCTGGTATTAGAAAGGGGTTCAGAAGTCACTCCCAAACCTAAATCCACTCCTAATATGGAGCTCTCTGCTCCTGAGTGGAGCACAGCAAGATTAATAAAGCATTATAAAGTCTATTTTTTTTTATTCTCAGTCATTTACTTCAGTGTAAACAGATTGCAGTGCTTTGCATAGGGAGGAGCATGAGCTTCCAGAGCTGCTGAGCCATCAGAGATGATAACTGGAGTTTCTGGCTGTGGCTAGAGACACACACACACACACAAACTCACAGACACAAATCCCCACTGCAAACAGGCAACAGCCTGAGCTGCAAATATGAATCTCATTGCTCTGTGCTCATTTTCATTTCTAGCCAGTAAAATAATTCACTCTGTCAATAGTCCACAGGAGGCAGGGATGCTAATTTCCATTCCTTTGTCAAGCCTTTCAGATGATTATACTTCCCTCACAGCCAACCCTATGCTAATGAGAGCTCTCTGATTCCAAAACACTGGCCAGGATTAATGCTCCTGGACTCTACACCGGGGTAAATGACCTGTGGCATAGCTTTAATTAAGGAAGACAGCCACATAATTAGGATAACAACAGCTTACTATCAATTTCTGCAGCAAGCCTCAGCTCCCCAGGGAGGGGAGGAGGAGAACACGTCACTGGTGTGCACTGCCTGCCCGTGGGTGGACTGCCTGCTACGTGAAAGGCCCAGAAAAGAAAGCTTTGTCATTTTCTAAATGGATCTTACATAAACTGCACCCTTTGTAGAATCCCTGAAGCAGCAGTTGCAGCTTCTCCTTGCAAGGAGAAGAACAGCAAACAGCATTGCACAAGCCAGCCCTGAGGAGAGATTCCTACGAGCTGCTCTTATTGGCCTGCTTGCTGGAGCAGATGGAGTGAAAGATCTGGTGATGTTTCAGCCCAGGAGCTGACAGCTTCTCTGACATCAACATATCTGGATGCCTGGTCCCACTCCCCTCCTCTGTACTTTTTGCTGCATGTTTTTGCAGAGACAGAGCCTACTTGGGTCTTTGAGGCTGAGTTTTTGATTGCCAGTGAGACAAATTCCAGGGTGAGCAGGGAGCTGGTTAGAAAAATAAGGCATCATCATCCCTTAACTACTGTGCTTTCCAGATAAAGCTTGGTGGGAGGCTGGTATTGGCTCTCAACAGCCTGGTGCTGAAAAAATAGGCTGTGGACCCCTCTCTGGCAGTGGCTAGATTCCTGTTGTGTGTTTGCAGAGCCTCCTGGTCAGATAAAAGCCTGCTCTTCAAACATGGTCTGTGGATTTCCTCTTTTACAACACAGATTCTTTAAAACTGCTTTTTAAGAAACCCCCAAGCCCCAAATCTGCTCCTGTAACAGCTCCTGTGGGCTTTTGCTGTCACCTAAGCTCTCCTGCCATGTCATGACATGGCAGTTGTGGTGAGTGGAGCTCAATCCAGCTGGCAGCTGGTCACAAGTGGTGTTCCTCAAGGCTCAGTTTTGGGACCAGTCCTGTTCAATGTCTGTATTGATGCTCTGGATGATCTCAGTACATCTTCAGTGAGTTTGCAGGTGACACCAGGCAAGGAGGAAGTGTTGATCTGCTTGAGGGCAGGAAGGCTTTGCAAAGGGACCTGACCAGGCTGGATCAGTGGGCTGAGGTCAATGGGATGAGGTTCAACAAGGCCAAGTGCCAGGTCCTACACTTGGGTCACAACAACCCCAGGCAATGCTCCAGGCTTGGGGCAGAGTGGCTGGAAAAGCTGTTGGTGGAAAGGGACCTTGTGCTTCCACAGGGTTGGGGTTTCACCTGGTATCATGACAGTTTTCTTCTGTATTCTTTTTTCTTTCCTGGCTATGAACACAGGAGCTTGTAGACCCTACAGAAACAAAACTAAACTGTTGTTATAATTACAGCACCAAGAGTAACAAGGTCAAAAACAATGATAGCAACATCTTAGCTGTATCATGACTCTTCAGTGGGTAAGGTGGTGCAGAGCTAAATGGAAGCACTCAGGCTTTTCATGTGATAGCCAGATCAGTAGCCTCATTGTCAGGCCTTCCAACCTAACAAAAATAACACTTCAGAGATCTGGTTCCAACATGACACAAGCCTGACTGCTCTTCTAATGGGTCTGGTGGACAGCAGACTTGTTCCTACAGCACAGGAAGCTAATTATTTTTGCTTCTAATAAACTCCTCAGATTTCACTGTTAACATCTGCTCTTTAGCATTGGCACAAGCACAACACAGAGACAATGAAGAATGATGTTAACACCCCAATGTTACCAGAAGCAGGGTTTGATTCTAAAGGAAGACTCCATTAGTCAACAGTGTAATAAAGAGCAGAGAGTTACGTGCAGCAAACTCATTTCTGGGTTGTGTCACTCTGATTGCTTCATATAGGAGCTGGAGTGGCTTTGCCTGATCCTCTGGGGTTAGGATAGTGTCTCTGCATGAGTAGGACAAGTCTTTACTACAGAAGCAACCCAAACTCTTGTCTTCTCTGTCTGTCTAGAGTGTAGAAAGCCAATCTTTGCTAGGATATGCTGATACAGGCTGATAATTTTTTCCTAAGTGATTTTTTATTGTGTATGAGCTGCTTAATAGTTACTGTGTCAGGTATCTAGTCCAAGGAAGAGTCAGCAGTTTCATGTCCTCAGACAGTCTTGTTTGCCATGCTGGGTAAGAGAAAGGACCCAGAGAAATCTCACAGCTGACAGTGTGTCCATCCCTTTGCTTGCACTGGAAGTTAACAGCTGACTTACTTGCCTAGGCATGGGTTAGAGACAGAGCTCTGCTTTGACTTAGCTGAACTCACTTCCTTCTCAGATCACTCAGGTGATGATAGCCTTCCTTGCTGTCCTCAACAACAAACAGGTATCTTCTTCCACAATTGCCTGGAGAGGAGTCCTGGAGGACTCCAAATGTTTAGATCAGTGGATCACCAGTAGCCTTTAAGATTTCCATGCATCTGCAGCCCATCTGATAGGAAAATCAGCAATGTTTACTATTCAGCTTCTCTGAGTAGATCATTTACATGTGTCATCTGCTCAGTTTGTGAGCCAGCAGCTCTAACCTCTCAGGACATCTGTGGGATGTGCCCCAGACACACAGGAACGAGTACAAAAGCATTGAGAGGGAAGGCAGTTGGCCATAGCCATGCTCACCCCTGCATCAGGCTACCCCAGAAGTGAGCAGCCACTCTCCTGGTGAAGTGGGAGTTCAAATCATGTGTGCACAGTTGATAAGGGGAAAAAAAAAGGCCACTATGGCACCTGTGGATGTTCAGTTGTTTGTGGACTTCTTACCCCAGAGCAAGCTCCCTTCTCCAAGTGAAGTTTGGGGTTTTCTTTACTGAGATGTGTGTACCTCCCCCACCCATCTCTTTGGGATTCCCCAGCTTTCATCTCTGCTTCTTCCTTGCTTTAGGCTAGATGCAAGTCTAACCAGTCCTCCCAGCTCAGATATGGTAATCTCAACTCCTCCCTGAAACCATCAGCTGCAGTCCTCATGCCTGCCAGCTCCTGAGTGTGTTAGCATGAAGCTCCCACCTGGCTCCTGCCCTATCCACCTTTTCTGAATGCATTTACAATGCAGAGTGGTGCTGTCTAGCCCACCCCATCATGTGCCACACAGGTAGAGCTGGTCAGGAGATCCTGGGAGCTGCTGGCAGCTGGAGTAGGTAAGGGAGGTTGCCCAGGGACTATGCTGCTGCCCTGATTGCACCCTCTTCAAAGGATCCCTCTCAGGGTGCATGTGATCCCTCAGGAGCATCTGGAGTTCCTCAGCATCCTGTGACCCAGTGTGCCAGCAGAAGGAGATGGCCCTGTAGTGTCATCTCAGCTTTCTGAAGTTCAGATATGTGACAAGTCAGACTTTGGAGTGGGAAGGGGTAGTGGATTGGTGGGCAAGCACCTTCAGCTGCTTTGGTAGGCAGAGTTCACTGTCCCTGTAGTGCTTCTGATGGAGATTTGGGTAGGATACCCAAATGTGGATCTCATTTCTAGGCATGGCTGCCTGCCAGCAGGCTCCTTTAATGCTCATTTGTGGTGCAAGATAGATGATGTCCAAGGGATTGTCTAAAAAGTGTTGCTTAGTGGAAGAAGCTAGCTAATAAAGTAAAAATGATCTTAACTTTACTGGGATACTTTCTAGGAGGTTGCATTGATTGCAGATTCTCTCTAGGTCTTTGAAATGTTTTACCTTGCAAGTATTAGAGAACAATCACTGCAGGTGAGAGGCACTAAAAGTCCAATTTGTTTCAGCCTGTGGAAATCTTTTTGCAATCTCTCAGGTGAATGATGGCTTGGAAATGCCTTTTCTTTCCATTGACTCTCCAGAGAGGTTAGTCTGACTGGCTCACATATGTGTGCCAGAAGTTAAACAAGCCAAATCCCCACACTAAAAGCACAATAACCAAACATAAATCTAGGCTCTTCATGTTCCTATGTCTCCCACTGTGGAATGAAGTGATATGGTCCTTGTGTTGTGGGATATGCCTGGAAATACAGATCCATTTTCATCTGCTCTGAATTTGAGGTCCCCACCTCTTCATTTCCCCATCTCCAGATTCCCTGGGTGTGCTGTACCAGGAACCTGTCCTTCCTTCTCCTCTGTCCTCCTGGGAAAGCAGAAGTCTCCACACATAATGGACACATTTCCCAAGCTGCTGACTCACTGAGCATCAAACCAACCAGCTGCAGGACCTTAGTTCCTCAGGAACTTGCTGTGGCCAGGCAAAAGCAAAGGGAAATACCCATTGGGGTTCTCCTTCTGTGACACAGCAGTGAAGGCATCTAGGAAGACAAGTTCATGGCAGGAGGATGTCTATGTGAAGAAGTTTGGGGTGTTTGCTGTTGACTTCAGTTCTCAGCTCTCTGTGGGTCTGGCCACTTGTCCCAGAACAGGCTGATGTCAAGTGTCACAGGGTGATGGGGGGGAATGTTTCTCCTCTGCTTTGCCCAGGGATGGACAACTGCCACGAGGGTGGGGAGAGGAGGAAAGAGCCCCTTGGGCTTTTGCACTGCTTCCTTGGTTGACTCTGCTCTCTGCCAGAGGCAGAAAACACTTGGCTGTCCTCAACTACACAAAGTGAACTGACTGACCTCCACCACAATGAGACATCTCCATGTTTCCCAGAGCTTGGCAGGACACTGTTTACTCTGAATCAGGGAAGTTGGTTGTCTGAAGTAATTGCTTCAGGGGAAGTAACAAAAGCAGGTGAGGAATACACATTAGGAAGGAAGAGGATAAACTATGCTATTCCAGATTGTCTCTGCTCTGATTTCATTGATTCACAACAAGAGGAATTACCTCCCACATCAGTCAGAAAATCACTCTCCCTGTCCCTGAAAAAGTTAATCTGATGCTGTGCTGCTTGTGGGTCAGGATCTGTACCAAGGCAGCACTGGAGAGGAATGTTGGACTTGGTGACCAGGGAATCAGCACTTGGTAGCAGGCACTTCTTAGAGAACATATCTGTGCCAATGTTTTCTTCTACCCACAAATAGAGTGAGGGGGAAAAAAAATACAGCAACATCAATCCTTAGGAACACAAAACCCCCACATTTAAGCAGCTGGAATGAATCCTTGTACCTATTCCCTAACTGTGGCTATTCTGCCATTGCCCAAAGACACCATTTGAATTCCAGTATCCTTATGGTTGGAGATGACCCAGTCCACCCAACACTGCCATGCTCCCCACCAAACCATGGCCCTACCATCCAGTCCAGAGAAAGGTGCTGAGAAGGGTAGAGGAAAGTGGACTCCCTTGGGCAAGTAGTTTTCAGGAATAAAAGCCCCTGAGAAATCACCACCAGTGGCAGCTGCTTTGAGGAGCTCTTGCCCTAAGAGCAGCAAAAGCAAAACTTCCTCAGCAGCTTCTTTTCTCTCAGCTGAACTGGTAGTGATGTGAATGACAAGGTTGGACCAAACTGGAGGTAAACTGGGTGGAGACTTTTCTTAGTTTCTATCACTGCTAAGAGAGGTGAACACCTTCCCCTTGCACTTTGTCATGTAGAAGAGAGCAAAGGACTCTGAAACCAGGTAGGCACTCTCCCAAACCAGAAGGATGTTTTGTCTCTCTTATCCTCTCTGCTGAACCCTCTCAAACCAGAAGGATGTTTTGTCTCTCTTATCCTCTCTGCTGAACCCTCTCAAACCAGAAGGATGTTTTCTAATGTCTTATCCTCTCTGAAATAAATCAGTCCCTACAGAAACAGGGCAGCAAAACCCAAAAAGCAGTCCCACTTTCTAAAAGTAATATTTTCCTCTCCTTTCTCTTACATTACAGCATTGAATGGGACACAAATGTACTGCCTTTTAGGGTGGTAAACTGCTGGTGGGATCAGCACCTTCTGGCTAGCAGCCTCCTGATTTTTCTCTTTCCTTGGACCAGGATGAAGTGCCAAAGTCATTTCTCTTGGAAGAACAAAAGTCAGGATGAGAAGCAATTTATGTCCTGCCTACTTTTGCAATGCTTTCTGATCCCAATTCCCAACATCCCTACCTGACTCATTCTGCCTTCCTGCTGCCAGTGCTGCTGCTCCTCCATGTGAAATGAAACTCTGGAAAGCCTCTCACAGCAAGAGGGCTTTGCTCTTTGACTTCAAGCTTTTCCTTTGGTTAGGAGGCATGTATTTGGTTGGTGTTTAAACTGGTTTCACTTGCTAAACCTGCTCTTGTTTATAAGCAAAGCTGCTCTTGCAAAACATGAATCATCAAAGCTCCCAGGCTAGCTGAGGTTACCAACTCCACTGCTTTGCCAGGGCCAGCTCCTACACAGTTGTCTAGCCTGGGTCTGATGGAGTAAACACTTGAAGCAATAGGAGATCCAGTACTTCTTTGGGAGGCTTTTGGCTGAAGGAGCAAGTGCTGATTTCTGTCAGAGAGCTCCTAGTTTTATTTACCTTTTGGGATCCTGTAGCATCTGGATATGCCAAACTTAATGTCAAACAGGTCTAAATATGAAGCTCACAACAAGGAGAATGTAAATGGCTCAACACAGGCACTGTGTTAGGTGTAGAAATGCCTGAAAAGGCTTATTTTTTTGGTTTATTTGTTTGGTTTTTTTCCTGGAATTTACTTGTGCCTAAATAGGAGTTGGACTCAATGATCCTTGTGGGTCCCCTCCAACTCAGGAGATTCTGTGGCTCTGTGATACCTCTCATCCACTTAGACCTCCCTGTCATTCTTCCACCTGCAGCATTCACTGGAGTTTGTTTGAATTAAATCAGGCTTTTTGTTCCTGTGGTCTATCCAGGAGGGGTTTTTTTGTTCTGCTCTTAAATCAAACCTAACAGAGACCTCATTTTACTGATGCTCAGATCAAGTTCTCCTTTAGAAAAGCCTGTCCATTTGCCAGTCCCAGGACTGTGGCCTTCAATTTGCTTTTGTCTTGCTCTGCTTCAGATGCATTAGATTCTTTCTCTTTCAGTACAGGTGATTTAATCTCCTCTTCCTTTCTTGAGGCATCTGGGAACAATTGGAATGAATTTATACTCCTCTTTGGTTTCAGAGTTTTGCCTCATTTTCTGATGTTGGCCAGAGGGACACAGAGTGTTGTATTTTCTTTTCTAGGGCCCTTAGCACTGGGACAGCCTCAATTTTTGTGTCTTCTATTGGGGTGATTTAGGAGTTTTGTGTTTTTTTCCATTAACTCTCAGTGTCAATCTTCTCCTTGTGCCAGAAATGTTCCCTTCCTCCTATGGCTTTAGCTCTAACTTATATCACACTATGCATACTGTTTAGAACTGCTACAGCTTCCTTCTGACTTGCTAGGAAAACTCATTTTATGACCTCATTAAGCCAAGCTCTTATGTGTAGATATAGATCTAAACATATTGTTGCATTTGGATAAAAGCAATGGCCTTAAACACACATTTAAATGCACAGGTCAAGAAGCTTTACAGAATTGGAGACCATAGAGTGACAAGAAATAGTTTCAACCACAGGACCAGGGGACTCATTTCTATTTGTTGCTCATCCCAAGACCCTTTCACAACAGAAGGGCACTGCACATTACAATTTGCAATCCCTCCTGTTAGCTGGAGCATCATCAAAAGATTTGGAACAATAAACTGACCCTCAGACATCCTGGGCAAGAAGAGATCTACCAAACAGCAGTAGTGAGGCAACACCAGGTGAAGTTTATTGAATTGTGACTTCTTATGGAGCTCTGGAGCAATTAGGAGCTCTCAGCAGATTGGCAGGACTGGTGGGGGGGGTGTTTCTTAGCTGAGGGTGTTTTTTTTTTCCCTGTGCTGTTTATTAAATCATAAATCCTCTGCCTGGGATCATAGGAGGGTGGGCAGTTTTCACCACGTTCCTTGCACCCTGGCTTTGCAAGGGAAGGTCACCAGTGGCTCTTACACACAGAGCTGCATGGAATGGAGTCTGAGAGCATTTTAAAGCAATTTGCATGAAGAAAAAAAAAGGCTCATGCCTGGATTAATTTGACTACAGAAGCAGAGATATGCAGTAAATACATGCAAGCATATGTACAAGTCGATGCCTTGAGAGAGCCTGGCTGCACCCTTCTGTTCTGATGATGCATGGGAAACATAATTCACATCTCAAAAAAGGGCTGATGTGTCCATTTTTTGGCCCTGGTGGAGTCCATAGCATCCTGAAGACAAAGATGGATTAGGGTTTGATCTCCTTCTGTTTTCTAGGTGGCACTGGCAATCTGTGCTATAAATTGATGGGGTGCCTGGAGGGCATTTTTCATTTTCTTCAGTTGAGTTTCCCACTAGCAGTTCTGCTTCAAGCTACAAACCTGCAGCACCAACAAAATCTTAGCCCAGGTAAATTGTAGAACTGACAAGCCACAAAAGGAGCCCAGGAGGTAGTGACTACATTCTGAAACTCTGAAATGAAAGGAAGAATAAAGACTAGAAAACAGATTTTAAAGAAAAAACCAACCCCAAAATACAAATGCACCTCTGCTATGAGGACAGACTGAGGGAGCTGGGGTTGTTCAGTCTGGAGAAGAGAAGGCTCCCAGGAGATCTTCTTGTGGCCTTTCAGTATCTGAAGGAGGCTACAAGAAAGCTGGGGAGGGACTTTGGAGGAGGTCAGGTAGTGACAGGACTAGGGGGAATGGATGCAAACTAGAGGAGGGGAGATTTAGATTGGATATGAGGAGGAAGTTCTTCACTGTGAGGGTGGGGAGACACTGGAACAGGTTGCCCAGAGAGGCTGTGGCAGCTCCAACCCTGGAAGCTTTGAAGGCCAGGCTGGATGGGGCTGTGGGCAACCTGCTCTAGTGGGAGGTGTCCCTGGCAGGCAAGGGGGTTGGAACTAGCTGATCTTAAAGTCCCTTCCAACTCTGACAAGTGTAGGATTCTCTATGATTCTGTGATTCTATGACCTACCTAATCTCTAACAAAATCAATCCATTAGGGACTCCTGGAGCAATTCTGCACAGTGAATTCACCTTATCCTTTCAGACCCCAAAGTTCACAGTCTCTTTCATTGACCTGTTTGTGCTTTTTGACATTCCAAAAGTTTATGGTGGTGAATTTACAGCAGTGAAAAATTTATGGCAGTGACTCTCTCCTCACTGAATTATGGGCTGTGTGAAAGAACATTCCCCTTAGTTTACTTTCAATGTTCTTCCTGATCATTCAGTTTAGTGTCCCCTGCTCCTCCCCTGCAGAGAGCAATTACACATATTCTGACCTATCTGGAAAGCTGCATGATTTTTAATTTCACCTCATTTTCTTTTCCAGGCTGAAGAATTCCAGCCTATTTTCTTTCTCCATGAATAGGAGCTGAGCACCTTTTTGTCTCCTTTTATCCCTTTCCTATAGCTTGACTGTAAAGTCCTCAAGAACATAACAGAGAGTCCTGCTTCATGCACCTTGGGGGTGCATGTTGCTTTCTTCTGACCCAACTGACAGTGCAGTCAGGAGGAAAGTGCAAGGTGCAGAACTTCTGGTGACAGACTTTATGCAAATGGGCACAATGTCTGCATTAAGAAAGAAAAGGAAGATAATTTTGCCTTCTCTGCCACTCCCCCAGCAACATCATCTATTTCTACTTACCACAAGCAGCCTAACAGCCTTGTGACATTGCATTGTTCAAGGTTGGCCAGGGCAGAATTAATAGCAGGAGATAGTTGAATGAAACCTGAGCAGCAGGAAAGTAGTGAGGTGTTTGGATTTGCTTGATAGCCTGAGATGCAAAGCAGGTAGGAATACCCTGGGCTGACTCCAGCTCTATTGCACAATGGCATCCAAAGATACCAGCACTAAAGAGTCCTTTTATTTCCTGAGCCATGCCTCAGCAGTCAGGAGAACTTGTTCAGTGGGCCTAAAGCCAAAAAGGTCCAACCATCTGACTTGATTGAAGCTGATGTTTACTGTCCCTTGTATCATAAAGCTGGTGCCTGGAGAGCAGCTGGCTGGAGGTGTCTGAAACAATCCCAGAAACTAAGAAACTCTTTTTAGGGCTCTGTTTTCCCACAAAGGCTCCTGTTTTATGGTTGCTGGTGAGCAGGAGGCTGATGAAGTGCATAGCTGATCTGAAAACATAAAAAGGCAAGATTTCAAAATGATACCAGTCATGCTTAAATGTGAAATAAATAACACACACAGTCATTGTGCAAGAAGGAACAACAAACTGACTGCCCTCTCCACCAGCTGGTTTCCTGTCTGGGGTGGAATGGGTGGCAGTCTGGGTGGTAAATTTACACCTCACTAAAAGCCAGATTATAAATTCATTGTCCTCTCCTCCCCCTCTTCCACATCCTCTCCAGAATGAAGAGCTGGATTGTACCAGAGTCTTTTTACCTCCATGCTCACTTCTGAAAAGCCTCCAACTTCACCCTCCTGTGCCTTTAGAACAGAGATTTTCTGAAACAGAATCTCCCTTTGAACCAGAAATGGGGTGAAATGTAGTGACATGCAGCAGTGTTAGCTTTGGCACCCTGGAAACTGTCAGCTCTACCTCTCTCCTGGTGGCCCCTTTCAGTTGGGGTGGAGGAGCTCAGAAGGAAAACCAAATGAGCCAACACCTTGCTGGTTCCCAGTCCCCACGGGGAAGTGCAGGGTTTGGATCTCCTATGCTTTTAGCCTGGCAGACAAACAGCCTCCCAAAACCAAACTGAGAAGCAATGGCAGGTGGTGAGTCAGTAATTACTCATCTCCATCAACATTAGCCACATGTGTGCTGCCTTTCTGTGCCACCTCCTTTGCCCCTAGGTCATGGACTGGGGAGCCTCCTGGAGGGTTACAGTGCCACCTCCTTTGCTTCTAGGTCATGGACTGGGGAACCTCCTGGAAGGTGACAGACCTGCTCTGTGTCTTTTTCACCTCTGCTGATGGTAGCCAACATCTTACATGCCCTGGAGCCCACCTGCACCTCTCTGTGGCTGTCCCTTCTGTCCACAACACCTTGGTAACTGGGGGTCACTAGTGCTGAGGCATATCTTGAGGCTGACCTGAAAGAAAGGAGATTCCAAAGGTGATTTCAGAAGTTATGCTGTGGGGGAAAGGCCAGCTCCTTTCCCTCTGACTCTCCTTTGATGCTCACAGCCCATGCCAGAGAAAACAAACCAACCCAGAAGTATTTCTTAGGGTCTGACTCCCAGATGTGCAGGCTTTACCCCAATCAGTTTGTTGAAGATGCCTCACCTTGCTGTGATCTGAACTCCAAAAATCTCCAAAGCCTGAAGAGTCACAGATAACAGAAGACATTTCACAGGCAGCCAACTGAAAGGGGCTGCTAGAGGTCCCATTTATTTCTTAACATGTTGAGGTTCTGCAGGTAAGAAAGATGCTTTTGCTGGCTCACTTTCTTCACCATGAGAGATACAGAAGACCCAGCAGGGCTATGCTATCCCTGAGTGGAAGTATTTCTATGGAGCATGCTCAGCTTGGGAGGGAGGCTTGAGCTGCTTGTGAGCCACCCTTACCTGCTAGACCACCTGCTAGCAGGTGAGAAGTGAACTTCAGCAGAAACAAGAGCAGGGTCCCATTTTGCTTGAAGGATTTCCCCCAAACTTCCCCAAAGGAGGCAATAAATCCAATGGGAAAAATAAATCCATCCTCCTGGAGCTGCCTCAGCTATTTGGGTATTGTCACACCTTGCAATGGAGAGACAACTGTCAACAAGGTTGCTCCTCCAAGAGAGGCAGCAGTGTTTATTGTGGTGTTTTGGGAGGCAGTCTGGCTGCATGATTCATGACAGCTATGTTGATCTACTGGGGACTTCTTGGAGTAGCTGCAAATCCATTCCAATGGCTATGGTCACTGGTGATGAGAACTGTAAAGGGCTGTGCATTGCTTTTATTCCTCTCTGAGCACTTGTGTTTTCCACACAGAGAGAGAGAGATGAAGCTGGTGCTGCTGCTCTGCAACCTTCTCCTGGGAGCAGAATGAGAGCACAGTTGATTTGAATTGAGTGAACTGGTGCCAGTGCACAGTCCAGAAGTCTCCAGCTACCTTGGCAAGCATCCAGCCAAACAAAATTGCTCCATTTTGAGCCTCAAATGTCACTGAAGGGTGAGAGATTAGCAAGAATAGCCTTGGATAGAAAATCTACCTCCACCTGTGACTCAGCAAGCTGGGAAGCAGAAGTCTTTCTCTGCTGGCTTCTTGTCCTTCCAGGCTGGGAGAATTGCTGTTTCTGAGAAGGTGGACCTGATCTCAGCAGTGAAATTGCTCTCTAAGCAACCTTCCTAATGACATCCCCCAGGGCCCTCTGCTCACTTGCACTGGTAATCACTCAAGCACCTTGTGGCTAACAAGCAGATGCAGCTTCTGCTTCGATGGGAAGTGCTGGTAGAGAAGGATTAACAGATTTGGGCTTTCTGCAATGGAGTGAGGCAGTTTATTCTTCTTTTGGTGAAGCTGACCATAGACATCTGCTTGTATTTTGTATTTCAGCCCAGCCCACCCATCTGCTCTCCTTCTCTGTGGTGGAAATAAAGGAGGTAGGTTGACATCTGATGAGCCAGGGCTTCACAGACCAGCACTGGCTCATCTCCACACTCAGGATTCTTCTTTCTGTACACAGCCTTTAGATGTGTTTGATGCTAAAAAAGTTTGATTACTAAGAAGTAATGCAACAGAATTGAATGTTATGCTATGTTAAATAGGCTCCCTCTCCTCTCCTCTCCTCTCCTCTCCTCTCCTCTCTATTCTCATTTTCTTGCCCTTGCCTGCATGTCAGGTCAGACAACATGTACTTCAGGCACTGTAAACCAGAGAAATCAGATGCCTGTAAATCAGATCTTCCATAAACATGTTCACCATGGCACAAAGCCTCATTTTCTTTCCTGCCTCCAGACTAAAGCCTCATCTGGAGCACTTTGTCCCACCATGGGAGATGCAGACTGAGTCCCTTCCAGCTGGTGGTGGCCTGCTGATTCAGTGCTACTTCCAGGAGCTGCACCACCCATTGCCAACTGCTCTGTGGATGAGATATGCAGGAATTGCCATGCCAGAACATGCTGCTGGTTCATCTAGTGGCTAATGTAAGATTTCTTAGAGAAAGACATAAAAGGCTGATAATGAATCCAATTAGTCAATATTATGCCAGTGGGGGATGTTTCTCCCTGACTTCAGCTGGTTATCAGATTATGTAGCCTGAAGCAGGAGGATTGATAGCACTTGTCATCTCTGTGTATCTGGAGGAGCTGCAGATGCTCTCTTTATTCATATTTATATTTAGGAGCAAAATCAGCTCATACACAAGAGCATGCAGCTCTGTTGGTTACAATGGTGCCAAACTAGCAGTGACTCAGATAAACCTGTGGCTTAAAGACATGTTCTTGAACAGGGAAGAATAATGGCAAGCTTGGATTGCTTTTCCCCCACACTACAAACCACTTCATAGAATGTCCTGAGCTGGAAGGGACCCACCAGGATCATCCAGTCCAACTCTTGTCTCTGCACAGGACAACCCCAAAGTCACCCCATGTGTCTAAGAGCATTGGCCAGATGCTGCTGGAATTCCAGGAGAGTTGGTGCCATCCCCTGGGGAGCCTGTCCCAGTGCTCCACCACCCTCTGGGGGAAGAACCTTGTCCTGATATCCAACCTAACCCTCCCCTGGCACAGCTTCATGCCATTCCCTCAAGTCCTGTCACTGGTCACCAGAGAGAAGAGACCAGCTCCTGCCCCTCTGCTTCCACTCCTGAGGAAGATCTAGCCCACGATGAGGTCTCCCCTCAGCCTCCAAACCAAGTGGCTTTAGCTGTTCCTCCTATGACTTCTTCTTCTAGACCCATCTCTGTGGCTCTCCTCTGGACACTCTCCAGCAGCTTCCTATCCTTCCTATCTTGTGGTGCCCCAAACTGCACACAACACTTGAGGTGAGGTCACACCAGCACAGAGCAGAGTGGGACTGTCACCTCCCTGGATCTGTTAATGCACCTCATCATCTGTTCCTCCAGAAGAACATTTCCTACACTCCAATATTCCTAAGCAGCCTTTTTTTTTTTCACCATGGGCAGAAGAACTTACAAATAACCAAGAAACCCAAGCAGCTGGAGTCTGCTGAGGCAGACTTTACACAGGAGCAAGATCAATCTTAGGAGAGTCAACCTCAAGTGCCTACTAGAATATTGATTCATCCCTCAGACTTCAGTGGTTCTCCATGCATTTTTGATGAAGAAACACTTTGTAGGAACACAGTGAGCCCCTGCAAACTGTTGCCATCATGTTTGCTGCTTGGCTTCACCTGGCTTTTAGAAAGGAAGGCAGTAGAATTGAAAGTAGCTCTAGATATCCTCTGTATCATAGGATATAGACAGCAGATCCCAACACTGGTTGTAAATGGGACTTCCATTTGTGAGAAGGGAGCAGATATGGGAGTGTGTTTGTGAGCTGAGAGGTCTGGGATCAACCCAGGGAGCAGATATGGGAGTGTGTTTGTGAGCTGAGAGGTCTGGGATCAACCCAGGGAGCAGATATGGGAGTGTGTTTGTGAGCTGAGAGGTCTGGGATCAACCCAATCTGCTGTTTCCCAGGAGAGGTTGCTGAGAGCTCCTCAGACAGACCAGTTTCTCTGCTGAGTTTAACTGGTCCTTCTCATGGTGGTCAGGGTGAGTCACTGGCTGCTGTGAGGGAGTCTAATTCATCCTGCAGATTTCTCCTGAGGTATTTTTTGTGCAGTGATTGTTGCTTTTGAGTATTTACTGATTTACAAACCAAGTCTCTTAAACCACCAGGGTTTATGTCTTCTCCCCAAGAGAAGTCACCCAAGTCATCTAAAGGCTTTCAGGAGGATGCTGCTTGGACTTGATGATCTTGGAGGTCTCTTCCAGCCTTAATAATTCTGTGATTCTGGGTGATATATGCTGCTATTTGGGGAGAAAATCTATTTATAAAGGTGGTGCATGGTATGTTTCTTGCATTACTGACACATTCATCTTTTAAAAGGTAGAGAGGCAAGAGGAGAGGTGCTGTGTGAATCAGAAGATGAAGTGTTTGCAGTAGAAACTACCTCTCATGCAATTAAACAGTGAAAGATTGGTTAATCTCTGGTGAACACCTGCATATACTATATTCCTAAGAATAACATTCCAGTTTCTCCAGGACAAACATTACAGAACCATGCCTCTTTCCTATGCTGTGGTCCAGTTGAAAACAGAAATGAGAGCCTGGTGCTTGGAAGAGTTCCTAAAGCTTTCCCCATTCATCACTTCTCCTTCCTTAATGCCTCTGACTTCATTCTCCAATATCTCATTGCCTTGCAATGCTTTTCTGCAGCTCTCCCCTACCACCACCTCCACACAGGCTTCTGCTCAGGTCCCCTGCAGGTTTTCAGGTGGTCATTGTCAAGAGGATGCACAGGGTGGATATTTGCATCACCTGCCATTAGGAACACAGTGTCCTCAGGATCCTCTTCTCCACAGGAGAAAGAAGAGAGGGTATTCCAGAGACCAGCCCAGAGGTCAGACCTGTCCATGGATGTATGGGATGGCACCCAGCTCCCTCCCTGGGGGTCCATTCACAGCAGACCATTGCTGCCATATGGTTTGAGTTGTCTCTCTGTGGAAAGCTGGGCAACAATAAAACTCCAGAATTTGGTGAGCACCTGGACTAGGACACATTTGGAGCATGCCTTCAGGTAAGGAACCTGAAAGTGTGTCCAGGTCCAGTAATACAGATACAACTGTGGAGTATCTAAAGGAAGCTCTTCTTCTGAACTACCATCTGGAGGAAAATCTTTCCTTCTGCACTGCAAAGTAAGCCTAAAAGCTGGAGACAAGCAATAACAACCCACTACAACCCAACCAGGAGAAGAAGTAGGGCATTTGGGCTTGCTGGGGTTTTGGATACCCTTTCCACTGGGATGATAACCACTGCCTGGGATACCCTTCCAGCCTATGACTCAGCTGTGCTGAGTCCTCCTACTCTGAGAGCTGGGTGAAAAATCTAACTGTGGACTGAAAAGCAAAGATGATGCAGGATGGTGTCTATCTCCTTCTCACAAGCAGTCATCTTCCTGTGCTTAGGAGGTTGTAGTAAGGTGGGAGTTGGTCTCTTCTCCTGGGTTACCAGTGGTAGAACAAGAGGAAATGGCCTCAAGTTATACCAGGGGAGGTTTAGATTGGAGATCAGGAACAATTTCTTTCCAGCAAGAGTTGTTAGGCATTGGCCCAGGCTGCCCAGGGCAGTGGTGGAGTCACCATCCCTAGAGGAGTTCCAAAAGCATCTAGCTGTGGTCCTTAGGGCCATGGTTTAGTGGCATGGTGGTGCTAGGTTGATGGTTAAGCTTGAAGATCTCAGAGGTCTCTTCCAACCTCCATGATTCTGTGGTTCTGTGTCACCCTGAAACATTTGTTTCAGCTCTGGCAGTTAACAAGAGCTCAGTGTTCCACTGACACTGAGATGGATGTTCTCTCTATTAGGAGCTCTTCTCTCTTCATTTTCATCAGCATAAAAGTTGAGGAGATGAGCCTTGGTCTCTGATTTCCATGCTGCCTGTTCCTAGCACAAAGATTTCTGTAGAGGATGAACTGCATGGACAAAACCTGAGCAGAGTGCCAGGGAGGCTGCTGGACTGACCCCAGACATGACTTTGTGCGTGTGTCCCCTCCTATCTCCTGTGGCTTTTTCCTCTTTACAAAGGATTTGGCTGGGAAAAAAAAAGAGTCCTTGGTTTGAGTATGTCTAAAGTTCAGTTTATTTGTACTACCTCAGGTCCTGCAGGACTCCTAAGGCTTGCAGGCAGCTGTGTTTAGCCTTGTCTCCTACAGGAACGTGAAGGAAAGTTCTCCTCACTGGCAAGCCTTCTGAAAACATGAGTGCTCATGGCTTAGAGAAGGGGAAAACAGGCAGATTAAAATAAACTGTTACCAGACAAAAAAAAAAAAAAAAAACAACCCACCCTTTTCCCTTCTGACTTCTGAAAACCCAGGGAATTTGCTTTGATCAGACTTTAAGGTGAGAGCAGATCTCCTGGAAGTTATCTTCAAGCTAACAAAATAACGATAAGGGAGGGAGGAAGTGGAGCCAAGATAGGGCATGTTTGTAAGAAAAGACAAAACTCTGGCCATTGTGACAATCTCTTCCAAGATCTCCCAGAGAGGATGTTACAGAAAGAGCCTAGCTTGGCCCTGAACAGGATTTCCAGTCTTGCACAGCTTTGGGATCACACAGAAAAAATTCTCCTGAGGAGACACAGAGAGACTTGACTGTTCGGCCATCTCTGGGTGGCTTTCCCCTGGCTGAGACAGAGTCCAAGTGTAGACTTCAAGTGAAAACACCACCAAAACCAGTAGCAATCCCTAGTTAAACTAACCCAACCAAACAAAAATAACACCCCAAAAAACCCTACCCAAACCTCTCCTTCACTTTTGGCTTCTATTGAGGAGCTGAGCCACTGAGGGATTTCAAAGCCAACACATGGTCATAGAATGTCCTGAGCTGGAAGGGATCATCCAGTCCAACTCCTGTCTCTGTACAGGACAACCCCAAAGTCACCCCATGTGTCTAAGAGCATTGACCAGATGCTGTTGGAATTCCAGGAGAGTTGGTGCCATCCCCTGGGGAGCCTGTTCCAGTGCTCCACCACCCTCTGGGGGAAGAACCTCCTCCTAAGATCCAACCTAATCCTCCCCTGGCACAGCTTCATGCCATTCCCCCAGGTCCTGACACTGGTCACCAGAGAGAAGAGATCAGCACCTGCCCAAACTTCTGGAGACACCAGAAGAATGAACTTCCTGAGGGAACTCTTCATGCTATGGATAAAAAGCTACAAAACCCAAACATCTGTGGAGAATTTGGCCCACTTTGTCAATGCTACAGCAGTGTGAACCACTGAAGTGACTCAGGCTGGACACTCTGCTTAGCTGGAGCCAGGCTGCTGTAAACTTGGCTTCATTAGCCAGGTGACAGAGGATTTGCATTGGGTAGCTGGAAGACCTCCATGAAAAGGAGCCTTTAATTCATGGAGTGGTTTCAGGTTTAAAATGAAGTGAGTGAGAGGAGAATTTGCAGTGCAAAAGCATGGCTCCATCAGCCTGCAGCCAGTGGGAGAGATGGAAAGTCTTCCTACCAGGGGAGGAGCAGCAGTCTGTCACCAAAAGAGGACTGAGCAACCCCATCCTTAAAAAGGTGCCTAAGAGAGGTGGGAAGACCTCTTGTGGAGTCCATTGACTGCAAGAGAAGCACAAGCAAAGCTTTTGACTTGTTTGCTCAACTTTCATGCAGCTAAAAGCTGAGACTGGTGAAGGAAAATGCCTTGTTGCCCCTGCAGGTGCAGAGAAGCAGAGGACTTCCCTGGGT
This sequence comes from Galbula dea, assembly GCA_013399015.1. NCBI lineage: Eukaryota > Metazoa > Chordata > Aves > Piciformes > Galbulidae > Galbula > Galbula dea. The sequence continues at coordinate 281,908 of VWZX01008705.1, read as the reverse complement.
TACTGGCCAGGGCTCCTCCACCCAACTCTGTTTAGAGTAAAGAAGCCCAACAGCACAAACAGGATTTGTTATGTTGTTTGTCTGGATTTGGAGCAGCAGCAAATTGCTTGACAAGACCTTCAGAGGAAGGTGAAAACAAACAGCTCCCCAGCTGGAGTTTCTCTGCCAGGACAGATTCCTTAACCTGAGAACCCAGCATAACTTAAAGTCCCATGGAGAAAAGGTCAGGAGTTGTCATGGCTCTGAAAGCTCTTGTAAACTGCTCATCAGCAGGGATTTCTGCTTAGCACATGATTTCCACACTGCAGTTGTGCCCCAGCTGTGCTAGATACAATGCTCAGATAAGAGCTATGAAATGTAGACAGCAAAAGGACTTTCTAGTTGAACTTGTGGTGGACACTGAGGAGAGCTCAGGTCTCTCCTGGTGTGGTCAGGAGAAGGGAGAGAATAAATGGCAGTCAAAAGGAGTGTGCTCTGCATTTCAGCTCCTAACAACAGTCTTCTGAGACCATCTGAGGCAGAGAGGCACTCCTGCAGGTGGTTGGCCATCTGTCATCTCTTTGGATACCATTGGTGTTCAGAAGATGACCTGGCCCTTCCAAAGCCTGCTGTTTATTGGGTGCCTGTCAGCAATGACTCTCAGCCACTTCCACTCCTGTTTAAAAGGTGCTCTTCTCACATTCCACTCTCTTGTGGTTCCTAGCTCTTGGCATGTGGTGAAGAAGGACATTTCAATGATGTCACTGGTGTACTCTTTGAATGTTATGTCAACCTTTGGCTTTACTTCCCCTGACTTGGCAGCAGGAATGTTTTGCTTCATTCCTAATTCCTCCCAAGCCCCTACCAGGAACTGAGTCTGTGCTGTCAAGGAAGGCAAGAGATGGAAGTCACTGAGAGCTGTCATAGTCTTTGGCATGGTGCAGCCTGACTCTGTCACTGCTTCAGATCCTGAGCAAAAAGGCAGCTCCCATCCCATCCCATCCCTTCCCACTCCATTTCATCCCTGCCAACTGGCTCTAGGCAACTTAAATTTTGGTGGAATCACCATCCTTGGAAGTGTCCCAAGAACATGGAGCTGTGGTGCTTGGGGCCATGGTTGAGTGGTGAGCATGGCAGTGTTGGGTGGCTGGTTGGACTCCATCATCTCATCATGTTTCTGTGATTCTATGAAATGACAGGCTCAAGGAGGACAAGCTCTCCCTGTCCAGGTGCAGAGCTGCTGCCATTCCCTCACCTTTCCTAGCCAAGCACCACACCCTCCTCCAACTGCTGCTAAAGCCAAGCAGCACAAAGCCAACAGATTTGCATACATCTGTGTAAACATTCTGTGAGGTCTAAGTCCCTGAGTTTCACTTTGGGTTTCAGGTTTCTGTGCAGCCAGACTCTAGTGAGTATCAGCAAGGGCAGTGGTGGAATCACCATCCTTGGAGGGGCTCCAAAAACATCTAGCTGTGGTCCTCAGGGACCATGGTTTAGTGGCAGGGGGGTGCTAGGTTGATGGTTGGGCTTGATGATCTGAGAGGTCTCTTCCAGCCTTCATGATTGGTGAGGTGTGTGGAAGTGATATGTTCAGTCACTCCTGCTTGCCAGGGTCTGCTGTTGGCTAATTCACTGCCTGCTTATATAGATCTTGAAAATAAATAAATGCAATGAATATAATTGTCAAGACTTTGCTGGTTTTGGCACCCATACCTGTGAGGGAGGTCTCTGGGAGTCTTTAGGCTATGGAAGAAATGACCAAGGCAGTGGTGAGGGGGTTGGTGGTGGTGGTGGGGGTGTTAGAGTGGTAGTTTTCAAGTAGGATAAATATTGGTGTTATGAGAAGGTCCCACTCACCTTGTCCTTGGAGGACAAGATAAAAGGAAGGGGCTTCAATTATCAGGAGAGATGTTTTGCTTAGGTCCAAGGAAAGCTTTCTCATGGTAAAGATGAGAGTGCATCCCTGGAGTAGGTTACCAGTGACAATTGTCTAGTCTCCATCCTGGTGCCAGAGCAGAGGCCCAGCAGAGATTAGATTGGTATCTAACTCTGTTGGTTGAGTGTGGGACAGGCAGATGGACCAGGTGACCTCTCCAGGTCTCTTCTAGCCCTCTTTTCTCTGACTCATTTATAATAAGTAGCATCAAGAAGCCACCAGCAGTGCAGCTTTGGAGGCTGTAAGGTGGGTTAGAGAGGACCTCTACACAGGAGAACCTAGAGTCAGCAGAGAGGAGACAAAATGCTCCTAGGGAGAGAGGGAAGCAGAGAGAGAGAGAGAGAGAGGAGCCAAGATTCCCAAAGCTGCCCAGTGGCAGGGTGGTGGGAAGGAGCCAACATCCAGTAGCTATCTGACCAGAGGCTGGCTAGAAACATTCTATTTCTGTGTTGTTAGTGGGTCTGAAGTTTGGTGAGTTTGATATTGCTCTCAAATACTGGGGATCTTTTGCAGCCCCTCTCAGAAGAACTTCTCATTCTGCCTTCCTGAGGCCAAGGTGATGTCCTTCAGATAAATCCCTTCTCAAAGCCACAGCACAGAAGGTTTTGCTCAGATAGCCCCAATGTCACCTTGCCAGGTGATGGTTTCTGCAAAGGAGCCCAAGAGCTGAGGCAGACATCAGGCTGATTTGATGAAACCACAAAGTTCTCTCTTTGTCCTTGTTCCCTTTTCACCAGAGGAAAGCAACTGCCTGCTCCTATGTGAGCTCAAATCTCAAAGCAGGTAGGATACTGGTTTCACTGTGGAGGGGCTGCTGGAGAATCAGGCTGCAGCAGCATCTGCAGGATAACTGGGGCTGCTTCTTCAGCTTCATCTGTGCAGCTGGGAGCATTTCACAGAACCACAGAATCAGGAAGGTTGGAAGAGAGATCTAAGGTCTCCAAGTCCAACCATCAACCTAGCACCACCATGCCACTAAACCATGGCCCTCAGGACCACAGCTAGATGGTTTTGGAAGCCCTGCAGGGATGGTGACTCCACCACTGCCCTGGGCAGCCTGGGCCAATGCCTGACAGCTCTTGCTGGGAAGAAAAGAAATGAAATAAATAAAATGAAAGAAGCAAATAACAAATTAGGGAGAATAATGTTTATATTAATCATTTGATCTCAATCTTTTTGTGCTCCAAGTCACAATTCCTGCCTGAGAGACTTCCACAGGCTCAGCTGGAGCTGTCACATTTAACACTTGAGTTTGGAGCACAAAAAGCCAACACACACATACAGGCACGTGCATGGAGGCAAGGCCATCACAGCTCTGCTCATTCCCTGTCAGCAGGAGTGGCAGCTCCCAGAGGGATGTTAGCTCCTGGAGCTGGGGAAGGTGGAGAGGGCAGTTGGAGGCAAGAACAGACCAGCTCCTTTCTGTTCACCCATCTCAGCCCTGCACTCTCCCCTGTCTGGGAAACCACAGCATCCTGCTGGTCCTTCATGACTTCACAGAAGCTCCAACCAGCCATGCCAGAGCTCCTCTGCAGGGCCACACTCCATCCCCAGCAGGCTCACTACTAGGAGCCCTTTGCTTTCAGTCCAGCTGCTCTGCATTTACATGGGGAAGTCCAAAATTGCTGCAATAAACTCTTTTTCTGTGGCTGCAATTGATATTTCTGCTTCAGTGGACAGTGGTGGCATTCTCTGGATGATCTCACAGTCTGGAGGAGGCCAGGGGATCCTTCACTCTAGCTGCTGTTTGCACTTTGGTGGTTAGTTATTAGTGACAATGAATCACAGGGGGAACTAAGTCCATCCTCTCCTCTGGGAGCCATTGGGGTGGTTTAACAGAGAAAAATAACCAAAGCAAAAGCAGAAGCAGACTGAGGGATCTCATTCCTCTCAAATACAGCACCACAGTAGTCACAGAATCACACAGAACCCCAGAAGGTTAGGAAGGTAACCTCTGGAGATCATCTAGTCCAACCCCCCTGGCACAGCAGGGTCACCTCCAGCAGCTTGCACAGGGTGGGCTCCAGGGGGGTTTGGGATGTCTCCAGAGATGGAGACTCCAGCACCTCTCTGGGCAGCCTGGGCCAATGTCTGTGAACCCTCTGAGGGAAGAAATTCTTCCTAATACCCAACCTGAACCTCTCCTGCTGCAACTTGAAGCCATTTCCTCTTGTCCTGTCACTTGTTACCTGGGAGAAGAGACCAAGCCCCATTTTACTACCACCTCCTTTCAGGGAGTTGGAGAGAGAAATCAGGTTTTCCCTGAGCCTCCTCTTCCTCAGATTAACCAACCCCAGGACCCTCAGCTGCTCCTTGCAACACTTGTGCTCTAGACCCTTCACCAATTTTGCTGCCCTTCTTTGAACACACTCCAGCACCTCAATGTCCTTCTAATGAGGAGCCCAAAACTGAACCCAGGATTCAAGATGTGGCCTCACCAGTGCTGAGCACAGGAGGACAATCACTCCTCTGCTCCTGCTGGCCACACCATTTCTGATCCAAGCCAGGATGCTGTTGGCCTTCTTGGCTACCTGGGCACACAGAGACTGTCAGATGTGGTCAGTCATGGCTACAGATGAAGCACTGAGTGATTTGGAAGCTTCCCACCTGAATGCTGAGTGACTTGCAGCAGCCTGTGGGGTGAAGCTGTGTCCCAGCTCACTTGCAGCTCTCATCAAACAGGTTATCAACATGTAACTGCTTCAGAGGTGACCTCCATGGTGGCAAGCTTGTGCAGGGCACCTGCTGCTAACCACTGATGGGTGAATGTCCATGGGCAGCACCATCTGGCATAGCTGGAGCTGGCCCTAGCCATTTGTAGCTCTGAAGGAGATGCCAGGAAGATGTGGAGCTCTCTGTATTTCACTGCTCCAGCAGGAAAGATAAACTGACAAGCTGAGGGCATCTTGGCTAGAGACACAACAACACAGCCTCTGGGTCAGTGGGTTGGCTGCTGAGGCCATTACCCTTGGACAGAACTTTGGAGAGATGGTTGCTTTATTTGTTTTGAAGCAACTGAGCTGACAAAGGATTTTGTTTCTCTTTGTTCCTACCTTGCTGCATGGTTCTAAGAAGTGATCCAAGCTCTGGCAGCACCAATTTCCAGATCCAGGCATTCATGACAATTATGATAGGATGATAAGACAAGCAAAGCTGTTGAGATGTGATCCAATTTCAGGCCTCCATCTAGGGCACAATCCACATTACTTGAGTCTAATTAAAGAGATTTAGTTGGCTGCAGATGAAAAGGAAGCAGGAAGATGCTAATATTGACACAGAGACTTCAAGTAGTAAGGAGCAGAAATAGTTTGAGATGGCATTCACATCTATGAAATCTCAGCTGAAGTATTTGGTGGTGTTGAGGCAGTTGCTGCAGAGGGAACATCTTCTGAGGGGTGTTAAGAGAAGTCATTGCAACAGAAAGTAAATGTTTACAAAGGGCATTTTCATAAGGAGGCACCAGGGGTGCACAGGCAGAAACATGTTGGAGTGAACAGAGAGAAGAGCTGCAGCCCCAGAGCAGCTGCTGGGACACGTGAGTAGCTCCTGGGGTTTCTCTTGGAACACAAAAAAATGTTCATTTGCATGGTTAAATGTTGGCTTCAAGCAAACACCTGGATTTAGGGCAATTATTGGAGCTGGTGGGTGCTATTCCAGTCACCCAGACACTCCTGAGACAGACCTACAAAGCAGATGCTCACTTCATTTAGTGCTAAGAGAAGTTAGCTCAGCCAGGGAGCTCTGCATGACCTGGCCAGCTGCTTGCCTGCCTCCTGCCCTTCACAGCCTCTGCACACACATGATTATCAGGTGCCCCTTAGATGGTTGGCCCAAAGCAGTGTGACAACTCCTTTTCTCCAGTCCTCTTGCCTCAGCACCATCCATGATCTGCCTCTCACCTTCCTCTTTCTGCCTGGGCCATAGAAGAAGGAACTCTGCCCAACATGCTTGAGTGGCATGAGGGTGTTGGCTCAATGGTTGGACTGGATGATCTTGGAGATCTTTTCCAACCTTAATGACTCTTAGAAACACAGAATCAGGAAGGTTGGAAGACACTTCTAAGATCAACCAGTCCAACCACCAACCTCTGACCCCCATGCCACTAAACCAAGGCCCTAAGGACCACAGCTAGATGATTTTTAAACCTATTGCTCCCTGGAACTGTGTAGAAAGAGTTTTGACAGGAGGAAACTACTCCTAGTAGGAAAAAGATGAAAACTAATAAGAAGACAAAGCTCCAGAGTCCCACCAACTGGTTTTCAAATGCTTCAAATAAAGGAACCTTCTGGGACAGAGGGGAGGCAAGAGCTGAAAATGGACTGACATTTCTGCCTCTCTTTTTTGACACTGCTAGGGTTGATGAAGTGATAATTGGGCTAGAGAGTGAGCCAACAGTCACTGCTTCATCCTCCTCCTGCAGCCCCTCAGGACCTGTCACCACTGAATAAAGGCTAAAAAAAAAATCTATTAGAAATGCCTGAAGGTTTGAGGCTCTGGAAATTCAGAAGCTTGTGCTTTTTAATGCTTTATGGCTGATTTGAGGCACATGAAATTTCCAGACTGATTCATTATTTATTATTATTATTATTATTATTATAATATATGGGAGTTTTTTTCCCCCTCAGAAATGAAAGGAGATTGAGTTCCATGTTCTTTGCTGGTAAGATCTCAAGTCCACAGAGGTGGTGAATGGACCTTAGTTGTGCCTGTAGTTCAGTACAGTTAATAGTGGAGGTGATTAGGTGTTCTCCAAACACAGAGTGCAAACAAAAACCCCAAAACTCCATCAAACACATCCTCCACTGATTGAAGAAGTTTAGGAAAATTTTGTATACCCATTTAAAAACTCCCTAGCCAACTGGCTTGATTTCCATGCAGATTTTCATCTTCTTTTAACATTTCTTGCTTCATTTTGTTTGCTCTTGGTTTTTATCATGACTGTCCCATAAGAAAGTGTCTTCAGCCAGCACTAAATCCAGTGATGATCACACTGATAAAACAGCTCAAAATAGCTAACCTCAGGCTGCTGAGCTGGGGCACTTCACTGACCCACTGGATCAGGAAGCTTGGAAGAGATCTCTAAGGTCACCAACTCCAACCATCAACCTAGCACCACCATGCCACTAATCCATGGCCCTAAGGAACACAGCTAGATGGTTTTGGAACCCCTACAGGGATGGTGACTCCACCACTGCCCTGGGCAGCCTGGGTCAAAGCCTAACAACTCTTGCTGGGAAGAAATTGTTCCTAACATCCCATCTAAACCTCCCCTGGTGCAACTTGAGACCATTTCCTCTTGTTCTAGCACTAGTAACCCAGGACAAGAGACCTACTCCTATCTTACTACTGCCTCCTTTCAGGTAGTTGCAGAGAGAGCTAAGGTCTCCCCTGAGCCTCTTCTTCCTCAGACTAACCAACCCCAGTTCCCTCAGCTGCTCCTCCTAAGACTTCTTCTCCAGACCCTTCCCCAGCCTGGTTGTTGGATACTCCTGCTTTCTGAGCCACAATGAGGAGAGGGTTTACAACTCCACAAGACCATCAGGAGGCATTTTCCTTGAATTCCCCAACTCTTTTCAGCTGTGAATGTCAGTGCTAAGCCATGATGCCATGCTGAGATGTTAAGAAGAGAGCCAAGATGTCCCTTTGGCTCCTGGAGCTGTTGGTTCCCTCCCAGGGGAGGCACAACTGCATGACTTAGCTGATGTTTCTCCTGAGTCAAGAAGAACATATTTCCAAAATCAAAGCTCAAGACAGGTTTGTGGTAACAGTGCTGAGATTCCTGAGATAGTTCTGAGCTAGTGCCCTGGCTGGCTGGCTGATAAACCCCACTCCTATTGCTCTTGGCACCCTCCAGCTGACTGGCAAGTGGCTGTATTCCTCTCAGGGAAGAATTTTTCCAGCACCAGAGCTAAACTGGCAGATGAACCTGGGGGCACAAACCAGTGGCCAAGCACCTGTGGAATGCAAAAGGAATGCAGACATTTCATTCCCTGGTAGCTTTCTGGAAAATCCCTGCCTTGCTGCTCTCAGAAGTTTCAGCACACAACCCTGAGCAGCTGGCACAGCCAAGGAGGACCCCAGCAGCTGGGGGAGGACAAGCTCAGGGGGTATTTTCTTTGCAAATGCTTTGTCATGCTCTGGAGATGCTGTTCCAGGGACCTGCTCTATTCCTGGCAAACCTGTGGCAGATGTCATTGACCTCAGAACTAACAAAATCATCATCATCATCATTATTTTCTCCCAGTTCCTTCCTTTCTTCTTCCTTTCTTCTTCCTTTCTTCTTTCTTCTTCTTTTCTTCTTCCTTTCTTCTTGTTCCTTTCTTCTTTCTTTCTTGTCTTCTTTCTTTTTTTCTTCTTCTTCTTCATCATAATTTTCTTTTTCTTCTTCACCTCAATCATCTTCCTCATCATGATTTTCCTCAGCATCATCTTCTTCATCATCATCATCACCATTATCATCATCAAGGAGGGTTGATGTAAACCAGAATTCTGGCCATTTTAGCAGGTATGCCATGTCAGGTTGTGTTCCCACCATTGGTACCCCAGAGAGGGGGCAAAAGGCACATGCCTCTGTATTTCTCTTTCTAACCTGGTCAGTGAGACTCCTTCTACAACCCACAGGGATCCCCCAAAGAGCAGTTCACCCTATCTTGGTGTAACACCTAGGAATGTCAGGCTAAACCACTCTCTGGGGGACCTTGTCTTAGTTGCTGAGGTGGAAGGAGCCAACACCTGCCTTTAAATGACCACAACCTCTCCATCTATATCAGTATTTAACTTACCTGGCTGTACTTCAGCATCTACCATGCACCAAAGAAGGTGAAGCTAATGAAAATACACAGAGCAAAAGGAAAGGATCTTTTTCCTCATGTCACCACCCTTCTCCAACACTACTGCAAACACCCCAGAGATCCCTGCACACAAGTAGCTCAAGTGGCCCCAAGATGTCACAGATTTCCTCTCCTCTCCATCTACAGAGCATTCAAGCAGCAACTCTGCCTCTAAAGCAAAGATTAACCAACACTCAGAAGCTCCTGATGGGTGCTCAGTGGCTTCTAAACCAACAGTTTCCCTAAAGCAAAAGAAGCTCTTGTTTTAGGAGCAAGCAACTCCCATGGCAGCTGATGCTCAGCTAGGACACAGAGAGATGATTTCCAGCACAGAGTCAAGCTCATAATTCCCCTAAATTCCCTAAGGTAGATGAGACCAGTCTTACCATGGATGAGAATGGGATCACCACCAACACCCCAAAATGAATTGTAGTCTCTAGAACTGGTACTGAGACTTATCTGTTGAAACAAGATAGATATATCTATTTTTATATGAAGTATGATTGTCCCTGTGTGTTGTAGGAAATGCCTTATTTATAGAGCAGGTTGCAAGGTGACATTGGAGTATGACTTCACCTGCTTAATGACTTGCTGCCAGTGGAGCCAAGTCATTATCAGTGCTATCTACTGGGAGGAGACAGCCCTTGTCCACCAAAAATGCCATCAGCATCCCCAGAGAGCTGAAGGCAGACACTAGCCTTGGGGCAGGAGTGTGGAAAAGGCTTCCCGAATTAATGAATACCAATAATCCTGGGAGGGAAGAGTCACTGGAAGTTGAAGAGAAGCCCAGGGGGACCCCAAAGAAAAGGAAGCAAAGGAACTGAGGGTTTGTGTCAGGAAAGAGTATTAAAGGCATGAAGTTTAGGTAAGGAGTCCTTAGGTATGGCTCATCAGGTGAGAGTAAAGGAGTCTGATCTGAAGATAACCAGATAAGTGCTTGTGCTCTTGTCTTTTCCCCTTATCTCTAGGTCCTTTCAGGGCTTTGTTTGCATTTAGGCTCTGTAAATAAGCACCAGTTTCTACTCCTATGTGTTAGGCTGGTGTTAAGGGTGATAAGAATGTGTTTGGGACACCTGGCCAACTTTTCCCTCTTGCATAGCTGTTAAAATCCTCAACCTTCAACACACGGTGTCCAGCTGTGTGCAGAGATTCACTTCTGTGGTGATTTAGATGGAGAAAGAGAACCTCCCCACATAAACAGAGAGGCTGCACATTTAGGAATGAGAAGGTAAAGGATCTTCCCAAGGATTTGTGTCAGCCAGGAAAGTGCAGAGTTCTCCAGCCCAATGGTCCAGGAGTGTCCATGCCCCTAGGCTTTTAGTAGCAGCCACTTGTTGGTCAAGAACATTTGATCTGACAGTCTTAGGGACTGGAAAGGACCTCTGGAGATCATCTATCTAATCCAACCCCCCCTGGCAGAAGTACCTCAGGTCCTTTATTTATTCAGAGATGGTATTTTCCCCTTCCTTTCTCAGAAGAGGTCTCAGGGAACACCTGCAATGGCCTCTGATGATTTCAACTGCTATAAAACTCCAAGTATTAATGGCCCCTCCAAATGTTGGCTCAGTGGAATGAACCACTTAGAAAAAATAACATGAGGAAGTGCATGTTCCAGGCTCTAAGCTGTCCTTAAGGTCTATATTAAAGACTCTGTTAAGGTCCTATTGGTCTTACTGTTGATTTTTCTTTTCACTCAGTGGGATTGACTCCATATGCCTTGTACTCCTTTAGCTATTATCCCAGGCTGGAGGAGAGGCTGCTCTTTCCTTCTTGCTATAAATATGTGGCTGAAGCCTACTTGTGAGGTCCTTGGCTGCCTGGAAGGTCTTCAAAATGAGGAAGGCAAACTGGAGGAGTGTGATTTCTTCCTTGCCTGTTTGGGTTCCTGCAGCAGAACCACTGATGGCTATTGAGTTTTTCTTTAGCACACTTGTCCTCCCAAGCACTGAAAGGTGTTGGCAATGGTGAACCTCACCCCCAAACATTTGGGTGCTTCCTTAACTCCCTAGGCCTTTTGTGAGTCATGGGTGCTCATGGAAAGTAAAACCTTGAACACAACAGTGCTTTGGAGACAAGGTTTAAAAGTAAGAGGTTTGTCTCTTAAAAGGCAGAAGAAACACTGAGGAGGTTCAGCCCTGATCTCAGACCTCAAGCTTTAGGCTTGCTGTGGTGTGGTAAGTCACAGAATCCTTAAGGTTGGAAGAGATCTTTGAGATCATCAAGTCCAACCATCAATCTGTCACCACCACAGCACTAAACCATGGCCCAGGTCAACTGAACACCTACAGCCTTGGAGTAACTAAGTGGGTGTGAAAGTGTCTGTGGCTCCTGGGCACCTGTTGGTTGCAAAGTCAGAACCAGGAAAAGCTTATTAAAAGACATGACCTAGTCCATTGATTTTGGTGGAGGGGTTTGAGCTGTGCAATTTGATTTGCCCTGGGGGTGACAATTTATACTGGACAGGGTCCTTATTCAGCCTCAGCTGTCTCATGTTGGAGATCACAAGCTTCTCTGGTTTGTTCCACAGCCCAGCTCCTCCCAGTTCACCCTCCTGCACCAGCATGCAGTTGCTTTCTGTTGCAGATAATTAACCTTTTTCTTTAGCCAGCAGTAGATAAAATGCTTCCTAATCAATGTGGTGTTGCCTCTGACTTCTCTACACCCCCCTGGGGGCTCTGCATCATTGTCAGGGCTGGAGTCTCCCTCTGAATCCATGACATGGAGCTGCCTTGTTATTTACCCTGAGGAAGAACACAGCAGAAATAAAGGGAATTAATGATTATTATGGCTCAGAACTGCCTGGAATTCAGAGACCCAAATGAATTTGCCAGCAGGCAGAGGTACAAGTGTGGCTGTGTAATGCCAAGTCACTTTTTAGGGCACAGCTCTCCTTAGGAGGTGAACTTCTGATTGGAGCTGGATTTTCAGTACCTACTTAGCAGGAAAATGTGACAGATTTTATTGACTAAAATGGTGTTTATTGGTTAAAGCAACACTTAAATATTGAAATCAAAGGCAGTGCCCAAGTCCTCATGGAGATCCAGGAAGATAAACCATGTCCTGGGGAGATCTTACCCTCCAAGGCTGGTTTCAACAAGCAAGTCTTAGGAACCAAGGTGCTGCCCACGTGGATGTTCACTGAATACAACTTTTATCCTGGGGCACAGGAGCTTTTAGTTCCTGAAGGAGTTCAAAAAACATTCAGATGTGGTCCTTAGGGCCATGGTTTAGTGGCATGGGGGTGCTAGGTTGCTGGTTGGACTTGATGATCTTCGAGGTCTCTTCCAACCTTCATGATTCTGGGATCCTCTGTGCATAAAACACCTTGGAGCTACCTGAGGTATTGCAGGATCAGCCTCTGGCTTGATGAACAGGTCCCATTTCACCTTTGTTGGGTACCTCTTTGTGAAGGTCTGCAACCAGGAGCTGCTCAGGGCAAGCAGTGGGATATGTCAGGTTTCATTATCACTTTGCTTGCTGCTAAAGGATGAGGATTGAGCAGCCCAGATCTCACAGTTGTCAGCTTTCATCAGCCTTTGTGCACGAAGCACTTTCTGCAGTGTTGCTCCCCCTCTCCCCTGCAAATAAGAGAAGCCTGTGCCTCCAGCAGAAGGTATAAAGTATTTTGTTGATTCAGGGATTGATAGCAATCATGAACTTTAAAAGGCTTGGAATTTATGAGGGAAACTGCCTTCAGTTTAATAGGAAAGAAGGGGAGGAGTGAAGGAGGAGAGAGGAATGAGAAGGAAATTTCAAACACAAATGTTCCAAGACTTCTTATTCATGAGTCTAGCTTTTGCCTGTTGAGCTTAAACAACTTTCCATTAACATTCCTTATGGAGGACTGTAAATGGAAAAAGCAAATAAACATCAGTGCCTGGCCTGATGTGTTGTCAGTGATGGTGTTCATGACTTTTTGGGAGCTCTGTCAGTGAGAGGGAAGGTGCCAGCAGCACTGCTAGCTGCCAGCCTTGAGAAGAGTCTGTGCTGCTGCATCTCTGTGCAGAGCAGGCAAGAGAAAAAGCTTTGCTTCTGCTTAGGCTGGGCATTGAAGAAGCAAGGATTTGCAAGCTCCAGGTGAACTGGAGGGAGCTACAGGCTTCAAAGGTTGTGAGAAAAGGGTGAAATGTGCACTGGTGATGGATGCATAAAAAATGGAGAAGGAAGTTTGGAGAAGGCTCTGAGGAGACCTTCTGGTGGCCTGCCAGGATCTGCAGGGGGCTGCAAGAAAGCTAGAGAGGGACTTTGGGGGAGGTCAGGTAGTGATAAGACTAAGGGGAATGGATGCAAACTGGAGGAGGTGAGATTTAGATTGGATGTTAGGAGGAAGTTTTTCCCTGTGAGGGTGGGGAGACACTGGCACAGGTTGCCCAGAGAGGCTGTGGCAGCTCCATCCCTGGAAGCTTTGAAGGCCAGGCTGGATGGGGCTGTGGGCAACCTGCTCTAGTGGGAGGTGTCCCTGGCAGGCAGGGGGTTGGAACTAGATTAGGTCTCCTTGGAGCCTTCTCTTCTCCAGACTGAACAACCCCAACCCTCTCAGCCTGTTCTTGTAGGAGAGGTGCTCCAGCCCTCTGATCATTCTCATGTAGATGTGTTTGTTCAGTCAGGGGTGGTTTCACTCACCTCAGTTGTTTTCACATGACTCAGTTTCTGTCCTTCACACACATGTCCCAGTAAGTCCTGCCAGCACCACCTGCCAATTGTCTGTCACCTTTGTCCCACCTCTGCTTTGGAAGTGGTTTTATGTCCCAGATACCAACCATGACTTGCCTATGTAAGGGTAAATCATGGCTGTGGGGTGAGAGGAGGCTCAGGGCAGACCTTAGCTCTTTCTACAACTATCTGAGGTCGGAGTGAAGTGGAGGTTGGTCTCTTCTCCTGTGTTACCAGTGATAGAACAAGAGGAAATGGCCTCAAGCTGCACCAGGGGAGGTTTAGATTGGATATTAGGAACAACTTCTTCCCAGTAAGGGTGGTTAGGCATTGGCCCAGGCTGCCCAGGGCAGTGATGGAGTCACCATCCCTGGAGGGCTTCCAAAACCATCTAGCTGTGGTCCTTAGGGCCATGGTTTAGTGGCATGGTGGTGGTAGGTTGCTGATTGGCCTTGATGATCTGAGAGGTCTCTTCCAACCTTCCAGGTTCTGTGATCCCATGTGACACTTCATATCTCTAACTGCAGCCTCTGCCTCTCCTGCCTGTTGTGTTATGGGGGGTGGAGATTTCAGTGCCTCTGAGGCATGCTAGGAGCAGTGACCTTGGCTGGTTCTCACACAGGCTTTTGTCCTTCTCCTTTTCTCTTGCTGACTCATCATACCCTGACATGACCTTGGAGGAACACCAGTCGACCTTGGTTGGTTTTGCAGACTGTTTCCCTTGATGAGATGTCATCATAAAACCATCCTAAAACATTTGTTACCAAAGGTTAGTGTGTGAATTCGTGTTAGCTCTTCCTGAATAACTTCACAGAGGGAAAAGACAGAGGAAACAACTTCAGAGAGGAAGAAGAAATAATGTTGTAAAGTTTAGACCTTAAACTGAGACTCTTGAGAGCAGAGCAGAAGTAGTCATGAAATCATTACAGGTTCATGTCTGGCACAAGGTTTGGAGTAAAGATGAATCAGAGGAGATATCTGCAGAGATCTGGCTCTCCTGGCCCTTCAGGCTTCTTAAAACAAAAAGCATTAGAAGAGAAGCTAAGAGTAAAACTTGGCAAAATTTAGCCATGCCTTCGAAGCAGAGGACAGTGTCTTGGAAGCAGTGATGAGCTCCCATTGCATGGGAAGGAGAGCTAAACCCCATCATTCTTGCTTCTCTAAACAGGAGGATGATGAGTAAGAGCCATGGCTCACCCCTGTGAAAGTATCTCTGGTGCTGGGAGTCACAGCTTCAGCAGGGATGGCATAAGGGAGGAGACAATAAAGCAAGGCAATAAAAAATTACTCAAGGCCTACAAATGAGAGGTTTAGCAAAGAAAGGGCTGGGGAGTGACTGTACTAGAGTATGAAATTGCATGAAGACAGTAGAAGGTGCTTCCACCTCCTTGTGATATGGTGTGGGAAGAGAAACTTGGAGGAGTGAAGGACTCTGACCCCAGTGCCAGCACAGGTGGGTGAACTGGTGTGTCTGGTGCACAGGAGACCCAACTGTGTGGTCTAATGGTTCCTTTTCATCCTCAGTTCTGTGAATCTTGGAGTCATACTGCAAAGACCTTTCTCCATTCAGGGTTCCCATCCCCCATCAGAAGACAGAGCAGATGTCCTCTGGAAGGCTTTCCACTGACCTCAAGGGCTGTGGGCATGGGTCACAACATAGCAGTGACATACAGGGGGAGGTAATAACTCTTTAGAGATCTACCAAATAACAGCAGTGTCCTCAAAAGTATCTGTGCTTCTAGGGTTGTGAAATTAAGCTCCTGACAGACAGATCAGTTCTGCCTTTCCAACCAAGAAAGGCTTGAGGGAAACCTCACCCCACCTAAGGCAACCCCTAGTGATGCTGGGGCTCTGCTGACAAGACTAAGAGCAGCTCAGAGGGAATTAGCTCTTCACGTTCATTTCCTGGCAGGCAGCTTAGGACCAATCTCTTTTATACATTACCTTTGATCTTCAATTTTAGGGTTTTTTTCCAGGGCTTAGCTTGCTGCATTGCCATTTCCTCAGGTAAAAGCATGTGGGCTCTGTTGTGCTGCTTCCCTTCTTGGTCCTTGCACAAAGCCCGAAGGTCAAAGCAGTTATGAGCTCCTCACTGGGACTGACTTGCTAATTATCAACTTTAATTTCATGCACTGTTTTTATCCATTTAGCTTCTAAAGAAAGGCTTTCATGCTATATTTAACAGAAAAATTCCAGTTCATGCTCACCAGCTCTTTTACCACAGGAGAGGAGAGGTAGTGGTTCAGGAGACTGGAGAACCTCTCTGTGCTGAGCTGTTACATTCCCTGCCAGAACCAGGAAGGTTGGAAGAGACCTCTCAGATCATCAAGTCCAATCATCAACCCATCACCACCATGCCACTAAACCATGGCCCTCAGGAGCATATCTAATCTATCACATTCTCATTTTCATCTGGGGAATGAAGGAGAGACAAAGTGTGATGAGCTGCTCCTGAAGCTGACAGCTGCAAACTGCAAGCAATCTGCTGCACCTTCCAGCCAGACCTGCAGCAAGGGTTAACAAACTCAGAGTCGACCAGAACAGTCCTCTGGAGTGGAGAGAGTGTGTGTGTGTGTGTGTGTGTGTGTGTGCTGCTGTTCAGCAGCTGAGGCCCCTGAAAGAAAGCTTGGAAGCTTGAACTGTAAAAAGAAAACCTCCCCTAGAGAGAAAACACAGAAGCAAAAAGGTGAGAGCTTAAACCCTGCCACAGGTGAGTCCTAGCCATGTCTCAGGAAGGAAAGCAGATTGTCTGGCCAGTAGGTTATCCAGAGCTGATAGCAACTATTGATTTATTCCCAAGAAACCTTAATTATATTGTTCCAAGTCTTCCAGAAGAGGGACAGTCTGGGGGTTATCAACAATCCAGGAGCAGGCAGTAGATAACAAATTCCATCAGGGATTCTGAGCTGGTTTAATGCACTTCTTGGTGTGTTTCTCAGGGGGAAAAAAAAAAAAGAAATAGAAAACAATTATCCCCAGATATGCTGCTTTAATTTAACTCACCAGCACTGTGTGCTGGCCTCAGCTTGTTCCATTACCTCCTCACATTGCTGAGGCTTAGTGCTTTCACTTCTCTGAAGAGATGAGCAGATAATCTCTCCTTCCAGAGCATCCTTCATGGATTTGGATGGTGTTTGGAATTAGTGATGCAAATCTAATTTTGCTGAAACAGACCTAGACTCCATGAGGGAATTTGATTTGGATTAACAAGGCTGCATTGTGTCACTGCCTGCTGGAAGGTGCAGAAGTGCCCAATTTATCAGAATATTAAACACCAGAGCCTGTTGTGGTTTCTCCCTAGCCTACAGAATGTACATTTGCAGGTCTGGAGCTGAACTCCCTTCATCAAACACCTCATTACCTTGGCAAAGTGAAAGGAAATAGCAACTGAAATACTTCAGGAATATCCTGGTTATACATTAACCCATGAGTCTGTAGCCATAGGAATCAGACAAACACCACAGCATACTTTTTCTTTAACAGAAAATCAAACCAGGGTAAAAAAAAACAACCCATACATATTCCTGCTGAGTTTGGGATGTCAGTCAACAGACTGAGAGTTGGGGTTGTTCAGTCTGGAGAAGAGAAGGCTCCAGGGAGACCTTCTTGTGGCCTTCCAGGTTCTGCAGGGGGCTACAAGAAAGCTGGGGGAGGACTTTGGAGGAGGTCTCTGGGGTCTTGCAAACCACCATGTGAGCCTCTGTCCTTTTGCAGGGGGGCTGCCAAAGAGAGAACTCTGTGCAGGGGGGAGAATCTGCAAACCCCTTGGTAAAGGGTGACAAGGGAGAGGACACAGGTCTGCTGAGGATGCTTCAGCTGGAAAACATTCCTTTTCCTCAGAGGAATCATCACACAGGAACTCTGCAGATCTCAGACCAGAAAATGCTCCCCAGTTGATCTGGAAAGCCTTTGTCACTGGGATCATGTTAGCTGTGACCAAGAGGGAATGGTTGCCAAACATCAGCTGAGCAGCTGCCCTACCAGATGAAGAAGCTGAGTAGGATAAACTCTGAGTTCATGGCTCAGATGCTGTAGAGCTCTGCTCTGCTCAGGGTTGATATAGCTGCCACAATGCAGTGGACTCCTGTGTGCAAACCCAGAGCTGTTCTGCAGGTTTTACTCTTCCAGAGAGCTAAACTTCAGTGACCTGTGTATCTTCTCTGCCTGTTATGTGCCTATTGATCTACTTATCCATCCAGTCACCCAAAAGTAACTCACAGCTAGAGCCTTCTCAGATGCTGTACAAGTCTTTCCAGGTCCCTATTTCCATTCTCCCAGCAGTTATTATTCTGGCAGCTCCCAACATTCTTTGTCAGTCTCTATAAAGAACTTAATTGTGCAGAACAGAGAGTTATTTACTGGTGACACTCTGCCTACTGGTTATAAAGATGGCCAAAAACTTACCAGCAGCTTAATTCAGTGGTAAGGCTTACAACATGTACTCAGGGGGTTTATGGCACTGGAATAAAAGTGACTGTATTTTGAAAATATCTCTTTATTTCTTTGTCTGTACTGCTAACAACCATGTAACTGAAGGGCTGCTGCAGCAAACCATGTGGAGCTAGAAACAGGAAGGAAAAAGGTCTTCTTGTTCTGGGAGTCTACTTCAAGGCCCTTTGTTGCTTCTAGTCTGCCCTACAGCACTCTGTAATGATGCTAGGAGCAGAAGAGATCCTCAAACACCACTTTAAATCCCTTAGATGTTCCTTACCAGTGCAGAAACTTTTGAGCACCCCAGGAAGTTCATGATGATTGGCAGAAGAATCCATTTGTCTAATTTCTGGTCTGAATTCACTGCTGGTCCTGCTTTGATGATCTCCTGAGGTTCCATCCAAGCTGAATACAAAAACCCCTGTATAGATGTGGTAGTGACATGGTTTAGTGGCATGGAGGTGCTAGGTTGCTGGTTGGACTTGATGAACTTAGAGGTCTCTTCCAGCCTTCATGCTTCTGTGAAGTCTGCTTCTGAGCTGTATGACAGCAAGCCCTGAAGCCATTTGTTTTCCTTCCTTTCCACAGTGGAAGTGGTTTCTGTGCCTGTGCTCCTGACTCCTGGGGATGCAGAGGAGTTAGGAGTCTTTCTCTAAGTGGACTATTTCTCTCAGCCACTTTCATGATGTTCATGGAGCTAATGGTTTGATCCTGAGCTCCTCAAACCTCCAGACTCCAGGCCCATCAGTAGTCATTTGCAGAAGGAACTATCTCCTCCATGATGGCCCAGGTGCCCACCCTTTGTGTTATGTTAATTAACACATTTGGCATCCAGCTACTTTTCAGCCACCTGCTGAGGATATAGAGGTTCAGGCAGAAGGGGAAAGGCACCACATTAGCTAAGTGGTTCCCTTCATCTGAGGATGCTCTGTGATTCCCCTGCCTGGGAGAAAACATGGCATCCTGCAGAAACCTGAGCAATAAAGCTCTACAAAGTCATTTGCTGAAATCCTTTTGAACTCCTGTTAAGTTTTGGAGCTGGGAAGCCAATTTAAATTCATCCCATTTCACCCATTGCTAATTTGATTTATGCTTCAATACTTTCAAATAATATTTAACCAGCATGCAAGCAATAGATGTGCAGATGGTAGATGGGTGGAAGGATAATTTATGACCCAGAGCAAGCTATAAGCCAGCTTTGCCACTTGTAAATGATGCCCTGGGTGCTTCAGACCTTTGACACTTTAAATCCTAGTTAAACTCTATCATCATTTAACCCCCACACAAACCAATTCCACCTTGAAGCAAGATGAAATGGATCACACAACAGCAAAATCCTTTTACTTAGCAAAGAGTTCCAGGTATCCTTAACTGCACCAAAGCAAGGTTGTGCTGCTATTCCCATACCTGCTTCTTAGGAATTTGATTTGTCCCTTTTAAAGTAGATTTTTTTTCCAAAGTTAGGATAAATTTTGGAAATGCAAAGAGTGCATAGAATAAAAGCAGCCAGTGCATAGAATAAAAACAGTGCATAGAATAAAAACAGTCAGTGCATAGAATAAAAACAGTCAGTGTATAGAATAAAAACAGACAGTGCATAGAATAAAGAGTCAGTGCATAGAATAAAAAGAGTCAAGCCTTTCTTGGAGAAATAAAAAGACCATCTAGGTAGCTGGACATACTTCCAGGGATGTGGATATATGCCATTACTTCATGGAAACCAAGCCATGCAGCACTGGAAGGGAATCTCAAGACATTTTCTGTTCCCAGAGTGTGGGACATTAATCCCTGGTGGCAGATGAAGCCATTTCTAGGGTGTTGGTGAAGACAGCTCACTGGTTTCTTGAGCTAACCCTACCCATGGAGGCAGTTGAACCAACCCCAGGTAATGCTGAAAGAATGGGCAATCTTACAGGAGGGTGGGAGAGGAGTGGGAAACTAAAGGGCATGGCACTGGGAACCTCATTTGAACTGGTTGAATATGTGATCAAAAGAAGGTAAAAGACCAGAGGCAACTCTCTTGCTCATGACATTGTTGGGACATCAGTAAACTCACCCCAAAATCTCTTAGGAGACAGGTCCCTAAGCAGCTCTTGGACAAGCCAGTGAAGGTGACTGCTGTAGTACTTCAGCCTTTGACTTTCCAATCCATTTCCTGCTGATAACCAGGTTTTTAGGGGTTGAGGCAGGAGATTCAAAGAGATTGCTCTGCAAGAGCCTGTCTGGATTGCATGAATTGTTTCTGGGTTCTGCTCATGCATCTGGGAGCAACTGAGCACTGCTGGCTTGGTCTCTGTGTAAGGACACTGCTGGAGGTCTCCTGTCCGTCCCACATCATGACTCTCCCTCTTCTTCATTCCATGATCCTGTGGGCTCTGCTTCAGTTGTGGCACTGGATTCAATGCCTACACTTCTCAGGGCTGGAAAACCAGCTCTGGGCAGTGAATTCCAGAAACATCTAGATGAGGTCCTTAGGGAGGTGGTTTGGTGGCATGGTGGTGCTAGGTTGATGGCTGGACTTGATGGTCTCAGAGGTCTCTTCCAACCTTCTTGATTCCAAGACTCTATGAATTCCCTAGAGGTCTCTCAATTTACATTTGGGCATATTTAAATGATATTTAAATTAAACATTTAAGTGACATTTAAATGCTATTTTGTGACAAAGCAGCTCTGTGTGGTGCCTCTGCTAGCAGAGGAGGTACCAGACAGAGCCACGAGCTCCATGAAGTCTTTGCCACGAATGTGCAACAGCAGCAGCAACCCCAGGCCTTAGTGGGTGCTTTGGGGATCTCATAGCCCTCAGAAAGCTGTGAGATCTGATGGATAACTCTGTGATTGATAGATAGATAGATAGATAGATAGATAGATAGATAGATGTCTGTGTGGAGGGGCAGAACCCATTGCCATAAAGATAGACACAGAAGAGGTCAACTTGTTCTTTCAAGCCAGACCAAAAGGTTTTCTAAGCACTGTCTCTTCTCCATCCTATTCTTGCATTCACAAACTTCTGATGTCTTTTGCTGTTATTTTAGTCAACTTCTAGGTCTGTATTTTAAGCATCTAATAGTGCATTTTCCTTTCTTTAAAGCAAATCCTATTTTTATCCAAGCCTAACTGATTTTAACTTCTTTTCCTTCAGTGGCCTTTGTCTGATCCTCAGCCTCACTTCCTCTTTTGTATTCCCTTTTCATTCCCAACTCTGCTGATTTCAGTCATTTCTGATACTTTTACCCTCTTAACATTTCATGTTCCATGTCTTCACACTGAACTGGAGCCTGCAGGCAGTGCAGCTAACATTTCTTCCCTACCTTTTGCAGACAGTGTGATATTAGTTTATGAGCCATAAGCTGGAAGCTGCTGCTCCAGCCTCTTCTCTCTCTTTTCCTAGCAGCAAAAGTTAACTCTTTTGCAGCAGAGAATGGGTGTGTTACAAAACACCACGGGAGCAGAGCTTGTCAGAAGATGTTGCAGCAGAGATTGGGTGTGTTACAAAACACCATGGGAGCAGAGCTTGTCAGAAGATGCCTGGGGAACCCAGGAAGTGTAGAGAATGTGTAGAAATGCCCCTTGAAAGCAAAGCATTTGCAATTCATTCCAATCAAAGCACAAGGAAAGCCAGGAGATCCTTTCAGTATGGAAAGGTCTCCCCAAGTGCCTCCAATTAAATGTGGTAAGGAGAAATCCATAGTTGCATGGAATTTATAGACACATTATAAAAAAGCAGCATATTGCAGGTTACCTGATTTACTGCTGATCCTTTGGGCAGCTCTCCACAGAGGGAAGGAGGAATGTGATTTGGAAACGTACTGCAGGGGATTCAGGGCTATGCTGGCAGCATCAGGTTTCATCCAATTTGAGGGGATTTTCACTCTCCTTGGATGCTGTAACTAGCTGGGCTTGCTCTCAAATTACCCTTTGTTGGATCTGTAAAGCTGGGAACGAGTGAGACTTAATGTAAATAGAGTGACTTTGGCCTCATTTGTGCTCTCATGAAGCTTTCAGTTCTTCAGACACAGTTTGTTTCTCTTTTCCTGTCTCTATTTTGAAGGCTCTGTGTATGGAGACCAAAGCTTCTAGCCTGCAGAAGGACACACACAGAGAACAGTCCATGGGGCAGCCATCAGAAAGGTGATATTATTTGGATTTCAAAGACAACTTCTTGTCTATGAGCAGTTATTGGATCTGTGTATCCAGGCCCCTGGTCAACACCTCATTGCTGAAAGCAGCTCACCCTCACCTAAGAGCTCCACTTGTCCTGTGTGCTCCTAAGACTGGACACAGGTTACATGTAGCCATTGCTGCCCTAGGTGGTGGAAACTGGCACTGAAGGGAAGTGGGAGCCTGGGTGACTCTTCCTGCTGACTCTGGTGGATGCATTCAGGAAGAAGAAGGAGTTTCAACCAAGTCTACTGGAATAGAATCCCTGGAAGTGCTGCAAAAGTGTCTAGCTGTGATGCTTGGGGCCATGGTTTAGTGGTGAGCGTGGGAGTGTTGGGTGGCTGCTTGGACTCCATCATCTCAGAGGGCTTTGCCAACCACCAGGATTTTAGGATTCTAAGAGCATTTTGCAGACTAATTTGGGCAATCTCAATCAGGGCTCAGGTTTTAGGGTTTGTCTGGAGTCTCCCTTTCACAGCCCAGCTCAGGCAGAGCGACTCATAGCTGCTCATAACCACGTCCCATGTCAAAAGGAGCAGCTCAGCCTGTGCTGAGGGACACAGCTCCCTGTGAAGCAGGAGGGAGAAAGCTCACCTCCATCAGAAGGAGAATCTTCCATCCCTGAGGTCTGCTTTAGATCCTGGTTTATAAAACCTGTTGCACTCAGAGGAGCTGGAAGGGCTATTTTTAGGCTCCAGCACTAGGAACTCTGCTGGGTTTGTTTCATAGAGAAGAGTCATTTCCTTTAGAAGTCCATGCATGGTTTTCCCATCTCCCTGTCCATCCAGACCTCAGCTCACATGGTGGGATCTTTTCTTCAGGTCCTGACTTTCATCTTCACTGGTTGCTGTGGTGATAGCAATACAAACACCTCCAAAGGATGAGCTGCTTCCTGTGGAAGAAGAAGGTCTCACTGTGTGCACCAGGACTGCAGAAATGGTGAGTGGAACTTTGACCACATGGTAAGCTACTTTGGTGGGTCCTAAAGCAGAAAAGACCATCTGGGCCCAAGGTGGTGTCAGCTTCATCAGGGAAATGTTTTAGTTTATTCTTTTCCATTCTGAAGACAGGATTTTGTTTCTCAGGCCAAATCAGAGGTATAACTTCTGGAGTGGCTGAGGGAACTGGGGTTGGTTAGTCTGGAGAAGAGGATGCTCTCTAGGACACCTTCTCACTCTCTACAACTCCCTTAAAGGAGGTGGTAGTGAGGTGAGAGCTTGGTCTCCCAAGTAACAAGACAAGAGGAGGTGGCTTCAAGCTGCACCAGGAGAGGTTCAGGTTAGATATTAAGAAGAATTTCTCCCCCCAGAGGGTTCTCAGGCATTGGCCCAGGCTGCCCAGGGAGGTGGTGGTGGAGTCACCATCCCTGGAAGTGGTCAAGAAATGTGTAGCTCTGGTGCCACAGAAGTGATTCTGATTTTACATGCATGCAAATATTTGGGAGCTGTGTTCACAGAATCAATGTTGGAATGAGCTGGAAGGGAGCCACCAGGGACCATCCAGTCCAACTCCTGTCTCTGCACAGGACAACCCCAAAGTCACCCCATGTGTCTGAGAGCATTGGCCAGATGCTGCTGGAACTCCAGGAGAGTTGGTGCCATGAGTGCATCCCTGGGGAGCCTGTTCCAGTGCTCCACCACCCTCTGGGGGAAGAACCTCCTCCTAATCTCCAACCTAACCCTCCCCTGGCACAGCTTCATGCCATTCCCTCAAGTCCTGTCACTGGTCACCAGAGACAAGAGATCAGCTCCTGCCCTTCCTTCATCTCTGGTGAGGAAGATCTAGACGATGATGAGATCTCCCTTCAGTCTCTTCTTCTCCAGGCTGAACAGACCAAGTGACTTCAGCCCCTTGATGTAGAACTAACTCCTGTGCATGCTCAGGCTTCTCCTAGAGGACCCATGGAGTGAGATGAGGCTTGAAAGGCTGCCTGGGGCTTGGCTAAATGTTATAATAACCAACCTATTCCCAGAGTCACACAAACATCAGTGTTAGTCAGTCTGTTGCTGAGGAACTGACAACATGCTTGGTCTAACTCCCAGTAGCTAAGAGTGGTGGGATTCACAGGAGGAAAGAAAGCTCAGTGAAAAGCAGCATGAGGTTTAAGAGTGAATTTTCAGGTGGAACTAAAATGAAGGCCCTGACTTGTGTCCCCAGATAGCTTTGTGCCCTCACCCCACTGCATTTCCCACACTATCAGCCAAGGGTTTTCCTCCTGTGAAAGCAAGAGCTGTCTGAAGACCATCAAGGAGTCAGCTTGGTGGCATTTTAGCCTGAATCAAATGTAAGCCTTCATAAACTTCTTCTTATCCAGGGAGCTGAAGCTCAACACACTGAAGGGAATAAAAAGATTGACAGGTTAGACAGCCCTCTGTTCCCACTCAGGTAACCTCACTGTGGCTCAGACACCTTGGAGAACAGCATCCAGGTAACCATAGTGACAAGTGCCTTCAGATGATTGCACTCATGAGCAGTTAAAACAAACAGCTGCAGAAGTCTGGCTTGATCCTAATGAAATCCTCCCAAGTCTGACAACCTAAAAAGAGAAAGCCCAAAAAAAACCCCAAACCCCAAAGAACAGCCCAAACCCATCCACACACCCAAAATTAGTTCTGCCTCAGAGAGAGGAGAGCTTGTGCTTTGCAGCTAGATCTCAGCTCTGCTTCTCCAGGAGCCAGGGCTTTGTGTCACAAGCCCATTGTTATATTTTTAGAGGCAGCCACTGAAAGGTGGAGCCCTCCTCTGAACCTCATTGTACTTTGGCAGCAAACAGGAAGCCAAGGATACCTTGCAGAGGTCAAGCTCCAGTGGAGTTCTCTGGAAGGCTGGAGTTTGTTTGTCTGTTGGGTTTGTTTTTCCCAGCCCTTACAGTTTTCTCATTACCTTCCAACCCAGGAAGTTTCTAATAGCTCTTCACATAGATTTTATGAGAGTCACAGCAGGGAAGGGTTTAAAGGCTTTAAGCTGGAAGAGCATCAAGGTTGGGTTAAATAACCACTTGGCTGTTTTAACCTGGCTCTTCTGCCACTGCAAGCCCAAAGTCCTCCTTTGTGGGTTGAGATGCCAATGTCTGCAGCTGCTCTTTGCTTGGGAGGAAAGTGCTTTCATGCAGGTCAGCACTTGCTGTTAGAGGTGAGACAGAGCCCTATGGTACAGACACAAAAAAGGAGAGCTCATGCAAGGTCTGCATCAGGAGTTTGTGTGCAGGACCAGCTCCTCCCAACCACATCCTGGCAGTGAAGCTCTAAGGAGCTGTGTTTGTGAGGGGATAGTGTGTTTTCCTGCTCTCCTGGGATCCCCCTAAGATCCATCCTCCCAGTTCCCTTTCTACATTTCCTATGTCTGAGCATGCAAGAGAACCTTCAGCTTCCCATGTGTGAACACCAGCCACCATAATGAGGTGTTGATCTGTTTGGAGTGCTACCTGCTGCTGTAGCAGAGGTAATTACCAGTTGATAGATCATTTGCTGCACCCACACAGATAACAGCATCTCTCCTGGGATGCCTGACAATCTAATTGTGGCAGGATGCAGGGAGGCCTGAAGCACATTTCATTAGTGCTGTTTGACTGGGGCACTCAGTCTTGTCCTTCAGAAGACCACAACAACAACGAAAAAGAGAGTGATTACAAAAGCCACCTGACAGGAAAGAGGAAAAACATGGGCAGTGATTCCTAAAAGTCAGCAGAGCCATAATTAAGGATAACAATGCAACAGCTACTGATGGGCATTGTCTTGTTCCACCCTGCATGGCAACAGATGTTCCCCAAGAGACAGTTTTGGAGGTACAAAAGTTCACCTGCAGCCTGGTAATTCACTTTGAGGCAGGGCTGTGATCACTTAATGGGCTCTTCTTGTGCTGGCTGCTATGGTAACTGTTGCATCATGCTCTCCATGGGCTTGTTTTTGGAGGAGAGTGTAAGCTGTGAGAGCTAATCTCAGAGGGG
The DNA here is from genome assembly GCA_013399015.1 of Galbula dea. NCBI lineage: Eukaryota > Metazoa > Chordata > Aves > Piciformes > Galbulidae > Galbula > Galbula dea. The sequence goes on along the minus strand of VWZX01008705.1, from coordinate 255,975 downwards.
TTTGTTACTGGAATTGAAATCCCAGGGTGGACTTGCAAGTCTACACATGGTCTTGGCCAACTGTGCTCTCCTTTTATGGACATGTTTGCTCATTTGGCTTCATTTTCAAGCCAGTCCTTCAGCACTGTGTGCTCCAAAACACTTCTTAGAACTTCAATCTTTTGGAGTTGGGCTGGTAAATGTAGGAAGGAAAAAAAAAACCAACCCAAGCAAACCAAACCAAAGAAACAACACAGAGAAACTTCTAAAAGAGAAGAGAAACAGAGCAGAGGAGCAGAGATTGGGTTAAAACACTCAGCCCATCAAGCTCAAAGGCTGCAGAAGCAAAGTCCTCTTCAAAACCCAGAAATGTCCTCAGGAGCTGCAGAGAAAAAGAGCTACCAAGGCTTAACCTAATGGAACCAAAGCAGGGGTGAGCAGTCAGAGAGTCAGGAACAATGGTGCAGAGATCTGAGAGTGGAGATTTCTCACCCATCTCCTTGGTGAGAGCTTTGCCATGGAAGGTGACATTTGGCATGTCCTGGCTGGGCTGGCTGCAGAGAGGAGCTGGGCTGGGGGGCAGATCACAGGGCACAGAAAGAAAGGGGAAAAGGCAATGGGAGAAGGGGCAAGAGAAAGAGAAGAGGGAGGAAACTGGAGGTGGATTTCAGCAATCTGCTAGGAGCTGGCAAACATGTTCTTGCAGAAGGATGGGTGAGTCCAGGTTGAGGTCAGGCCATGGGAGACACTCAGGATAAGGGAATAGCAGAGGATGCAGGCTCATGTCTGGGCAGAAGGCAGACTTGAGAGCTGGAAGGAGCCTCAAGAAATCAAGCAGGCTATTCCTTTGCCCATAGCAGGACCTTCACTGCCAGGGTGATTTCTCATAGATGCATGCCTGACCCCTGCTTAAAGATCTCCAGCAGTAGATGCTCCAGGACTTTCTCAGACCTTCTAGTGCTTCATCCTCCTCTTCATTAACATGTTTTTCTCAGAGCCAGTGTTGAACCTCCCTGTTCTTTCCTAGGTGGGTGAGGAGAAGAGATTGACCACATCTTTTCAGCAGGGTTTGAAGATGATTCTATCTCCCTGTGTTCTTCTCTCAGATTCCTTCAAGTATGCTGAAGTATGCTGATGCCTTAGCAGTGAGCTCCTTAACTCCTTGCTAATGAGGCTGCTGGTGACTGGCAGGTCAGAGCTCTCTGGATTCTGCCTTTCTGATCAGCTCTTCTTATTCTAGAAGCACTCTGTCAGGCTGGAGCAGCCCAGCTGAAAACTGCTCCTGTGGTGACATCAGGATGAAAGCTCTCCCAGCCCAGGCACATGATGCTTCACTGACAGCATGCCAGGGGCAGCTCACTCAACCTGCTTTTTGTTTTCCTTTCTCTGCCAAACTCACAGACTCAGCAGCCACAGAAACATCACCTCCAAGGCATGAAGTCAGGGTTGGGGTTTTTTTGATAGACACAAAAATCAGCATTCATTTCTTTTTTCTGGTTTGGGCAAGTGAAGTGACCTGGTCTTCATATCCCCTAGTAGCTGCCTCAACCAGCAGCACAGGGAGCAGGGAGCTGGCTCTTTACAGGCTCAGAAACTCATTCCTTGCTTGAGCTTAAGTGTTGCAATCACTGAGGCATGGAAGTTAAGCAGTTCTTGCAGCTGGCTTGGGAACCAGTGGGGGAGCTGATCTTTCCATGCTTTATTTCAGCAGAACTGTGCTTCCTTCTCCTCTACCTTTCTTCCTTTTTTCATCCAGGTTGTGATTTCTGCAGAGCATCTGTCTTCTGTGTAGTGTTAGCCTAACAGAAGAAAAACCCTGTGGTGATGTGGTATTATGGGATATCTACCATACAGTAGAAAGACACCTGGCTTACAGGAGAACAGAGAAAATCACAGAGTCAGGAAGGTTGGAAGAGAGCTCCAAGATCATCAAGTCCAACCATCAACCTAGCACCCCCAGGCCACTAAACCATGCCCCTAAGGACCACAGCTAGATGTTTCTGGAAGCCCTCCAGGGATGGTGACTCCACCACTGCCCTGGGCAGCCTGGGCCAATGCCTGACAACTCTTGCTGGGAAGAAATTAGCTTGGCAGTTTGGTAAATCACATAATAGCCCTGTAAAACCTTGACAGATTTTCCCAAGCTTAGGAGAAAGTGGGAAACCAAAATGGTTAGTTCAAGTAGAAAGTAAATCCTTTACTAGTCAATCTTTCTGATGGGAAAGGAAATTAGAAACTAGACCTGGCCAGGGATGATCACATATTCCATCAGAATCATTTCTGTGGGCAGAGAGCCACAAACCTCCAGTAAGAAGGGAGAGATGAAGAGACCACCATGCCCACTGGCAGGGTTACAGGCCACTCCTTTAGAGCTCCATGCTGCCTTGCCAAGCCATCTGAGGTTACCACAGAATATATTGAGGAGTTCCTTTGAGTAGACCAAAGAGCAGTGGGTGTGACAACCCTGTGGTGAGTGTTTGACTCAGCTGCCTGCCACAGAAGGTAAGTTTCTCCTCTAGTTCCTCAGTGAGGACAACAAGCTAGGCTGGAACTCATCGGTCCAGGGCTCAGCAGGGGCTGTGTCAGGATGACTAAACACTTGTCCTGGCTGTGGCACCAATCCCTGACCAATCTCTCCATGCCTGAGGTTTCAGTCTTTCTGCTTGCTTTCTTCTCAGGAATCCCTCCCAGCAGGAGAAGAGTAATGTTGTTTCTGGAGTCATTCCCTTAGGCTGCAGCTGATCCAAGATTGGGCTCCATGTGTTGTAAGTGATCTGGCAATATAAAAACCTGAGGAAAAGTGGGAAGTTGGTTAAATTTGCTGCAGACCACTGCTGCCTGCAGCCTGTGTGTGCTGGCAGGCCAGGGCACAGGTTGGATGTGTCCTCTCCTTCTGCAGAGCCAGGTCAACAAGTCTTGCAGCATGAAGTGACACATGTGTGGTTGTTTTCAGGAGAGAGATCTTAGCTCTGATCCTGGAAATGCTCAGATGACTGCACTGGTCTGTGGAGACATCTAAACAATGAAATTCCTGAAGGAGGCCAGAGATCTTGGAGGCAGATCTTGGATCCAACCACTCTTGGATGTCCTGCTCCTTGTAGGCTGTGTCCACCCAAGCAGGGCAAAGCCTCTCTTCCTGGGGTAACTGCTGCTCTGTAAGCTCTCTGGTGTTTTCTGGCTTTAATCCTTAACTCCACTTGCAGATATATCTAACTTCTTTGGTTTATTTACTTTAAAAGCTGGGGATTTTTCAGATGCTTCTTGGAATAGCAGCTCACTGCTCAATAAAATGTAAGGTAGTTGGTAGCTTCCAGCTAAACAGGCTCTGAGCTTCCATCAGCTTTTCAGGGATGCTTTGCCATAGAAGCAGCAGCAGACTTGGGGTGGTGTTTGTAGGTTCACCAGTCCACACCTTGCAGCAGGAAGGTTTCTTGCCTGAGGCTTCCTAACCTGTGCAGTAGGAAAAAAAACCATAAAGATGCCCCTTGTTTTCTCATGTTTAGATGATGTGTTCAGTAAAGTATGACACAAATTCAGCTGCTACAGTACATAAGATAAATAAAAGTAAATAAACCTCATTCTGCTTCACACCAAGATTTGAGCCAAGGAAGCCTTTCCAAATGGAAATGTCCTTCCCAAAAGATGTGACCACTCTCTATCAGCACTGTATGTCTGTGTTCTTGGATAATCCCAGCTAAAATAACTCTTCTCATAAGCCTTGTTTTGCTTTGTAAACTCCAGTGTCTGTTTAAATCTTGAAAGGAGATGGAGATCCTGGAGTGGGTTGAATGTTGGCTAGCATGGGGAATGGCTCAGAGTGAACTAATGCCTATCAGCAACAGCAGTTAACCTTTCAATAAGTAACTAGAAAAAGGATTTAAGACTTTGTGGTTTGTTTTGCTGTTATGCTCTCAGGTTTTGGATTCTCCTTCTCTCTTCCACAGGCCAGCTGTAACAAGTCTTACTTTGACAATTCCTTTTTTCCTTGCAATGCCTTTCAGCTCACATTTGGGAATGAGGGGGTTATAAACCCAGCAGTTGTATGAGGAGAACTATTATAGTGGCTTTATTCTTTAGAATTCTTTGATAGTCTTAATAAGATATGAAAAAAAAATACTACAATAAGAAGTCAGACTGTTGTGAATACATTCCCATCTGCAGGTCCCCCTGCAAAACAGCCCCACAAAGAAAACACCCAGTCTGGGCCACCAGACACCATTAAGCTCCTAACAGAGGAGCAAGAAAATGATTGCAAGGCATGTTCATAAGGAGATCATCCCCATACCATTAAAGTGAACCTAAGCCAGTGTTTGGGAGCATTTAAGCTGCCATTAGAAACTGGAGCTCAAGCTAATATCACCTTTCAGCAATGTTCTGACACAAACCCTGAAGGAAATTGCCCTAAGTGAGTTCTGTCTGGAGCTGGGAGCTGGGATGTACAAGAAAGCTGATTCCTGGCACTGGGAAGATGCAATGCCAATAACATATGCAGGAAAAGAGTATCTCTGTAACACAGATACTTCCAGCTGAGCCTCCAGGCATCTTCTGCCTACTTTGCAGTAACTTCTAGCCCAAGCCGTATCAGGCACGAGCAGGAGAACCTCCTGCATCCACTCTTGCTGCAAGCCAAGAACATTTCTTTCCAAAATCCCATCCAATCTTGATTTGAAAACTGCCAGTGATAGAATCAACAACCACAAGCCTGGATAAATGTTTTCAACAGTTAATTATCTCTGTGGTTAGAAAAAACACAACAACATTCCTTACTTCTAGTCTGAATTTGCCCAGCTTCCACTTTCAACCACTGGATCTCATTATGTTGTTAATCAGCTCTAACATTTACATCTTCTTCTTCATGGTGGGATTCAACTAATTCAGCTTCAACAGTCAAGTGCTCACTGTATCATCTAAATTCATTCAGAATCTCCTTCCCCTCTACTCTGCCCTGCTCAGGCCACAGCTGGAGTCCTGGGACCAGTTCTGGGCTCCCCTGGTCAAGAAGGACAGGGAACTTCTGCAGAGGGAACAGAAAAGGGCTACAGAAATGCTGAGGGGACTTGGAGACCTCTTCTGGGGAAAGGCTGAGAGAGCTGGGGCTGGGGAGCCTGGAGAAGAGCAGGCTGAGGGCAGCAAATCTCAATGCTTAGCAAGACTTCCTGGCTGGGGGGCAGGAGGCTGGGGCCAGGCTTTGCTCACTGGTGCCCAGGGACAGGACAAGAGGCAACAGGCACAGACTGGAGCAGAGGAAGTTCCAGCTAAAGAGAAGGAGGAACTGCTTTCCTTGGAGGCTGCTGGAGCCCTGGCCCAGGCTGCCCAGAGAGCTGCTGGAGTCTCCATCTCTGGAGACATTGCAAAGGCAGCTGGAGCCCATCCTGTGCAAGCTGCTGGAGGTGACCCTGCTGTGCCAGAGGGGTTGGACTAGATGATCTCCAGAGGTTCCTTCTAACCCCTAACCTTCTGGGACTCTGTGACATTTGGCCTGTGCAGTATCCCTTCTTTCCCTCTTAGGGATGTCATATCCAGTGAAATGGTTGATGAAGAGAACCTAATCTGGCAAATTCCAGGGCAAATGTTCTCCTGCAGAAATGAGCTTCCTCTGGAGGAAAGAAGCATGATTTCCTCTAGTACAGTCCTCAACCACACACTTTCCCAAAGGCTCTCATTTTCCAGGAATATCAAGAGCTGTTGGAAGAATTTCCTTCTTTTCCCATCCCATTCTGGCCAGCTCAGCACCCAAACCACATCCATGGTTTGCTTCTCTCCTTCCTGTGAAAGGAGAATCTTCTTTAGACTTGTGCACTTCTATCTGACCATTTCTTCCTGAGCTGAATAAGTGGTGCAAGTAACTCAGGGATGGGAACTTAATGATTGAGATGGGATCTTACTGAACCTCTTCTGCTTGATCTTCATGGTTTGCTACTGAAAAGCAATGCACTGGGCAGTGGCTTTCCCTCTTTACTCACAGAGATGAGTTCTTGGTCTCTCCCCTCTCTACAAGAGTGCTCAGGTACCTAATGATCTTAAAGGTCTCTTCCAACCTTAGTGATTCTGGAGTTCTCCAGAGCACCTTCATAGCTTACAAACATCTGGAGATGATGGAGCAGGAATAAGACTTGGCAATACTTTAGGCAGGTAACTCCCACTCAGTTGATGGAATCCTCTAGGAAGCACTAAAAGATCCCAGCCAGGGATTTTAGGAGGAATTTCTTGGTGTGCCAGAAACCCTTCCCAAAGCAACTGCCAATGCTGCTGTGGAAATCAGAACCCTGGAAGGTTTCAACATCATGTTTATAAGCAGGAGCTGCTATGGTTCAGAAAACTCCAGTGTTTCACCAGCACTGTTGTTATGGCTAATTTTCCTGGAAAATTACATTATTGCAACAATTCCTCTTTTTTTGTTGTTGTTGCTTTTGGGTTTGTTTTTTTTGTTGTTGTTGGTTTTGAGGGTTTTTTTGTTGGTCATCACAGTGTTCATTTCATTAGCTGTTTGTTTTTACTGCTGGGTCTTAGCTTGACAAAGAAATACCTCATATCTAAAAAGGGTTTTAAAGCCCATCAGCATTTTGAAGCACATACAGCCTGCCAGGGGAATTTATTTTTGGCTTTTGGAGTGTTTTTGTACTTGTTCAGAGCAGTGAGCAATCCTCCCTCCCAAACAGCAGCCTTTTACAGTGACGTTGCAAGGTTTGTGGCTGCAGTCCACACTCTCTGCTGGTGTGGGAAATGCCCTGCCTCTGACCTCTGAAAGGGATACCTCCTGTTCTCTGCATGTCTGCTTCTCAGCAGAGAAGAGTAAACACCTCTGAGGTCCTCAAAATGTGTTTTCAGAGCAGTGTTGGATGCTTGCAAGGATTGCAACACTGATAGCTGAGGGGCTGAGAGGGAGAAAACAGCAGGTCCAAGAGAATGCTGATGGGGACAGGGCAAGAGGAGCAACTTGAGGTCTCTTCTCCTGAGTTACCAGTGAGTTGGATAAGAGGGAATGGCCTCAAGTTGCACCAGGGGAGGTTTAGATTGGATATTAGGAAGAATTTCTTCCCTCAAAGAGTTGTCAGGCATTGGCCCAGGCTGCCCAGGGCAGTGGTGGAGACACCATACCTGGAGGGCTTCCAAAACCATCTAGCTGTGGTCCTTAGGGGCATGGATTAGTGGCATGGGGGTGCTAGGCTGATGGTTGGACTTGATGATCTTCAAGGTCTCTTCCAACCTTCATGATTCTGTGGTGTAATAACAGAAAATGAAGCAAAGGAAAATGACAACTTAATTGCCCAGAAGCTGCTGGACTGCTGACTAAGTCTCCCCAGGGGAAATGGTGAGAGTCCCAGAGGATGAGCAGTGAACACAGGCCTGGAAAAAGCACTGGGAAAGGTGCTGTTTGCCAGCAACCCTCCTGCTACACGATGGAGATTGGATAGGAAGCCTGAAAGGTGTCAAAAGTCATCTGGAAAGCATCACTGGAGGTAGCTGGTGAGCAAGAGGTGCTGTGTCTCCCTGCTACCCCAGTGAAGATTTCCTGAGTGCTTTTTCTGTGACAATAGGAAGTCAATGACATGAAGAAAAGAAATCTTTGCCATTGTCCTTTTCCTCAGGGCCCTCCAAGACCTGTCAGATGTCTAGCCCAGGGGCAAGCACATGACAGACATTTCCTCCATCTGTTTTCCCCTAGTCATCAAGACCAGGAGACCTTTCTGAACACACCCTAATTGCCTTCTAACATATCTGCTTCTTTCCATGGAAGCCCCTTTGCTGAGTCACATCCTTGAGATGAGTTGGGCTTTGGCCAGAGGACACACCTGGAAACATGAGCTGAGAAACATGCAAGGATGCTGACCTATCAAGCATGCTTTAGCAGGCCCTACATTTGCTCTGGCACCCTGTAACTGTCAGAGTTTACTCTTTAGGCAGGTACCCAGTTGCTCAACTCCATCCTGCTGGAAGGTCCAACCTAGCCTGTCCATTTCTAGAAGATAAGGAGTAAGATCCTGACACTGTTCAGGAGTCAGATTGCCACCTGCCATAGCTGCCTCTGTGTGGTGCTGCTTTGGGATGTGTGGTTGAGCTCTCACAGTCTGCACCAAAGCCATGCTGCTGCCTCCTGAAGCTCAGAAGATGACATGGAAACAAAAGCCTTGGGTCTGGTTGGAGCAAAGGGGAGGGAGATATGCCCTAAGCTGGACCAGTGCTTTGTCTTTATGCATCAGGGCATACACATCCTTGAATGGGTTCAGTCGAGCTTGTCCATCTAGAACAGTTCACACAGCCTCTTAGGTTAATGAGCTGTAAAGATCCCAGGGACAGACTCCTTCACATCACATCTTCTTGGGTATAATCATCTCTACCTTAGAGAAGATCTGTAGTGAGGGGGGACTTGGTCTCTTTTCCCAGGTTACCTGTGAGACAACAAGAGGAAATGGCCTCAGGTTGCCCCAGGGAAGGTTTGGATTGGGTATTAGCAACAATTTCTTCCCAGCAAGAGTTGTTAGGCATTGGCCCAGGCTGCCCAGGGCAGTGGTGGAGTCACCATCCCTGCAGGGCTTCCAAAACCATCTAGTTGTGGCTCTTAGGGCCCTGGTTTAGTGGCACGGGGGTGCTAGGTTGACTTGATGACCTTAGAGGTCTCTTCCAGACTTCATGGATCTGTGATTCTGTGAGCATCTCTAACATGGAGGTTTGGAGCTAGAGAAGTAGAGTGGGATGTGTTTCTGCCAGGTGGAAAGTCAAACCCAGCCTAGCCCAAAGCCATGAACCTGGGCAGGTTCAAGCACTACTGTAACCATGCACCCTCCACTCACTCCTGCCAGCACTGGCAACACAAAACCCTCTGAGAAGGGGATGTGAAACAGCCTCAGGAGAGCTGGAAGGAGAGGGAAGGACTAGCTGGGGAGCTGGCTGAAGCAGGCAAGGTGGGGAATCAATGAGTCATTCCCTGGGCAACCAGAAGACAACTCCCCAAGTGGTTGCCCTTCCCAGACAGGAATGGGTGTCTGCAGGATGATGGATGTGGATGGCTGCTGGGGAGGGGGAAACCCTTCTGAGGAGCCAGTGGATGAGTCAAAGGTGACTCAGGTCTTTGCAGTCCTCTTTGCTCAAGTGGTACTGGGCAGAAGAAGGAAAATATGAAGCCTGTTAGGGTTTGGTTTGTATGTGGCTGCTAGTCTTGCTGGAAAGAAACACTGCAGCAGGGCATTGTTTTGTTTCTGGACAAACTTGCCTGCTGGGTGCACACATGAAGCTGTAAAGCCAGGCTTTCAGAGGAGAAACCAACTCCACTTCTAAGTGTCCAATTAAACAAGAACATGCTCCATTATGTGCAGGGGAGACCATTCTCCTGCCCACATCTGGAGGTATCTTGGAAGCAGTATGTAGCTCTTTGAGGAGCTATTATTAACTTCAATTTATTGAGTGCTGACAGATGGGCTTGGTGCCTTGCAGTCACACAAGGGAACCCTTGTAGCTGCATTGGTTCAGGAGGAAATGCCCATGGAAAGGTGGAAGCCCTTTGGGTTTAAGGAGCTTGAAAGACACTATTCTGGGTTTTGAAATGCTGACCTCATCAGCAATCCATGGCAAAGAGCTGATCAACACCAACAGGAGCAACCAGGGACTCTTTCCTCTGCAGCCAGCTGGGTAATATTTGCTGCACTGCTTCTGTCTGCCCTAGCTACACCTGAGGGACACAAAGATACTGGCTGCATAGAAGAAAACATGCAGCTATGATGCCTGGGGACCTGTGGTGAGCATGGGAGTGCTGGGTGGATGGTTGGGCTCCATGATCTCAGAGGATTCTATAGATGAAGTGGAGTTTGTTTTCATCTGTGTAACAGGGAGAAGACTTTAGCTTCTCACTCTGAAGCCAGTTGGTGGGTTGCAGGTTTTCTTTGGCCTTCTGCATTGTGTTTTGCCATCAGCCTGTCTTGCCAAAGGGAATGGCATCTCCTGGGAGCTTCTGGTTGCTAAAGGAGGTGTAGTAATAGAGGGAAAACATATTCCCAGGCTATTTTGCTTTTCATGATAATTGTAACACCCTCTTGCAACAGTGATGAGTCACAATTCAGCTTATGGAGGGACACCTGGTTATAGAATTCTAGGTCTGGGCTTGCCAGTGTAGAACATGGAGGAGAAGAGGCATGAGTAAATCATACAGACTCACACAGAACCCAAAACTGTGTGAGCAGGTACATTTGGGTTTCCAAGCTGTCTGCTCAAGAGACTCTTTTGGTAGCTTCACAGAGTAAAATCTCCCCAAACTCTTCACCTCCTGGCAACAGCCATGAGACACAGACAGCATTTCAACTGCTGTAAAGGCAGTGAGCAAACAGGCATGGTCCCTTCTTGCTGCTGAGGGCAGGAAAGATGAGACCCAGGAGGTCCACACACACACAAATGTACTCTTTAAGTGACTCAGAGACATGTGGGATGGAGGCTGGAAAACTTCCCCACTAACTTTTTCCAGGTCCTGAAATCTAGGGTGTGATGGTGAAGGTGCTAATGATTAAAAGAGGAATCTGTGACCTTTGGGGAGGTGACCTGGCCAAACACTTGTTGCTTCTCTTCTTTCCCTCCCCCAGGTTAGCTTACACTCTAGAGAAAGAATTCCCCCAAAGGCAGCTAATGCCTCAACCCTTTAGAAATCATTAATAGGCAGCAGAGTCACTGCATCCTACAGAAAACTCTGTCCTGGGAGGCTACACAATCACTTTCCTTGTTAGAGTAAAGGATGTTTGTTTAGGCTCTGTTGGTGCTGCTGACTACCTAATCACCCAGGAATGAGGTAGCTGTGCTCTGAAGGCAGTCAGAAATGGCCCCTGCTGGGTGCTGGCCTTACAGGGGACATGGCTTTTCAGAGATGTTGGCAGGTGAGAGCTGGGGGTCTGTGTCCTTCTTGAAATGTCTTCCTTTTGGACTTTGGGTTCACCACTAAACCATGTCCTTAAGTACCACATCTGCAGGTCTTCTAAATACCTCCAGGGATGGTGACTCCATCGCATCCTGGGCAGCCTGGGGCAACACCTGAGAACCCTCTGGGGGAAGAAATCCTTCCTAAAATCCAATCTGAACCTCCCCTGGGGCAGCTTGAGGCCATTGCCTCTTGCCCTATCAGTGGTGACCCAGGAGAAGAGAGCACCTTACTACCACCTCCTTTCAGGGAGTTGCAGAGAGAGATAAGGTCTCCCCTGAGCCTCCTCTTCTCCAGGCTAACCAACCCCAGTTCCCTCAGCTGCTCCTCACAACTAGACCCTTCCCCAGCTTTGTTGCCCTTCTCTGGACACACTCCAGCAGCTCAATGTCCTTCCTGGAGTGAGGGACCCAAAACTGACCCCAGGATTCAAGGTGTGGCCTTACCAGTGCCAAACACAGGAGGAAAACTCCATCTCCTCACCCCTGTCTCATATTCATTTTGCTTGCCCCATTCTCCCAGGGCATGGAAAGTGCTGCTGCTCAGCTGCTGGCAACCCTCACACCCTAGGGACAGTCCAGCTGGCAGAAAGAGAAGCTAAACCAGACTCAGCTCCTTCAGCTTCACCACAGGGGAGGAAAGGGAATACATCCACTCTCAAGGGTTTACAGAGGAGGTTGGGAAACATCCCTTCTCCCCTGGGCCTTCTATGCAGCTGCAGATGTAATGCCTGACCAGGTGCCACACTGCTTGGCAGGACACAGCTGAGCATCTTGCTGCTGCTGCTGTTTCCTACCTCCTGCTGCTCCCAGCTCTAGCACACAAGTTTGGGTTTGGCTGGAAATGGGGAAGGTCTGTCCTTCTGAGCTGGGATATAAACAGGGGCTTAGCTCCCCAGGAGCTGGAAGGCAGCTTTCTGGATTTGCTCCTGTGGTTTGCCAAACCCTCTCTGTTCAGCAGAAGAGGATGAAAAACATTGCTGTCAGTTTGTGGCTGTCTAGTTCCTATGTGAGGAAAATCCAACCTCCAAACCCAAAAGCCTGGACAGCTTACAAACCTGGGTTTTTTTTTTTCTTACAGAGAGGTTGGGTCTGATCCTTGGAATTGGCTGGAGCAGCTCTTTCCATGACCCCAGACAGTTCCCTAAGTGCATGCAACCACTCTAACTGTTCTGCTTGTTATTGTGATGCATTCCTGTCCTCCTGGCTGACATGGAGCAGGGAAACTACCCAGGTTTCACATTACAAACCAGGACATTGAAGCCAGAGCAGGAATGGAAAAGGTAATAAATGTCCTGCTAATCTCTCCAGCAACACAGAAACAATAGCTGCAGCTCTTTGCTCTAGAAAACTCGAGATGCTGTCTGTTACAGGGGGTTATTCTTATTCTTGGAGTTCACATCATTCAGGTTTTGAAGATGCATCTTTATCTGTCCCCACATGGTTCATACTGCTCTAGCAGGACCCTGGGCTTCTCCTTGGACCTTGGGACTGTGATTGCCTGTGACTCTTGATGTGTCACCTAACTATGTTCAGAGGCAGTGGTGCTTTGGTTCTGTGAACCAAGGAGGCTTGGTTTGTTCACAGTCTGCCCAGAGGCTGGTGGAGTTGCTGGAGCATGTTCAGAGAAGGACAACAAAGCTGGGGAAGGGTCTGGAGCACAAGTGTTGTGAGGAGCAGCTGAGGGAAGTGGAGTTGTGTTGTCTGAAGAAATGGAGGCTCAGGGGAGGCTTTGCATGAGGGTGTTGGGTTGACAGTTGGACATGATGATCTTAGAGGTCTTTTCCAACCTTAAGTCCTTTCCCATCCCACTGCAGCCTGGGGCTGAAGCCTAGAATAAACACTCTCCTGGCCAAGGAAACATGGGGTGGCTGTCATCTGCTGCTTGTCCAGACCGTGCATGCTTGTGTCTGAAGCCAGTGTTGGCTTGTGTTTCCAGGCTGTAGCAAGAGGGGGTTGGTCTCTTCTCCTGGGTTACCAGTGAGATAACAAGAGGAAATGGCCTCAAGTTGCACCAGGGGAGGTTTAGATTGGATATCAGGAACAATTTCTTCCCAGCAAGAGTTGTTAGGCATTGGCCCAGGCTGCCCAGGGGAGTCACCATCCCTGGAGGGGTCCCAAAACCATCTAGCTGTGGTCCTTAGGGCCATGGTTTAGTGGCATGGTGGTGCTAGGTTGATGGTTGGACTTGATGACCTTAGAGGTCTCTTCCAGCCTTCCTGACTCTGTGATTCTGTGACTCTTGCTTTTGCAGGTGTGAGCCAGTGCAACCACAGGGAAGTGACTTAGGCCTTGGCACTGCTGCAACTTGTTCCATTGTGCAAAAGGGATCCCAGTACCCAGCAAACTTCCCACTCCTTTTTTCAGTCAGTGGTTTGTCCTGGGCTGACCTGGATGTAGCAAGTGAGAAAAATACCAGATGAAGCCTCCTTTAATCCTAGGTTCTCTTTTAATTCCTACCCTAGCAGCCTCTGTAGCAGCAGCATGTCACATTGAGAGGATGTGGACAAATATATCTGTGCTGAGGAGTGGCAGAGGCTCTGGGCTGCATTTAGAAATGCTGAGCAGGGTGTTTTTCTAAGCTGCCTAATTAGTATGGGCTTGAAACTAATGGCTGTGTTTAACTGACAAGGCAATATGCCCTTCACCCCTCCCTAGAGATGGCAGGAGAAGGATTTCTTTGGCAAAGCATGGCTTTTAACTCCTGCCTCTCTATCCTCTTTGATCTTTCCACTAGAATCCTTTCCCTCTGCACTTTTTTTCTCCCTATGGAGGAGACCAGGAAAGCAAATCAGCCTGATTTGCATCTGGCTTCTCTCCCCTTCCCTAAGTTGCATGGCTGGGTCTTCTGTGCCAGCAGAAGAAGACAGGGCAGGGCTGCCACCCTGGGTCTTACAGGAGGAGCTGAGGAAAAGGCAGCACTGTGGTCTCAAAGAGTTAGCACTAGTGCAACCACAAGAAGATGCTGTTACAGAAACTGAACTGCTGCAGTTGTGTCTGACCTTCTCCAGGGCAGCAGGGAGATCAAGAGGAGGCAATGATTCAGCAAATCACCATTTTCCTCCCAGGTTGTTCCCCTGGGGTTTGGCTTAAGCTAAAAATTGATGACCTGGACTTTAAATGAGAAGGAGAAATGAGTTTTCTGACATATCTCATTCAAATCCAGGTACTGTGCAAACTGCACCCTGAGTAATGTGTTCAGTTTTGGGCCCATTGCTATAGGAAGGACACTGAGGTGCTGGAGGGTGTCCAGAGGAGGGCAACAAGGCTGGGGAAGGGTCTGGAGCACAAGTGTTGTGAGGAGCAGCTGAGGGAACTGGGGTTGGTTAGTCTGGAGAAGAGGAGGCTCAGGGGAGACCTTCTCACTCTCTACAACCACCTGAAAGGAGGTGGTAGTATGGTGGGAGTTGGTCTCTTCTCCTGGGTCACCAGTGACAGGACAAGAGGCAATGGCTTCAAGCTGCCCCAGGGGAGGTTCAGCTTGGATTTTAGGAAGAATTTCTTCCCCCAGAGGGTTCTCAGGCATTGGCCCAGGCTGCCCAGGGAGGTGGTGGTGGAGTCATCATCCCTGGAAGAGTTCAAAGAACCTGGAGCTGTGGTGCCTGGGGCCAAGGTTTAGTGGTGAGCATGGCAGTGTTGGGTGGATGCTTGGACTCTATGACCTCAGAGGGCTTTTCCAACTATCAGGATTCTGTGGTTCTGTTCTATGATCTTCATCCACACACCCAGATGCTTGTGATGTTTCCCCACACAATGTTGCATGATAATACTTGACAAAAGGAATTCAGAGTCTGAAGGTAAGTAAAATTGGATCTGAAAGGAAATAAAAGAATATAGAAATAAATCTACACTGCTTTTTAGGGCCAAATCTTGCCCTCAGTTGGAAGAGTTCTACACAAGGGTAGGAACTCTTTGTTTATAACCAAAGTTTTGTGTATCACAGAAGGTTAGGGGTTGGAAGGGAACCTCTGGAGATCATCTAGTCCAACCCCCTGGTGCTGCAGAGTCACCTCCAGCAGCTTGCACAGGGTGGTCTCCAGCTGGCTTTGGAAACAAAAAGATCCAGAACTGTAACCAAAAGAATCCAGAAGTCAGTTGCCAGATTGGCAAACACTGCACTTCCCAATCTTGATAACAGTGCAAATCTGTCCTTGCCTAGGAGCCAGAGGGATTTCAGTCTTTGGGTTGCCCTTGGGATCCAAGAGGCAGCATTTTACCAGATAAATATTTATCTTTTGCATCTCCAGAAGTATGCCTGAAGAGATCCTTTTTGCTCCCACAAGGAGCTGTTTGGCACTTGAAGAGACTCCCTAGCTTTGCATTTCCAAATTGAGATGTCTCTGGGTTGGGTCTCCACACTTAGGGAAGGGGCTGGTGGCAGCTGTACCCCAGGAGTGCTGAGCACTTCTCTGCCTTCTTCACTTCTCCACACTGTTTAACTGGATGCTGCAGATCCTTAGGACTCCACAAGGGCAAAGTCTCCAGGACTGAAATCACTGCAGCATGGAATTACAGACCTATTTTGAGCCACCACCATTGAAAGGGTTTGCTGCAAGCCAACAATTGCCTGCAAGTCAGAAAACAGTATTGAAAATAAAAGGAAAAAAATGAAAGAGAAAAAGGAAAAAAGGAAAAAAAAAAAAGAAAAGGGAAAAATAAAAGAAAAAAGGGTGAAAATAAAATAAAAAAGGGGAAAAATAAAAGGGAAAAATAAAAGGAAGAAAGGAAAGGAAAAAAGGAAAAAATATAAGGAAAAAAGGAAAATAAAGGAAAAAGGAAGAAAAGTAAAAATTAAAAGGAAAAAAGGAATAAATAAAAGAAAACAGGAAAAAAATAAAAGGAAAAAAGGTAAAAATAAAAGAAAACAGGAAAAAAAAGGAAAAAAGAAAAAAAGGAATAAATAAAAGGGAACAGGAAAAATAAAGGAAAACAGGAAAAAATGAAAGGAAAAAAGGAAGAAGGTGAGAAAAAAGGGAAATAAAAAGAAGGAAAAAAGAAAAAGGAGGGAGAAAAAGGAGGAAAAAAGAGGGGGAAAAAAAGGTTAAAAGAAAAAAAGAGAGAAAAAGGCTAAGGCAATAAGAGGTGTTTGGCTGTGGATATCATCACTGTACACTGTGCAGCAAAAGGAGATGACTTCCAGGAGAAATGACTCTTGTGCCTGACTTCCTTCAGTTGCAGGATGTCAGGCTGTGTTTTGAAGGCACCTACTATGTGTTGCAAAGGGCTGAGTGTGAAGAAGCTGCTGCTGTCCCCAGATGAAATAACTGTGGCTTTGTTTTCAACTTGGAAAAGACAGAAAGCAAGCAAGAAGGAAAGGAAGGGAGGGAGAGAGAAAGCCCAGATGAAAGCACATTCTCAAAGGTCACAGCAGAGTGTCCTTAGCTCAGCAAATGCTCTGGCTTAACTTCATAACCAAATAATCCTGGGATGTGACAGCCCCTAAGAAACCAAGAGTCCTCTTTTAAAGCTCTTGCCTCTGACACTACCATAAAGTAGGTTGCAGTAAGTATCCTGCATGCCATGCCTCCAAATGTACCAGTTAATTACCAAGCCCTTTAAAGTCCCTAACAAGACAAGCCTTGTTCTTTCAACCTATTGCTTTTTGCCAAAGGAAAAGGAAAAAAAAAAAAAAAAGAAAAGAAAGAAAAAAAAATGAACTCTGAGTCTGTTGAGCAAATAAATCATTCCAGAGAAAACAGATTTGTTTCCAAATCAGTCAACTGTGCTGAACTGGAAAGGAAGAAATGTTGTTTTTTCCAGGATGAAAGCAAAACAAGATCTCTCCCTGTTTACCCTGTCTCCCTCATTTCTAAAGAAGGTCAGTTTAATGCCTTCATTACTTTTTCCTGCTGTCTTATTTATCTTCTAGTCTTCTAGTCTTTTTCAGTGCCATTGGCAAAGGCCAGCTGACTTGGTCCAACATAGGAGTGCACTGTGCTTTGCTCTTCACAGCCATGGGAAGATGCTGAATAGAGCTGGGTGAGCTGTAAACATCCAGACTTCTGCCTTTCTTCCTCACTTTCTCCATGCTTCTGCAGAAACATAAATCACAAGCTCTTTAGTGTTGGTTTGGTTTCCTTTTAGCATCTTGTTGATGACAGATGCTCCTCAGACTGTGGAAAGAATCACAAATTCAGACTTCCCCAGCCCTGTGTGTTGTGACACATGGGTTAGTGACATGGTGGTGATAGGCTGAGGGTTGGAGATCTTAGAGATATCTTCCAATATTAGTGATCCTGTGATTCTTTGTGCAATAGAAACCTTTACACTGTGAGAATCTTGTCATGCTGTTGTCTGGAACTGAGTCTGGGAGGAAGGAATGGCAGTAGAGATATGAGACAATATAGTAAGCCAGAGAAAAGCACTTTATTATCTTCATGGCCTCAAGTTGCACCAGGGGAGGTTTAGATTGGATATTAGGAAGAATTTCTTCCCTCAAAGAGTTGTTAGGCATTGGTCCAGGCTGCCCAGGGCAGTGGTGGAGTCACCATCCCTGGAGGGCTTCCAAAACCATCTAGCTGTGGTCCTTAGGGCGATGGTTTAGTGGCATGGGGGTGCTAGGTTGGACTTGGAGGTCTTAGAGGGCTCTTCCAAGCTTCATGATCCTGTGATTCTGTATGATTCATAGCAGGTAGCTTTTAAGCTTTAAGTCAGAAGGAGCTTTGGGCAACTCTGTGGGGTAGCTACAGCCCAACTACTGCTGGCAGAGGCCCTGAGGTTTGCTTACCCCAGTCTGACTAGCAGGCAAGCTGCTTTTTGCATGCCAGAGAGCCAAGAGGCAGAACAAGATGAATATTTCTCTCCTAGTCATGGTCTGTAGAAGAGGATTCTTAGATCAGTTAGTCTGATGACATCTTAACTGAAGGAAAATGCACCCTGCTGAATTCTCCTGCAACTGCTCTTCTGATGCTGGGTTGGTTACTCCAGTTTAACCTCTCCTGCCCTCACGTACACTTCATTGACTTTAGAGCATCAGCATCAACACAACTGCCTGAAGGGAGCTCTGTGGTACCTGCTGATATGCAGGCTTTAGCCTAAAAGGCTCAGACACCTGCTGAAGCACTGCCCATGCCTTATCACCAGCCTCTTCTGCCCTTGGATTACCTCACTCGTGCCTCGGGCACTGAGCATGCAGACACAGCCTGGGACAAGGGGAGCTGGGAAGTGATGACTCAGGGTAGCCTGATCAGGTGCCTGGGCCCTGGATGTGGCTGGGCAAGTCTAGAGGTAAGCAAGATTCATGCAGTGCACACACCAAAGAAGCCAGAGGAGCCCCCATGGCTTAGAGCTCTGTGTGAAGCTCTCCAGTGGTATGCTGAACCCAGAGCTGGCCTCAGTTCTCAGTTTGCCTTCTACACTCAAGGTCACAGCCCTGTTGTGCTATAAAATGTGCTGCTTTCACAACCAGAAAGCAGCAGGAGATGACATATGGCAGTGTCTACATGGTTCCAGAGCTTTGCTAGCAGCATGAGCAGTAATTTCACATCTCCCATGGCAATTCCAGTTGCAGTGCCAAAGTTAAGTGCAGCAGCCCTTGCAAAACAAACCAACCTTTCCTCATGCTCCTCTTTGCTCACTGGTCAGATTTGATCCACTGTCCTGGGGTGGAGCTGCCAGTGGGTTTAGTTCAACATGTCATTCTTCATCCACACAGACACTAGAAGAAAAGTCAAGCACTTTGCTCTTTTCTGGCTTTGGTGGCACTGGAGATAGATCTCCCAACATCCACTGTCCCATCAGAAGTCCTTTCCTTGTTTCAGTGTTTGTCCTCATGCAGGGAGAGGCACTTCTGTTTCTCCACACCTCTGGCACATGGGTTTCTGTTGGAAGTAGTTGCCATACTGGATCTTGTGATGAAGGCAACAGATCCCCCAGTACCAAAGCCACTTAGAACATTTTATCTACCTCATCTTAGCTCAAACACCCACTGCTGGGATACCCAGACCACTCTTAAATGCCAGCTGGTCCATTCTTCTGACTTCCATGGGAATGGATCCATGCTCCATCAGCAGTGCTTTCCATTTTCTAACTCCCTCCTACTTTTAGGGCTTGTCATTTTGGGTCAGTGTTAACATTAAAGAAAGCTCTCCCAGCAAACCAACCAGAGTGGCTGTGAAAATCATCACACTCCTATAGGAGTCAACAGGAGTTATTTGAGGGGGAGCAGATGGCACTTGCTTTTCCTTTATAGCCAGTGTTTATTCACTCACTTCAGAAGCTCCTCAAACCTTCACAGTGTCAGCCCTTCTTCCATAGATCTCCTTCAGCCTGCAGGAAAGCAACATTTGCCAGCTGTGCTTTCAAGAAATGACACTGTGCAAATAATTACCCTAGGGGAGAACAACCTTGGCAGCAAGTACCTGAGCACAGGAGAAATGCAAGTAGTCAAAGGGCAAGGCTTTGGAGAGGGCTGCCATAAACTATCTGGTGGGACATAGCAGGGAGACATTCAGCAAATGTGACTGAGGCTTTTCTGATTCTCTGCCAGCTGCCAGGTTTGGAATTACAGCCATAACAATTAGCCATGATTGCTTCCCTATGTTGTGAAGCACAGTGCAAAGATCACCAGTGTCTTGCTGTGATATTTAAAGCCTGGTGCCAAAGAAAAGTATCAGATCTCAGGGCTGAAGACAAGTGATGGATTGGCAGGGGTGCTCAGGGAAGAGCCAGGAGGAGCAATCTTGCCTGGTTGTCTTTAGCAGATCTCCCTCCAGATGTGTCCTGGCAGTGTCTGTTAAAACACAGCCATCATTAAAGAGATGAAGAGAGATAACAACATCCCCAAGCAGTGCCACAGAAGTTACTCCAGGCCAGTCATCCAGCCAGCTGACCTGTGGTTTGGGCTAACCAGCACTAAGCTGTTCCCTGCTCCAAAGCATGAAGAAAAGCTCTATTTTGTAGCACATCCAAAAGAATGAAGTGTCAATAAACCACTGAGCTTTACCTCCAACTCACTTCCACCCTTGTAAGGCCACTGCTTTAGGCTCCTGAGATCTCACAGACAAAAAGCAATGAGCAAGGAGCAGAACTGAAAACTATCCTTGAGCATCCTCCATGCCAGGGAATCAAAAGAAGTGTTTCTACCTGAGTTCCTTTGGTGATTATAGCCAAATTTGGGACAGATTTTGCATTTCCCTGTGCAGCTTGGGGTCCCAGTAACTCACTGCATTCGTTGGTGGGACCTGATAGCATACTCTACCCAAAGGTATTGTGTTTTGAAGCAGAACTAGACAGAATATTCTAAGCTCACTACACCTTAGGTTTGTTTTTCAGGTTTATGCTTTCAGTGAGGGCTATTTACCCTGAAGGGATTGGATAACTTCAGCACAGCCAGGATTTTCCCTCCTCATTTCAATTCTTCCATACTCACACCCTCAGGGCTTTCCTGAAGACTTTGGTGAGTGGAGTGAAGATAGGGTTTGTGTGGAGAGAGGAATCAGCTCAGCAGAGCAGCTTGGAAGAGTTGCTTATCTTTGTTGACCTCAAAACCTGGTGTAATATCTAAGGGTTCACCTTGGAGATGTCTTGACTCTGGTCACACCTCGTTTACAAAGTCTAAAGCTGAGGTGTTGGAGCCTGTCTTATTGTGCTCTGTAAAATTATTTGATGCCCACAGAATGACTGTTTTATGATCCAGCCAAATAATGTCTCATCAGTCACTTATTCAATGACTTCTTGACAACTCCAACTGTCATGTCCTAATCAGTGTTTAGTTCCTGGTTTGCCTGCTGGACACCTCCTATCCAAAAGGTATGATCTGAAGCTGTTCAGTTAAAAGTGCTCCTGGGAGGCAAAGTCCTTGTTTGCCTTCCCTGGCAGAACAAATGTGACTCTTAGGACCAGACTCTGGTGAAATGCTTCAGGAAAGAGCATTTCTGACTGATGAAAGGAGTGCCCATGGAAACCAAGCGTGGCAGAAATGAGTTCAGTTCAACATTTGAACTAATCCTCTCTCAAGTTCTTCTGGCAGTGTTTATTCAGCTTTAATTGTCTCAGCAACACACAGCAGTTTCAACAAGGTCTTGGAACCTACCTCAAGGTTCATTTGATACAATTTAATTTGACCACTTGAGAGGCATAAATGTTCTGAAGATGGGAATGAAAGGTGTCTCTGGAAGGCATTCAAGCTTTTCAGAGAGTGCTGTTAAGCAGCAGGCAGAAGCCAAAGAGAAGACTGTTACATAGAGTCAGTAATCTGATCTGCTATTATTACCATGAAGTTCTTTTTCACAGAGAAAATAACCCTCAACTATTCCCTTAGCTCAAGCAAAAACCTCTTAACTCTACCTCAAGGTGAAGACCCTTTTTTTTCCCTGAAATTACATTGAAATCAAAGGTTTCAAAACCATCTCTGCTGCTTTCTTGTCCAGGAAGAAGGAAACAGTGTCCTTTGGCTGCCTAGCAAAGATTTGTCCTAATGGAGGAGTGGCAAAAAGCTTGTGTACATACCTGAGGTACAAAACCACCTTCAGATGGATGATATCATTCCAGGTTCCTGATTTCCTCTTGTTTGGACCCTGGTTACAAATGTATCTGGAGAGATACAGCTGCTTCTGAAAATCCCAAGCACCTCCAAAGTGGAAGTGTCAAGAAGTGCTGACAAGGATGGTTCACCTAAGGCAAAGTGCTCCCAGAACTTCCCAAATGATCTCTCCTCCTCCACTGGGGGTATCTAAAGGCAACTAGACTAAGGGCTAGTTAACTGATAACCAACTGATAACCAACAGTTATCAGTTTGATTGATGATGCAAAGAGGAAGAGAAAGGAGAAAAACAGGAAAGAAGAATAAATTGCCTTCAGAGCTGTGTGAAGGGAAAGTGAAAGGACATTTGTCAGTCAGACTTCTGAAGAGCAAACTCAGCATAATGCTGAGAAAAGAGAGGAAAAAAAACCCCACAGTTAGAAAAAATAGTTGCTTGTGTTCATCCCTTTAGCTGCTCTTCTCTTCTGAAGAACCTTCCCTTGCCTACTCTGAGGTCAAGGAGTATGGTGGGAGCACAAGGTCATCAAACACATGGTTCTTTGCCTTTCAGAGCTGGAAGCTTTGCCTGACCCATAGAATCCTAAGGGTGTTTTTAGAAGGGAAGCTTCAAATGCTGTTTGTTTTCCTTTTGAGAGCAAACCACAATTACATGGGGAAAGGACAGGGAAGGTATCTGACTGCCAGAGGCTGGAGGGAAGATCTGCAGGAACACTTGTGTTTGCATGGCCTGGGTTATTTCATCTGGAATGTCCTTTGACTCCAGTCCCTTGTCCTCCTCTCCTCCAGCACACACAGAAGAATCAGGCTCTTGGGGGACTTCCACCTCCCTCATGCAAGAACTTTGACATGTATGGGGAGTAGGAACAGGACTACAACAATCAATAAATACCAATGTGATTAAAAACATGATGAATGAGACACTAGAGGGGATGGAAGCATCCTATGCCAGAGACACCATCAGGAACTGAAGGGTTATCAAGGGCTGCATAGCCTCATGTTAAGGCAGCAGAAGAGAGCAAAGCAGTGATTTAGTCTGCAGCGAGCAGTGTCTGAGCCTGCAGCTGTGGATTTCCTGCCTGGTTGGTAGAGTGGTTTTGAACTAGCACAGACCACACTCAGGGCCATGCAGGTAACTTGCCTCTGTCACCAGGAACTGTCACATTTT
Source organism: Galbula dea (assembly GCA_013399015.1). NCBI lineage: Eukaryota > Metazoa > Chordata > Aves > Piciformes > Galbulidae > Galbula > Galbula dea. The sequence goes on along the minus strand of VWZX01008705.1, from coordinate 233,452 downwards.
CTCTTGTTCTCATTACTCAGCACACCCTCTGCCCTCCCCCTCCCATCATGCCTTCCATGCTCACAGCTCTTGGAGAAGCTCTGACAACCTGCAGCCCATCTGTCCTCCCTTTGAGGGCAATTTTGGGAAGACAGCTGGATGATCCAGATGCCCAGGAAAGCTAGGCAGCTTGTACAGGTAGGATGATACAGGGAGGAGGCTCTCCCCCTAAAAGCACAGCTCAGTTCCAGCATGTTTCCCCCTTTTTATCCCATGGCTACCTTTGAAATGCAACCACCACCTAGGCAGAGCTCTACTCCAGTGAGTAATTACCTGACAGCTCCTCTTACTGAGCCCTCACACTGCCACGTGCAGACAGAGCAGGGAAGGAGTCATTTGCATACAGAGCAAATATTTTGTCATCACCTGCTGTTCCTCCTAATGAGCTTTGGCCAGACTCATTAGAATGATTCCACACTCCTTAATACCCACTGGGACTGCTTTATTGTTTGATAGAGTCAACAGCTGGCACCTGCCACAGTGTCTTTGCATTGCAACCTCCCAAGGAAGAGACACAAAGGCAAGGACCAGCCCCTTGTGTCTCCCTCTTTCTCCCAGGATGGCTTAATGGTGACACCAGGGACTTGTAGGCATCCCAGTTACAAGGATCTCTTTACCAGCCTGCTCCCATCAGCTTCTGAAGGCATCTTCTGCCTAGGGACTCTTTTGTCTCTGCATGGCTGAAAGTAAGGACCCTGAGGGTACTTGAAAGAAAATTTCAACTGTTGATTAGTTCCCTGCAGTAAGAAACTATGGGTTGGGTCATGTCCCAGCCTGACATGGTCCTTTCTGTGGATAAGCTTTCCATAGGAGCTGATGATCATGGACAGGGTGCTATCAATTGCAGCCCAAACAACCCCAAACCCCAGAGAGAAGTACTTTTCCTCTAGTCTGTCAGCAGTAATAATCTGAGCTCTTCCAATGGCATGAGTGGGATCTAATTGGCTTGGGTGTTTCTTCTAACAACATGGAGTAAAAAGAAACGAATCCTGAAGTGTGATATTTAAGTCAACAGTGTCACTTGAAACAAATCCACTCTAGAGGGTTTTTGCTTTGGGAGCCTCCTTCTGCAAACAGACCTTGCCAAGAGCAAACACTGTGTTAATCTTAGATCAGCCTTTAATTTCTCCTACTTCCTTTCCCTTCCCCTTCCCTTTCTATTTCCTTCCAAGACAGCAATATGATAGACAGTTTAAATCAGACATGTCCATAGCTGAACAACAAAACCACCAGAAGAACAATCAACTCAAGGTAGCAATCCCAAAAGCAAAGCAAGAACAACTGAGTGCTTTTAACCTGATCTTGATCACTTCATTTTCTCATGTCATCTCAAATTAAACAGGCTAACCCTACTACAGGGAACCCTGGCAACAATTAAGCAGAGCCATGGAGAAGTCGGCCTCATTGGAGGCTCAAGCAAGGAGGATAACTTGCTCTTCATGCTGCTGGTGATAATTATGTACAGTGGGAATCAGGAAATTAAAGACAGATTGATTCTTAGGCACCATTTCATCATGTAAATGAGGTTTGTGTCTGGCCCAGTTCCTGCCAGGTTTGTGTTCATGTGATGCACGTGACTTCCTTGGAGCTCCTGCAAGGTCAACCTGTTACTCAGTGGTTGGCACAGGTTGCAAGCAGGAGCTGAAGGTTCTGCCTGCCAGGTGAAGAATGAACTTGGCAATAGGTTGGCTCCTGAGCCCTGTGACTCATTCACTCTGTGTGCTGAAACCTCACTGCAGCTCACCCAGGGAGAGCCAAGCTTGGCTGTTGGCCTGGTGTTAAACTTGAATCACAGAATCATCAAGGTTTGGAAGAGACCTCTAAGATCATCAAGTCCATCAGCCTAACATCACCATGCCACTAAACCACATCTATCACCTCTTGTTTAGTCCACAGAGCACATGCCTCTCTTTAGACCTGGAGCTCTGGTTGTTGTAACAGAGGTGCTGGTTGGCTTGAGGATCCCCCCCGGTGTCTACCTGCTCTTCCTAGAGACTATTAATCTCCAATTAGTTTTGGATCACACCTCCTAGGCCTGTGTGAAGACCTTAAATATAGGAGGATGCCTCAAAAGAAAATGGATATCTCTGTTTAGGCAGCTGAGTGGCACCTCAACATTTGGTTCCATGCAGAGCTCTTCAGACGCTGCTGACTGCACTCTCTAGATTTCAGTTGAGCACCTTGGGAGCTTGGACACCAGGCTCATCTCTAGACATCAAGTGCATGCTGTGGTTCCCAAAACACTGGCCACTGGGGTTGTCTTGCCATAGTATGGTTGGCCTTCTGTTGCATCTTCAGGTGGCCATGTGCCTCCTGAAGTCACAGTGTCCCACCTGTCAGCCCTGCCTGAGCACCTCAGCTGTCTCATGGCATCTCAGATGACTTCTGGTATCTATGTGTGGGCAACTCAACTGACCTCATGGAATATATCTCAGCTCTCTCTAAAGAAGGTGACATCCCAGTGCTCTTGAGGTTTATACCATGAATGATGCACAAGTCTGCTGCTGAGAGCAAACCCAGACCTGTGTTTAATTGAGAGCACAAATAAAACCACAAAGAGCCACCATGAGAGGAGAAAGACTGGTGAGCAGACACTGTGGGTGAGGTTTTCTTCTCCATGCTTTCATGGTGGGTGCAGTAGTGGTTCCTCAGAAGCATTCTTGCTGTCAGAATGCTGTCAGATACAGAGGAAGCACTGAATTTGAACCATCTGTGGGGGCCTTGCACAATGCAATCCCACTTACAGCTCCATTCATTGCAGTTGCTCTCATTTCATCTTGTACCACTTTAATCTCTTCAGGCAAATTACCATCAAAGTCCTGCCCAAATTAGCAAAAGGCTCCATTTTTTTTCCTTCCCTGATCTATGTCAAGGAAGAAAGTCCTGATTCAGGTTAAGAAACTCAGCCTCAAACCTTCCACTACTTCTGCAAGGCTTTCAAGAGAGTTCAGAATGTTGGGATGGGTTTACTTTTGTTTCCATTTCCTGAGGGAAGCTGAAATCATTGATGTTTCCAGTATTTCTGAGCATCCCCAAATCTTCTAGCCACTGAAGGGAAGGTGGGAGAGAAAGGATATGTCAGAGAGGTCAGATCATCAGACATTCCCTCCAGGAGGAGAAGGGATGTTGGTCTGGTAAGAGGCAAGCATGGCAAATTCTGACACTGAAGTTTTTTATTGCTCCTTTGATTTTTGTTTTCTTTTCCTTCTGTTTTTCCCTGGTCTCCATATAGATCCCAGCATTGCAACTCCATGGTTTTCATGATAACTTAGTTTTAAAACACCCAGAATAAGAGAAGTTGCACAAAGCATGGGCAGATACAGAAAACATGTCCTCTGGGAAGCCCTGCAGATGCAGAACATGCCTCTGGGGGAAAAAAAAAATATAAAAATAAATGGGATTTGGTTTGTTTGAACAATGAGCATGGCTAAAGTTGTCAGGAACATATGTTAAATCCACTTTAAAGACACTTGGAGATCTCTCTTCTGGGGAAAGGCTGAGAGAGCTGGGGCTGGGGAGCCTGGAGAAGAGCAGGCTGAGGGCAGCAAATCTCAATGCTTAGCAAGACTTCCTGGCTGGGGGGCAGGAGGCTGGGGCCAGGCTTTGCTCACTGGTGCCCAGGGACAGGACAAGAGGCAACAGGCACAGACTGGAGCAGAGGAAGTTCCAGCTAAAGAGCAGGAGGAACTGCTTTCCTTGGAGGCTGGTGGAGCCCTGGCCCAGGCTGCCCAGAGAGCTGCTGGAGTCTCCATCTCTGGAGACATTGCAAAGGCAGCTGGAGCCCATCCTGTGCAAGCTGCTGGAGGTGACCCTGCTGTGCCAGGGGGGTTGGACTAGATGATCTCCAGAGGTCCTTTCCAACCCCTAACCTTCTGGGGTTCTCTGTGATTCTGAACTATTTTTGATGCTGAGCACTCTCAGTTTACTCACCAAGGAAAGGCAAAAAACATTGAATTTGTGGAAGTCCTCCACCAAGCAGAAGCTATGGGTGAGCTCAACCAGCTTTTGAAGACAAACTGCCTGCTTTGGTTGTTCAGCTCAAGTTTTCCTCCCCATTACCTGTGGTGCTGCAGCAGGGACAAGCTGGTTCCTAACAGCAATGATAACTCTAAAAGCTGTTAGCCCAAGTGTGTCCTCTAGAAGACAGCATACCCCAGAGTGATGACACAGGACACTTGGGCAGCTCTACAGGGAACCAGGTTGGGCTTCACAGAGCTTATTAGCTGAGGCTGAGCACTGTACAAACACAATTATACATCTCCTGAACCCTCCTTGACCTTCAAATCCTAATGCTGCCTTCACGTGGCACTGCACCTGAACTGCTAAAGCACCCAGCTCAGGCCTCTACATCCAGGGGGCAGTTAATCTGCAGCCCAGATAAAGTCACCATGGCTATTTGACAGATGGAGGAAGCTAAATCCAACATCTTACTCACTTTCAGCTGCAAGTCTATTTAAGAGTGGGAGAGGCAGGAGAATGGTTTCCCCCTTCTGGTCTCTGGGGTGAGAGGATGAGCTATATTGATCTAGAACCTTCCAAAGCCAGGTGATGAGATCCATCTGATTGCCACAAAGGCATCCTTTTGGAAATAAATATATTTTAGGGATTCTGCCCTTTTCACTTTTCATTTCATGTCACTTTCTGGGGGGATAAGAAGCTGACATCAACTAAATAACAACAAAAGAAACCCCAAGAGTGAATCTCCCACCAATTCCTGCTCTAAGAAATAAAAGATTAAAGTTACATTTCCAAAGAAGCATTTGTTTAGCTCCATGCCTGTGGCAGCCAGGAGCCTCCCATGCTGTGTCTCCTCCAGCACCTCTGATGCTTCTGGTTAATATTAACTAAAAGAAAAGTAAAACTAGTTTAAAGGAGCCAGATCTTATTTAAGAGAGGTGATTTAGGATTTACCAATCAAGAAGAATATATATACTACAAGAAGAAACCAAGCAAGCATGAATAGAAGACAATTCCTCTGGGCAACCTGCTCTAGTGGGAGGTGTCCCTGCCAGGCAGGGGGTTGGAACTAGATAATCTTCAAGGTCCCTTCCAACTCTGGCAATTCTATGGTTCTAAGATTAAAATAGTTACTGTAAACCAAGGTTTCTTGCTTGATGATTGAAAGCATGCTCACATTTATGTATCTTATTCTAAACCCTACCAGTTCTGAAAGCAATCCACAGAGGTTCAACCCCAGGATCTCTTCATGACACCTGCTCCCTTCTTCTGAGCTGTGGATGCTCTTGTCCCTATCACCCATCACTGTCAACCTGCTTCTGGGGGAAAACCTTCTCCATCCAATGGGGCATTTTAGGAAAGAAGGCTCCATACAGGCTTCATATTGACCAGTAAGTCAAAATTCTCTACCTCTCAGTCTAATCCTTCTACAGAACAGAAGTGTGGGAGAGTCTCCAATGAGGCTCCCCAGGGCCATTGTCCCTTTCTGTTCTGTCCAGGATTAAAAACCAAGTCAAAACAAGCTCACATGAGATCATTCATGCTTTCTTCCAGAACAGAGATTTAACCTCCACCTAAAGCTTATCCTTATTACTTAACTGATAGAATCCCAGCATCATTTATGGTTGGCAAAGCCCTCTGAGATCATCCAGTCCAACCAGCCACCCAACACTGCCATGCTCACCACTGAACCATGGCCCCAAACACCACAACTACTGGTTTTAGGAACACTTCCAGGGATGGTGACTCCACCACCACCTCCCTGGGCAGCCTGAGCACCCTCTGGGGGGAGAAATTCTTCCTAAGATCCAACCTGAACCTCCCCTGGTGCAACCTGAAGTCATCTCCTCTGGTTACTGGGGAGAAGAGACCAGCCCTAACTCATGCAAGCAAATTGTCTCAATCTCACCCAGTATCTGATCTCACTCTGCTCTGAACAAGACAAAAGCCCTTGAGGAGGGCTGGTCCTGTCTGAATCTGCAAGGATCCTGGACTTCTTCCAGGCAACTGAAAGAGTAACTGCACTAGTGACAGTGATGAATGGTCTGCTCTTGGCTCTTGCTTGCAGTCACACTGCTGGAGATCCCCACAGCACTGGATGGCATAAACCATGAAAGCTTTTTGTCCACATTCAGGGTGTTTGCTCAGCATTACCTGAGCTGAAGAACAATCTCTCCAGAGGAAACTGGCAAACCTGTGCCCAAAGTCAGGAGACAGTGGCCAGAGAAAGATCAACCATTGAATGAAGCCATTGCTCTCTCAGGACTGTGGCAATCACAGGGCTGTGGAGTTATTGGAACTCAGTGAAAGTTAGATTTTTATTCTTATTGATGTGTTTACTGGACAAAAGAACTTAACAGATCCTTTTGGCAGCTACTGAACAGCTTGTTATGTAGTTGAAAGGACACAAGCAATTAAAGGGCCAGAGGAAGCAGCAAGTGCTGAGCTGTGGAGACATGAGATGTGGGAAGACAAGGAGGCTGTGGATCACTCATTCTGTCTCAAGCAGGCATTTGGTTTGGGGGGGTTCCTTCAGCCTGAGACAAGTCAAACTGCAATGCAGTGCTCAGCAGGAAGAGAAACCACCAGTGGCCCAAACCAGGTGAGCTTCAAGGATGTGGACACCTGGGAGAGCCCCAGATGCAGCAGGCAGGAGACACCAGCTCTGTGCTGAGAGGACCTCACCTTCTTGGTGGTGGCCACAACATCCTCAAAACTCCTTTTCTCCCAGTTGTCCCCAAACTGCTCTTCCCCTATTTCTGCACCAAGTTGTCACTTTTCCACCTGCCTACACCATGCCATGCAGCAAGTAAAGCTCTTGAACCAGAACTCTCCCTCAAAGCTTGTGCTGGAATTGTAAAGCCATCTTGATGTCTATCAAAGCACAAGTCCACTCCCTGACAACTGCCTGAGGGCTAGGAGGACATTTCTTAGGACAGGGGAGCAAAGAAGCAGAGATAAACCCTTCCCTTTCTGCATGTAATACTTGTTTCACTGCCTGTCATCACAGGTGTGGCCAGCAGGACCAGGGAAGAGATTGTCCTCCTGTACTCAGCACTGGGGAGGCCACACCTGGAATCCTGGGGTCAGTTTTGGGTCCCTCACTCCAGGAAGGAGGTTGAGGTCCTGGAGAGTGTCCAGAGAAGGGCAACAAAGCTGGGGAAGGGTCTGGAGAAGAAGTCTCATGAGGAGCAGCTGAGGGAACTGGGGTTGGTTAGTCTGGAGAAGAGGAGGCTCAGAGGAGATCTCACTCTCTACAACTCCCTGAAAGGAGGTGATAGCAAGGTGGGGATTGGTCTCTTCTCCTGGGTTACCAGTGAGAGGCCAAGAGGAAATGGCCTCAAGTTGCACCAGAAGAGGTTTAGTTTGGATATTAGGAAAAGTTTCTTCCCAGCAAGAGTTGTTAGGCATTGGCCCAGGCTGCCCAGGGCAGTGGTGGAGTCACCATCCCTGGAGGGCTTCCAAAACCATCTAGCTGTGGTCCTTAGGGCCATGGTTTAGTGGCATGGGGGTGGCTAGTTTGCTGGTTGGACTTGATGACCTTAGAGGTCTCTTCCAGCCTTCATGATTCTGTGACTGTGAAATGGTGACCAGCAGAAGGAATCTGAGCCTGCAGTGAGGTTGGTGGTGGGGGTTTTTATTTCACACCCTGCACATCTGGTGTTGCAGACACCTTCTGGCAGTAGCTCCAGGCTGCCATATTCATAAAATCTAGGCAGAGTTTAGGGAAGACATCAAGAAAACAAAAGAGATGCAAGTGTGTGCATGCTTCCAGCAGTGCTGCTGCTGCCAAACTGGGCTGAAAAAGTACATTTCTTGCTTGGGGGAGGCCTCCCTCTCCCCTTTCTGCAGAATGCAAATGCCAACTACGTCTGCAAAGCCACAATAAAAGCCTGCTAATATCTCAGGGGGCTTTTTTTCTGCACTTCAGACTCTGAGAAGCTGCCTGCAAAAAGCCCTCAGTAACATCTGCATGGAGGTTCCCAGCTGAATTACCCCAGTTAACATAGGATGGGGTTAAGGATGGAATAAATCTCAGCTTTAAAGCAATCCTAGCTTTAAACCTGCCTGTTTAATTTGATCCTGGATGCCTAAGCAGGTATTTTTTGGTGCTTCTGGGCTTGGACTAACCAAACACTTCTGTTCCAGAAGACTCTCATCTGCCTTTCTCACTTGCTTCTCCCACTGCACATTTTATTGTTTCTCCTCATTTCTCCAGCCCAGCTCTTCAGGGTGTTCTGAGAGGAGAAGAGGAACATCTAATCCCTGCTTGTTGGGCCAGGTATGTGGGAAGGCCTCTTTTTCTTGGAGAAAATCAGGGAGAATACTTCTTTCCTTGAAGGGTGGTGGAGCCCTGCCCCAGGCTGCCCAGAGAGCTGCTGGAGTCTCCATCTCTGGAGACATTGCAAAGGCAGCTGGAGCCCATCCTGTGCAAGCTGCTGGAGGTGACCCTGCTGTGCCAGGGGGGCTGGACTAGATGACTTCCAGAGGTTTCCTCCCAACCTTCTGGGATCCTGTGAAGCCTGTGGGGAGGAAAAGAGTTTGCTGTGATTAGAAAGCAAGCAACAAACAAGAAGGAAGAGGCTTTCTGGGCAGCTTCTCTAGGGAGTTGCTGCAAGCCACAGACTCTCTGTGATGTTGCTCTTGATTTAGAATCATAAAAGCATTTATGTTGGAAAGGACCTTCCAGAAGATCAAATCCAACCATCAACCTAAGAGTGCCAAGCCCACTACTAACCCATGTCCCTGAGCACCACATCTCCAGTTTCTTTAGGCACCACTCTTGTCAGAGTAAACAATAATCAGGCTAAATTTGACTTCATCCACAAGCTATTTTTAGGGCTTCACTTGCTACTAACCCACTGCAGAAGTGTGAGGAGCACTCACCCCTCTCAGCACAGCTACAGGAATGGGGGCCCCAGCCCTGGAGCTGGAGTAGTAGCAGCAAAACCCCTAAATTTTGCATCCTGTGGTGGAAGCAGAACCATCCCCCTCCTGCCAGATTGCCTTCTCCTGCCTGGCCAGGCAGTGTAAGGCTGCAGTTGATAACTACAAGGCAAAGCTTGTCTGCCTTCATGGCTGATGTATGACCTAGCATGACCAGGATAGGATCTTTCCTCTCCAAATCTGCAACAAAAAGCAAGGCTTTCAGTATATTTCAGTTCACTTTCTTCCCTTTTGGGGTAAATTATTTGATATTATAACCAGGAGAGTCTGCCTCTCCCTCAAGGAGCAGACAACAAGAAGTAGCATTGATTTATTGCTGCAGAGGAGGTAAGAGCAAGAGGAATGGAATAAATGCTGAGGAGATGAGAAATACACCATTCCCTCACCCCCTACACACTCCCAGGCACTCCCAGCCCAGAGAGGGAGAGGAGCTGAGCTGCCACGAGGCAGCACATTGCTAACATTCTACTGCAACCAGAGCCAGAGCAGGTAGGTGGGGGTAGAAATGCTGAGCTTGCTGTGCATTTCTCCTCTCCAAAAGCTGAAGCCCAAAAGTGGGGAGGAATAGCCAGAGAAGGGCACCCTGCCCTCTGCAAAAGTCATTTGTAAGGAAGGTAGAACTGGCTATTTCCTCCAGACTTCATCCCAAAACATCTCCAAACCCCTCACTTGGAAGGAATACTCATAAGCTTGGCAGAGCAAGCAGGTGCAGGTCAGAAAATGCCACCTGAAAATGAGGTTTGCTGCCTTCCCTCAGCCCCCATGCACACAGGGGGGATGTAGACAGGAGCTGGACTGCTACTCTTGGATCAAACAGCATTTTTCCACCCAGCTCCTTCCTTCAGTACCCAACTGAGACATGCTCTGGGGTTGTGGCAGCATCTCCACTTCATGTGATTACAAAAGCTAGCAGGGGATGAGGAATGAGGCTGTGGGGAAGAGAAAGTCCCAGATTCCATCCTTAGATCCTATCTCTCCCTTTGTTCCAGGGCTCTGGAAATATTCTTCAGCCAAGCTTTTCACAGATGGGCTCTAATTGTATCTTTTCTTGCTTCTCTTTAAACTTCCTAAGCACCTGAATTCCAAGCCCAGTGGTGTGGTTGGCAGAAGGCCTGAGCTCTCCAGTCTCAGCTGAGGCAGGGAGAGGCAATGCTGCAGTGGTTCCCAGCATCCTCTCATGCAGGCAGTTGCTCAGAACACATCGAGTCCCAGCTGGCTGCAACTGGGTAGCTGCACTGCTGACTTGGCTGCTCCTTTGCCAAGTGACAGTACTGAGGTAGCACAAAGGAATCTTGCTCAAATAAAGCAGCTGAAGTGCTTGGGGAGTTCTCCTCCTGCAGGGGCAAGCACTGGAGAGAATCCCATGGAGGAAACATGTCTGGGTTCAAAGAGCATGTTATAAATCACAGAATCATGAAGGTTGGAAGAGATCTCTAAGGTCATCAAGCCCAACCATCAACCTAACACCACCATGGCCCTAAACCATGGCCATAGATGGTTTGGGAAGCCCTCCAGGGATGGTGACTCCACCACTGCCCTGAGCAGCCTGGGCCAAACCCTTTGAGGGAAGAAATTCTTCCTAATATCCTATCTAAACCTCCCCAGTTCCCTCAGCTGCTCCTCAAAAGATTTCTTCTCCAGAACCAGGCTGGCAAATAAGAGATTGAACAGGTGCTTGTGAGCTGAGACATGTCCTTCTAGTGCACAGGGTGAGGCTGAAGGATTTGGGACTTTATTCCTTTCCCTCACACAACTATCATCTCATTCACAGAACATGGGAGTGTTTCAGAGGGTAAGGCACAGCATTTTTTACAGCCTAAGTCTTGGCCATGAGGCACAGCTCTAAATGAAATTCTCCTCCCCACCCTATCTGAAACCATTCAGCCTCAGGCAAACACCTGCATTGGAAAACTTGACTCCAAATGGTCAAATTTTGGCAAAGATCTTGAGTGCCTGGAAAATTAGAAACCTTAATAAAATACAAAGATGTCAGTGCCACCTGAAAAAAACTGGAATTCCAGACAGCAGCTGCCCTGATGTCCTCAGGCTCAGATGGATGTCCTGGCCATGCCTTGCATATCTTCAGCTTGGAGTTGGGTGTGCCCCAAGGACCCAGATAGCCATGTCAACCTTGTTGCCACCAAAAGGAAAGCTGTCTGCAAGCTGCAGGGTGACCTGGATGGCTGCAGGTCCTCCTCAGCCTTGCTTTCTAAGCTGGGTAGACATGGAGCCCAAAAGCTCCTCCTGGACCCCTGGGAGACCCTACTGCTGTGTCCCAGAGAGGGTAGCACTAGATCCACAGACCTTTCATCCCCATTCCAAAGCAGCCTCACAGGCATGCAGGAGATGGTTCCTCTACCCCACTAGGGACCTGCTGCCCTGATGGGTCCCCAGGGGTATGTGATGGTGACCAACATGCTCAGCAGGGGCTTAGCTGACTCTGCTAGCCTCTGAAAGCAGTGCCTGGACACTTGAGGTGAACATCTACCACTGTCATCCCTCCAGTGTCAAATGTTCATGGTAAACATGAAATGACAAGAGGTGAAAGCCTCCAAGCACAATCCCTCAGCAACTTCTCCTTGCCATGGACCTGGTCTCTGACCTTCAGCAAATCTCTACATCTTTCTGGGAACCAATTTCCTCACTTAAGAGACTCTGTGGTGGGCTGCAACGAAGGAGAAGAGAAGGCTCCAGGGAGACCTTCTTGTGGCCTTCCAGTATCTGCAGGGGTTACAAGAAAGCTGGGGAGGGACTTTGGAGGAGGTCAGGTAGTGATAGGACTAGGGGGAATGGATGTAAACTGGAGGAGGGGAGATTTAGATTGGATATGAGGAGGAAGTTCTTCCCTGTGAGGGTGGGGAGACACTGGAACAGGTTGCCCAGAGAGGCTGTGGCAGCTCCATCCCTGGAAGCTTTGAAGGCCAGGCTGGCTGGGGCTGTGGGCAACCTGATGTAGTGGGAGGTGTCCCTGGCAGGCAGGGGAGTTGGAACTAGATGATTTTTAAGATCCCTTCCAACTCTGACAATGCTAGGATTCTATGTTAGGGCAGCATGAGAAGGTCCTGGAGGGGAAAGCTGATGAGAGAGCAGCATTGTCAGTCTTATCTCCTCAGAGCTACCACCTAACACATGAGCTGAGGGTGACTCAGTCCCATGTCTAGCCTATTGCTTGCTAGAAAGTATAGCAGAGTTTCTATGGTGCACAGAAGCACTGGGGGAGGGAAACCCTAACCTGAGACAGGGATTTATAGCTGCATTTTCTTGCAATGTGTTCTAACAACCAGCATTAGTTAATCATGGCAGCATGACCTGGCCAGAGCTAACCAGCTTTGGTCAGGTGTGCCTGTAAATTTAATTGGAGTTCTTCTACCTCATGCAGAAGTTGAATGCAGGCTAATGTGTGTGCTGGAAAAATAACACAGGTTATTATGGTATAGAACAGGAAACCTTTTAGCTGTACAGCTCAATGCAGGCAGTATTTCTATAGCAGCAGGCAGAAAGGTATTTCCAAGCTTTATCCAAACAACCTGCATGCTCCCCCAGAGCCAGCATGTCAGATCCTATTAGAGAGAAGAAAGCCATTGTAAAAAGAAGGTTTTAATACACTTTGAAACAAAACATTCATTGGGAGAGAAGTCCACTGACAGCTGGACAGGGGTGTTATGGATCCAGGGCCTGATAGGAAACTGAATCCATGGCATAAAATATTTACCTGTGGTGCTGTCAGGATAAAGGCTGTTGTGCTGTGGTTTATGTCAGGAATAAAATGGTCTCTGTGTCCTGCAAGCCAGACTGGATGGGTCTGGATCTTCTTTGCCACTTGTCTTAGCAACTGAAGCATGAAGTAAAGGAGGGAGGAGAAGGTGGGACAGAGGCAAAAGGTGTGAGAGACTGAAATCCTCTGTGCCACTCCAACCCCTGGATTTTTCTCCAGGGTATTCAGAGTCTGCCATGCTTATTCCTTATTCCATTTTGTCCTTTCACCCACCTCCTGACACATCTCCATCCAGTGCAGAGGTAGGTGTAAGCACTTCCACTCCCCCTGCCCTGCAAGCTCTTTTCAATGCAGTTGAGCTCTCCACTGCAGTGTCAGGCCATGTGGCAGGAGAAAGCATGGTTTGGGTCATGCACATCCCTCTTCATCAGCTCTGGGGGCTGAAAAACCCTTCACAGGTCCCCCAGGGGACAGAGGTCCCTGTTCATGCAGGCAGAAGGGTGCCTGCTGTTGTGTTGCTTTGGCTGGGAGAGGCACAGGCTCTCTGGCTGCTGAACGAGCCAGGCTCTGCCCTTCTGCCTTGGGAACCCATCTGGGGTAGGAAAGATGAGGAGCAGCCATCCAGAAAGAACCCAGAAAGAGCCCAGCACAGTGGGAAGGTGCTGTTTCCTAGTCCTATCTGTTGCAAGCTGAGGAAAACAAACCCACTTCCCTTGAAATCCCATCTCCAGCTGGTCCCAGGTAGACTGGCTGCTGCCTTCAGAAATACTTGGAGAGCCCAAAAGACTGGAGTATACTTGTGCTGGATCTACCATGGAAACCCAACAGCATGCCAGAGGAGTATGGCTAGCCCTGGAAACAGAAATGATCAAGCTTTTCACCAAGAAGCTGGTGAATAATATACAAATATCAAGTCTTGCTGACTCTTTGGTTCAGCTAGACCTTGTGAATCAGTCTCTGGATGGTGGCTTATTTGGGTTCCTGGGGAAAAAAACTGCTCATCTCTTCACTGAAATGCAGAATTAATACACTAAAGGCATTTTAAACATGGCTTTGTTTCACAGCCTGACAAGTTGCCAGCAATGTTTTCTCATCCACTACTTCACACCAGCATTCTCTTAAAACTAATACCCAAAAGCTAGTTTTCCCAGGCCAGCTGAACTGAACTGTGCAGTGCAGGAAGGCATGGCCAGCACAGTGACTCCTGCCTCCTGTGCCCTTCTAATTACAGCTGGAGTGCTGCTTATTGTGCAGAAGACCATGGAGTCATCTCTGATGCTTTCTGAGATGACTCACCTACTCTCATGCTGCTCCACAATGCTGACTTTTCTATCTGTATCCTTCATCCAGCTTCATCCTTTGAGGGTTTTGGCTGAGATCCCTAAATTAAAGGCTGTATCTTCCTGTAGTCAAAGCAGTGGAACATGCAGCTTGAGAAGGTGGCTCTGCTCTTCAGTGGGCTGAGTCAATGCCAGTATGCTCCTTCTATTGGTCTGTTAACTGGGGAAGGAGCCTCAGGCAGGGCTGACAAGCCTGTGGTGTGCATGTCCCAACCAGCCCACCCTGCTGCTGCTGGTGGGCTGAGAGGAAACCTTCTAAGGTGTGAACCACTTACCAACACTCATCTGGTGTGACTCCACTCCTGCCTTAGGTAATTCAACTGAATAAATACATTTCCACAGCCAAGCCTGGTGATTGCACTCAGACTTTCACAACTGCAGTGGATGCAGTGGCTGAAGCACCCTGACAGCATGAGCCAGAGAGTCCCCTGTCCCCATGTAACACTGTCCCCAGGCTGTTTCCACTGACAGCCTAGCCTGCTTTGGGTCAGAACAGAACTGATTCTGTTCAGGGATTTGACTTTCCAGCTAAAGCTCTTCTCAGGAACTCACTTGCTGCAGTTAGCAGCATGTTTGCACAGACAGTGTCTGCTGCTAGCAGGGAGAAGACCTAATGGTTAGAGTTAGTACCAAGGGCTGGGATGCAGACCAAGGTCACTGCTGAATCTTGTGTCCCACCTTGGGGATGCAGAGTAAAGGCTGCAGCTGCAGGGAGGAGCAGACAGGACACAGGTGACCCTAAACTGACCAGCTAGGGATTCCACTCCAGATGCATCATGGTCAGTATAAAGCTGAGGGATCACAAGGGTCAAGATCTTCTTCTCTTGCCCTTCCTCAGTGGTCTCTGTTCAAGGAGGACTGTCTTTGTTCTGCCTCTGATCCTGATCCATCAGTTCCTGAATCCAGCCCCAGGCTCCAGCTCCTGAATCTGGTTCCTGTCTGCTGCTGAGTCCAGTCTGAGCCCAGTCCCTGGGTTAGTGGTCAGCCTAGCTCTAACCATTGACACAGCCTTCATTTCACCTCTCCTTCCATCACTGCCTTTTGCCTTTCTTCTTTTCCAGGGTTTGTTCCCAAGTGCTTCCCACCTCCCTGCTGCCTGTTTCCACAGCTGCTGCCTCCCAAATGCTTCCCCCACTGTTCTCTGGGTCCACCCTCTCCCTCGAGCATTTCCCTCCTGCAGAGCTGCTGCTCTTTCCCACCAAGCACAGTTCCCCCCCTGAGTTTCAGACAGTGCTGCAGACATTCAGCAGGCACTAACTCTCCCAGGTCATGTCCTGCAGAAAACATTCACTGCCCTCCAGGGACCTCAAGTCCCTTCCTCAGTCATGGGGAAGCTAAGGATTAACCAGAAAGCTGCTGCACTTGCTTTTGAGTCCAGCTGCAGACAAGTCTTTGGTAGAGAAACTACTGGAGTAGCCCAAGGGTGTTACAGGTATCTGCATGGAGTTATGGGTCCTCAGTGCCCTGATGTATGGAGTTATCTTCTGTAAGCCTGCTAAACATCTGATCTGCCCTGTTCCCTCACACTGTGTCTTTAGGGCAAGAGGTAGAAATCACCTTTAGCATGAAATCACTTTTGTAGTTTGGAAGTAGCTGCTTGTCACTCTAGGGTTAGAGACAGGGACTGTGGGGATGCTTTCCTGCAGGTGTGCAGGCTGCTTTGCAGGAGATGTGTGATCCCAAAATGCCAGCCAGTTTGTGGGGTGCCATGGTGTAGATCCACAGGATGGAAGACACATTCAGTCTGGCTGCAGGTGTGTCACAGCCTGGTCCCCTGCATCTGGGATGCAGCAGCTCCTTTTCCACGACAACAACAAACCAAACCGTGCCCCTTCCACCACAATCCTTACCCCTCTTGTCTCTCATCAAGCTTGGAGCAAGCCACATGCTCTGTGGGCAACCTTCTGTCCATGTTAGGGCTGAGTTTATGATCTCAGCATTATTCCTGTCTTCTAGACTGGGCAGGAAATGAGGAGCAGGGTAAGGAGACTGGAGTCAAACTTCTCATCCTTTCTGAGCTAAGCACCAGAAGGCAGCTACTGAAGCTACAGGGAAGGAGCAAAGGCTTGGAAGTTTCAGGAGCATTGCTCTTAGGACTACAAAGCACAGCCCTGTGGGTGAAGAAGGGGTGAGAAATGGGAAGAGAGAGAAGGAGAAAGTCTTCTGTAAAGTAGGAAAGTGAAAATATTGGAGGGGGTTTTGAGTTGTTGGGTTGATTGGGGTTTTTTTGGTTGTTTTCTTTTTAAAGATAGTTGTTTTTAACATAGAGCTCTGCAGTGTGAGGGAAAGGTCCTGCTGTTCCAGGGGGATATTTCCAAGGGACTCAGGAAATATTTCAATACCAATGTATTGCTCCTGAGATGGAAGGATAGACAGTGGAAGTCAGCCCCTGCTAAAAATCAGGAACAGGCACCAACAGGACTGAAAAAGCTACTCTGCAGCCTAGTAGGCATCTACAACCACCTGAAGGGAGGTTGGAATGAGGTGGAGGTTGGTCTCTTCTCCCAGGCTACCAGTGAGAGAACAAGAGGAAATGGCTTCAAGCTGCACCAGGGGATGTTTTTCTTCCCAGCAAGAGTTGTTAGGCATTGGCCCAGGCTGCCCAGGGCAGTGGTGGAGTCACCATCCCTGGAGGGGTTTAGAAAGGGTCTAGATGTAGTAGTTAGGGACTTGAATTCATATAATAATAATAAAATCCACTTGTTAGAGAATACAAACTGAGTAAGGCATAAAACACTGAAGGTTTGTAGGTCACAAGAAGCTTTGCAGATCATTTTGTGCTGACACCACATGTAGAAAAGAAAGACTGATGGTTCTTCCTCCTGGGAATAAGGGAAGGCTGAAGGGTCTGGATCTGATTATGGTTTCAGAAGGATTGTAAGCCTCAAATGTGGAGGACAGTTTCCAGCACTGTATGTTTGGTTCAATGGTTCTTCTGGGTTTCTTATCTTCTTCACCAGGTGAGTCACTTCCAGGGAAAAGTCTATTAGCAGCAAAGAGCTCAAGGAGAATAAACAAAAGGCAGGAACTTGTTCCTCCTCTCCCTGAAGTGAGCTGAAAATCACAGCCTTTGCCTGGTCAGGGTTTGGACCACATTTGGAACATATTCCCTCCTCACTCTCTGCATTCTTCTGGCAAATACAACATAATGAAGGGGAGGTAGCCCCAAGTGGAGAAGGCTGTTTACACAAGCTATCTACATCCAGACAATAATACTTCTGCCATGCCTGCTTGAGGGGGATTTAACAAGTTAATTCCTTTTTCTTTCACTTGAGGTCTGTCCCAGCATGCTAATAGCTGGGCTCCAAATTGCTGCCTTACAGATGTTTCCAAGAACATTCTGCTTTGCATTCTTCTTGTTCTCTGAGTCTTCTCCAGTTTACAGATGTCTCTCTTGTACTGAGGCACCCCTTGGTCAAACCTCCACAAAAGGAAAAGCAGGGACAAGGGAGTGGTTGTGCAGCAGGGTTGCTCACATCTCCTGCTGCAGGGGAGGAGAAAGCCAAAGCAGAGCATGTCTGCAAAACTGGTGTGGCCAGCAGGACCAGAGAAGGGATTGTCCTCCTGTATTTGGCTCTGGTGAGGCCACACCTTGAATCCTGGGGTCAGTTTTGGGCTCCTCACTACAAGAAAGACATTGAGGTGCTGGAGTGTGTCCAGAGAAAGGCAGCAAGGCTGGGGAAGGGTCTGGAGAGTAAGTCTCATGAGGAGCAGCTGAGGGAACTGGGGTTGGTTAGCCTGAAGAAGAGGAGGCTCAGGGAAGATGGTAGCTCTATCTACAACTACCTGAAAAGAGGTAGTAGTAAGGAGGGAGTTGATCTCTTCTCCTGGGTTACCAGTGAGAGGCCAAGAGGGAATGGCCTCAAGTTGCACCAGGGGAGGTTTAGATTGGATATCAGGAACAATTTCTTCCCAGCAAGAGTTGTTAGGCATTGGCCCAGGCTGCCCAGGGCAGTGGTGGAGTCACCATCCCTGGAGGGCTTCCAAAACCATCTAGCTGTGGTCCTTAGGGCCATGGCTTAGTGGCATGGTGGTGCTAGGTTGATGGTTGGACTTGATGACCTTAGAGGTCTCTTCCAACCTTCATGATTCTGTGTGTGTGTTTCTGCAGCTCTGAGGGCTGTGAAGCCTCCATCAGCCAGAGAGAAGAGGCACCTCACAGCCTATCATCTCCTTCAAATGAGGCAAGGGATGAACTCTGCACCCCTTGGGGAGAAAATCAAGTTCTGGTCCCCCAGCATCTCAGGATCATCTCTCCAGCCCTCAGAGCAACCCTGAACACCAAGTCTGACCTTGGGATTGACTCCTTCCTGATGTGCTAACTGCCCTCTTCGTGAGAAGGCAAGGCTCAGAGTGCCAAGGAGAGACAGCAGCAAAGGCCAGGGAGTGGCTATGTGATAGCAGGAGAGTTCCTGCCCTTGGAAAAGAGGAGTGCCAGGGACAACTCATGCAGGTGGCATCATTAGGAAAACCAAATAAATAGAGTTTAAAGCAAGGAGGGGAGAAAGTTGGGCTGAGGCATTGGCACACTGCCTAAGGTTTTGTGGCTGCTCCACAGGAGAGTTTTGAACCTGACCTTCTTCTCCAAAGTTCTTTCCCCCCCATCAAGGTCTGCAAAGTGGATTCAGGCACAAAAACCAGCATTAAAAACTCCAGGATATATCATGTCCACCTCACAGGATGGAGCTCTGTGCAGACACTCTTGGGGCAGAGAGCAGATGCAGCCAGTATCACCAGTTTGGATCTGGATGGAAAGCACTTCTGTGACTCCTCAACAGGGCTCATGGTTTGGCTTATTAGCACAGGTGGAAAGCTGCCCTCACATCAAGTCAACATAACCATGCTGCAGAAATCAGAGTTTCTCACAACCATAATCCCCTCTGCTGCACTTCTGATGTTGTCCCAAGCAGGACTAGCTCAGATCAGCCCAGAAAGGCCCTTGCAGGTGATCACTATAAGGTGTTCTCTGTAGCTGGGGAATGGCCAGGTGGTCATTCTGATAAGCAGGACCTCAGATGTCTTACAGGTGAGATAATCTTGAAGTGAAAGTCTAATTAAATGCTAAAAGCATTTGGCTGAGCAGAATTACTTCCTTGGCTGCAGTCTGGTCTTTTACTGGAGGACACAACAGCAAGGAAAAGGTTGCTCCTGGGAGGGTTGTTCTGAGGAGAAGCTGAGGCATGGAGCAACCTATAATGAGAAAACACCATGATTTATTTGGGATATGTCTGCCAAACTGCTGTTGATTCTGTGGACATGATCTGGAATATCTAAGGACCATATCACACAGTGTAAGGCTCTGAAGATCCTACAGTTGTCTGCTCCTGGTAAGTAACTCTCCCAGAATTCATGTTGTGTAGCTTGGATTTCTAGGGTTATAGCCCTCAACAGAGAGAAAAGAGGCCATGGTAACATGTATTTTTATTTTTTTATGTTAAAAATATTGATGAGATCATTATTGACTAATGAAGTACAATTGAGCCTTCTCCAACAGGGCTGGTGCTTGTTGTTGCTCAATGTAGCCCTCAGCTCTTCTTCAAACCCAGTTCAGGAGCTCTGAAACCTCCTAAGTTTGCAAAGCCAAGGCTAAAACCCCCAGAAGAATAGGCTTTGCTTGCAGGATTGAGCACCCCTAGTTTCCAGGCCAGCCTAGACTTCACAGGAGTTGTAGCTTCTCCTGGCATAGTTTGGACATGATCAGGGGCTTTGGGAGCACCTCCTGAAAACCTCTTGCAAGCAATCACCTGTGTGGTCATGGCAGATACCAGAAACCAGGAGTTTCCTCTTTCTTTCTTCTTCACCATTACCTACCTGGTGTGCACTTGGTTTTATTTTGCTCTGAAAAGGTCCTAGATAGCTGGGAAGGAGAACCCTCTGATCATTTGTATGGCCCTCCTCTGGACCTGCTCCAGCAAGTCCAGCTCTTTCCTCTGCTGAGGACTCCAGAGCTGGACCCAGAACTCCAGGTGAGGTCTCAGAACACAACAGAGGGACAGAATTCCCACCCCCCACCTTGATCTACTGGCCATGCTTCTTTTGAGGCAGCCCAGGATTCAGTTAGCCTTCCAGGATTCAGTTAACCTTCCACACTGTCAGCTCATGTCAAACTTTTCACCCACCAGCACCCCCAGGTCCCTCTCTGCAGGGCTACTCTCAACCACATCACCTCCCAAACTGTATTGATATCAAGGATGGCCCTGACCCAGCTGAAGGACCTTGCATTTGGCCTCATTGAACCTCACAAGAC
This sequence comes from Galbula dea, assembly GCA_013399015.1. Classification (NCBI taxonomy): domain Eukaryota; kingdom Metazoa; phylum Chordata; class Aves; order Piciformes; family Galbulidae; genus Galbula; species Galbula dea. The sequence continues at coordinate 213,207 of VWZX01008705.1, read as the reverse complement.
AAAGGAAACAAATCAGGTGGGGGCAGAGGTTGAACAACCCTGACACTCTTCTTCTCTCCTCCTCCAGCTGGGTGTGCACCCAGGTAGAGGCAGGGCTGTGTGGGTGGAGGCACAGTGGGGAGAGGACCTGCAGGGGACAATGTTTTGAGGTTAACAACATAACTGCTGCTCTGCTCCCTCTGACATCTCAACTGACCCAGACATCAGTACCTCAGCCAGGTCCCTTGGGAGCTGCCCCTGCAGCCTGCTAGTTATTAGCAAGGGTAGGCAGTTTGTGCTTTGCTTTGTTCAGTTTAATCTAATCGCTCCTGGCCATAAAAGTTCTTTAACCACACCAAACAATTCCTCTTCCTCACTGGAGTTTACACCCATCCAGTGCTTGTAGATCCTTATCATGCTTCCTTGTAGGCATTGTTTAGCCAAGAAACACAAGCCTAATCCAACTTCTGCTGGTGTTTCAGGCTGGAGATGGGAGAAATAAAGCCTGCCTTAATGGAGAACAGAAGCACCAAGCTTCTGAAGAACTTCCCTCTGGCAGATAGTCACAGCTGGCCTCAGAAGAAGCATTACTAGCTAAGAGGAGGGCAAGGCAAGAGGAGTTAAAAGATGATCTGATTTAGGGCTTTGTCAGTTAGGTTTGAACAGTTGGGATGATGCAGAACAGATTCAAGCCTTCCTTAGGATGAGCTCTCCCAAGCCCAGCCCACTGTTGGGGTTGGGTTAACCATCTGCTAACCATGGTGATGCACTGCCTGGAAGAGTGCAAGCTAGACCAGAGCAAAACCCTATTAAGGACAGTGTCCATAATTTGGAGTATGAAGGAAGGTGGGACACTGTTCAGGCTTGTACCCTGACCATTTACAGTTTATCTCCACCTGCTTTACCTCCTCCTGGGGGCCTGGCCCTTTCTAGCCACCACATTTCTCTCCTTGGCTTCTTTGGGCTGTTCCATCCCCAAAAGCCACCACTTGCTTTTGGCTTGGTTTAGTCTTTATAAATCAAAGTTGTTTATTCCACATGACTTCATATTTGCCTCAGATGGCTCTGTATTTGTCTGGATAGTCTTTTCCCTTTATGCTCCTTAATAACTTCCCCAAACATTTTCCTGACTTGTATTTTTTGGGGCATGTTTGTGTTAGGAACAGGAAGAGAGAGGAAGAGTTTGCTCTGACTACAAATGTACTGGCTTCTCCAGGTTTTGGTAGGAGTCTGCCAACACAAGATGTCTGAGCCAGAAGTTTTCATGCTGTCTGCTGTTATTTTTTCTCCAGGGTGTCATTCTTCTAGGCAGTGTGTTGGATTTGTTCACCCTGCCCAGAGGGAACCCACAGGTTTGCAGTAGGGAGATATTGAGGTGCTGGAGTGTGTCCAGAGAAGGGCAACAAGACTGGGGAAGGGTGTGGAGAAGAAGTCTCATGAGGAGCAGCTGAGGGAACTGGGGTTGGTTAGTCTGAGGAAGAGGAGGCTCAGGGGAGATATTAGCTCTCTCCACAATTACCTGAAAGGAGGTAGTAGTAAGGTGGGAGTTGCTCTCTTCTCCTGGGTTACCAGTGAGAGGCCAAGAGGGAATGGCCTCAAGTTGCCCCAGGGGAGGTTTAGATTGGATATTAGGAAGAATTTCTTCCCTCAAAGAGTTGTTAGGCATTGGCCCAGGCTGCCCAGGGCAGTGGTGGAGTCACCATCCCTGCAGGGGGTCCCAAAACCATCTAGCTGTTGTCCTTAGGGCCATGGCTTAGTGGCATGGTGGTGCTAGGTTGATGGTTGGACTTGTTGATCTAAGAAATCTCTTCTAACCTTCATGATTCTGTGAAGTGAGATCTGGTGAGGCCCAGAGGGATCAGAGAGGATCCATTGACTTGTGTGTGTGTGGAGGGACACCTAGGACAAAGCACTTGTGCTGCCTGCTCTGACTTCTAGGCATATGGTGAGGAAATAATAATAGGTTATTAATAACTCCCAAGAAGCAGCCTGCTATCATCTGGTTGTATCAAACAAAGCTGAGGAAAGAAGTGTGCAAATTAAAAGCAGAATACTCTTGAATGGCAATAATAATGTGAGGGCACTCTGCTTCTCTTACACAGTACAACTGCCAGGGTAGCACAAGAAACTCATCATGGGATCAACCCTTTGTGTGCCCTGTTCTCCAGATGCCCCTACATAAACATCTCTATGTCACTTGTTTCTTTGTGTGGTTTGGTAGCAGCTGTGGAACCTCAGAGCTGGAGATCACCACCTCCACCTGGGTCAGGCTCAGAAGGCAGCTGTGTGCTGTGGGGATGAGGTTTTGGGGACCTCTCATCACTCTTGCACGTGGTGACAAGGTTTCCCTCTGCACCTGTGCAGTCAACTGGAGAAATCTGCCTTCTCCAGTGGCTTGAAGGTTTATTCCCCACTCATGTCCTTGTATCTCCAGAGGGTTTGCCTCTCCCCTCAGCTCAAAGGGCAAGAACTGGTTCCTGCCTAGGATGCTGTTCCCTCTGATGCTGCAGGTGTTTTAGCTCAGATGTCTCTGGTGACCAGAACCACAGTGGTGATATCTACACCCAGGAATGACCTTTGCAGCCCAAGTTGTTTAAAATGAGCCATTTTTTAGGGAGAGGAATGTCTAAATCAGATCAAAGGCAGAAAGGAGCCCAACTCCCCAAGGCTGAGCTAAAGCCAGGAGCTGTGGTTTTGATGTTTCCTCCAAGCAGGATCAATTCCTCCTGGGAATGATGAACCTTCCAGTTCTCTCTCTGCCTCTCATGAGGATCCCTTTGCTGAGGACAAGCACAATCCTCTCCTTCCCCACTTCCAGGAGTTTATCCCCACAACTACCACCCCAGTGCAATTTCTCCTTGTGCCTAGGGGAAGAGCTGAGCTTCCACAAGAAACCTGACTTACTGAAAAGGATTAAATCCTGCACATATGGAGGAAAGGAAAAACAAATCCTGTGAGCAGCAGGGCTGAGTCTCTACATTCAGATGCTTAAACTCAAGGGTGATCATTTCAGTCTAGCTGTGCATTCTACTTTGCAAAGCTCTTCCACTCTGTCCCACTGATTAAGGAGAAGTCTGAAACAGTTTGGGTTGTTCTGGACAAAAAGCCAAAAATGACAAGGAAGAAAACATGCTTCTGGGATAACCTATTACTCTGTAAAACAGGGAAAGGGAGAGAGAGCAAAGTTTCTATGCCCTTGGGATGCAGGCAGAGATCTAGGGGAATAACAATGGCATCTGCTGATGGTTTAGGGTCATGGGCTGTAAATTGTTTGTCTGTCCAGAGAGGATTCCTAGAGACAAGGCTTCATGTTCAGCTCAGGGTGGTTCCTTGGCAGAGAGCAGATGAAAAAGGTGGCCATGGCCATGTCTGGCTTGTCCCATATGAATAGAAATACATTTACATTAAATTAGAGTGTCAAAGCCAAAGACCCCCAAGTCTCAATCCCACCAGCTGACACAGTGAAGGTTGTTCTTATTCTCTCACCTTTTCACCCCTCATCCTTCAGATTTGGGCTGGGTTTTTTTTCTTCTTCATCAGCTTTATTAGCACCAGGAGCAGTCTGGGGGATTGATGATCCAGATTTAAAAAAGAAAAGAAGAAGGAGGGGGGGAGGAGGGTTTTGGCAGATGTTTCTTTAAGCCAGATCAATTCCTCAGTTCAGTTCCCAGTGTCATGCAGAGTGTGGCAGGGAGCTGGGGGACAGCAGTGCCCTGCCCAGGGACAGGGGCAAGGACCAATATTATGGGTAAGGGGCACCTTGGCTCAACATGGATGCTGAAGACTTTACCTCAGGAAGAAACAGTGTAATGGTTTGGAGGTGCCTTCAAACTCAAGAGCTTAGTTTGAAGCAGTGTGGTCTGAAAGAACTGATTTAAAGCCACCTCAAAGGAAAACATTTCATGTTCTGCAGAAAAACATTTCATATTCTGCTCCTTCAGAGTAGACTTTAGCCCTTTCTGGTGTGGACAGGCAGTAGAAATGGATTTGATTTGGGTTTCATGGTAAGGGGTTAGTGATTAGTAAAATGTACAAGTTTATTGCTTATTATAGAAGCTATGGTCAGAGATCTGAGAACTACCAGCTGAGATATCAGGCTGCAGACTCTTTTCCAACCTCATTCATCTATGAGCACAAGTCCTCCAGCAGTACTTCTAGGCCAATAAGTTGGAGAAGGTCCCAGTGAGGACCTAGAGAGGCAAAGGTAAAGAGAAGAAATGCTTGGTTTGTATTAGCAGCTACCCCTGCCCCCACTGCTTCAGCTGATTCCCTCCACCTGGAGTGTGGCTTCTTGGAACTCAAGAAGCACTTGGCCAATGTTCTTAGACACATGGGGTGAATTTGGGGTTGTCCTGTGCCTAACTAGGAGTTGGACTGGATGATCCTTATGGGTCCCTTCCAACTCGGGACAGTCTGTGATTCTGTGTGGTTTAAGCTGTCTCCATCAGCTGGCATGCTTGGGTAGAATAAGAAGGCACAAGTCCAGTCATCAAATGTCATGGCTCCATCCAAAATTCTATTTCAAGTCCATGTCTTACACTGAAGAACACCTCAAGCCATGAGGTTTCTGGCTTTCATTGTGCAGGATGTCATTAATTCTTTTCTTTTTCATATTGTGCAACCAAAAAGGGCAAAATTCAAAGGCTGTGAGAAAGAAAAGGTCACATTTTTGTGAAGGAAAGAAGAAGAATGCAAATGTTTTATACAATTTAATCAATGGATTTACATTTGCTGCCAGAGACACCAATTTGCAATGCACATGAATAAACAACACTGATGATTTAGAAACTCTCCCATCCTAGCCCTCATGTTCCAGTACTTCTCATGGTTCAGGGCTTTGCTTTGTTTGAGGAGATCCCAACTAGCTTAGCTTTTCTGGGGACTTAAAGAAAAGCTCTCCAGACAAAGCTGAATCACAGCTTTGTGTAGTTAACCTGAAACCAAAGGAGAAAATCTCCCCCAGTTTGCAGGGCAGCTGGTTGGTAAAGGTGTGGGGTGTTCTACCCTGCCCTGAACAGGGTTTAGCAGCCCTGCTAAGGATGCTGGCCAACAGCACTGTCCCTCATTAAAGCTTGCTAATTATATTAGCTGCCTCTCAGCTGTTGCATGGGCACCAGCCAGGAGAGGGATAGTGACAGAAGTGCTTCCTAAGGAGGGCTCTGTAAAAGCACTGGCACACACAGGACTTTGCCTTGCCAAGGGGAACAAACCAAGTGACATCTGGGGTCCTCTCCTCCCATTTGATATTCCTGGCTAGATCCTCTCAGTCAGCTCATGGAGACTGTAGCAGAGGCTGCTGCAAATTTGGGGTATGAACCTTGCTGAGCTCTCTGCTCCCATGCTGGGTAGAACTGCCCCAGGGATGCTTGGCACACACACACACACATCTCCTGGAGTTACCTTCTCCTTACACCACTGCAGGCCACAGATCTCTTTCTTTGCACCTGACCTACTTAGGGTTTGCTGGTGAGGCTGGGGCTCAGGGCAGGGATGCAGAATGATGCCAGTGCAGTTAGTTTGAAGCCTGCCTGGTGATGCAAGATACACTGTATGGCAATGGAGGCTTCCCCTGGGCCAGCAGTGCTTAACTCCAGTCCTCCAGGGCATCCGTGTGAGCAAGCTCAGTCACCCTGCTGTGTGACCAGCCAGATCCCTCATGAGAGCCTCTGCTTCCCTCATGCCACTGCTCAGCAAGGGGCTGCAGAGTCCCTGTCTCTCCCCATGCTGGCAGTAAATGAAACAGTTAATGGTAGGAGAGAGCAAAAGAGATGTGAGGCCATCAGAAGGCATCCTGGGGCTGGGACCTTCTCCAGGGATGTGGCACCAAGTTCCTGCCATGGCTCAGGCAGAGATGAGGGTTTTAGGCAGGAGCCCCTCATAAAGGGGTGACAAGTGAGTTGCCCAGGCTGAGAGTTGCAGACAGGGCTCAGGCTTAGCAGCAGAGAGAGGATCTGTATCCATACCTCTTCAGGTGAACAGTGCCCAAGCCACACACATCCCAGACACATTTCATTGAAGGCTCATTCAGCAGCTTCTCCTCCCTGATAGCTGTCTGGGGCCACAGTTCCTTCTGAGGCTCTGCCCAGGGAACCCACCAGCATCTCCTCCCTGTGCCACTGCCCACAGTCACGTCCACAGCAGCCATATCTCCTCCTCAGTGTGCTGGCCCCATGCCTGGGTGAGTAATGTCTGCTGCATCTAACCAGCACTGAACCTACAGCCTCAGCCACACCTACACCAGGCTCAGGGTGTCCTTAAGAGGGTGGTGACCAGGAATGAGTGTCTGAGCTAAAGAGCCTGGCTTCCAAAGTGTGCCAAGCTATCTGGTGGGTTTTGTCTCCCATTTCTCAGACTTGGAAAAGCAGAGCACTTAATAATGAGCCTAGCAAAGCTCTACTGCTGTAACACAGGCTCAGTTCAGCCACAGGTGCCTCTTGGATCTGTTTATGTCTTCCAGCCCTCTCAGAAACTCAGGAGCACCTCAGATGCCACTAAATGCCATCTGAGAGCTGCCTATAAACCCCTGAGTGGTGCAGCCTGGCTGCATGGAACAGGTTGCCCAGAGAGGTTGTGGAAGCCTCATCCCTGGAAGCTTTTAAGACAAGGCTTGATGGGGCCCTGGGTAACCTGATCTAGTGGATGGTGTCCCTGCCAGGCAGGGGGGTTGGAGCTGGATGATCTTTGAGGTCCCTTCCCACTCTGATGAGTCTATGACAGAGAACAGCAGCAGGAGCCACCTGCAAAAACACCTGCCCAAATTCACAGCAATGTCACAGTAGGGGTGGCATCAGTCTCTACACATTTTTATCCTTAAAAGGAAAATAGAAAACTGGAGAAGTCAAGAGGACAGGTTCCTTGACCTAGCAGTTAATCATCACCCTCCAGGGAAGGTGCCTGGGACTAGCACATGGCACCTTATCAAGCATGTGTGTGAGCTGTCATCCTCACAAGAGAGGCAGACACTGGTCTTTGCTCTGACTCATGAGCAGAGAATGTTCATCCCATGCAAGGTGCTGGGCTTGGCACAGATTTGAGGTTCCTTGGCCAAGGAGCTGTTTGGGTGAAGGTGGTGTTTTGTTCAGGAGAGGTTAACATGGGCATGGGGTGGTGTCAAACCCTGTTTGCTTGCACATGTGGTCCCAGGTCAGGCTGGTTTCTTGCAGGTCTTGCAGAGGGAAAATAGACTTTAAGAGCCACAGGTTAGAGGTAGTGGTAGAGGTCCTTGTGTTGGCTCCATGGGCAGTTCCTTGTGGAATAAATTCCTCTGGGGAGGAATTTCTGCACAAGTGATGTCTAACCAAGCACTGTGATGAACTGGAGATCACTGATCCCAAACAGCTCAGCCTGTGGCTGGTGGGGGCCAGGATGAGTTCTCATTCCCATCCCATGAAGGCACCTTCTTTTCTTTTCCCAAGCCCTCAGGTGAAGGAAGGCACAACCTCTATTCCTTCCCAAGACACCAAGTCTCCCTCTTTCCTCCCAGTTGCTAGAGGATAGGATAACCAACCTTCCCCAAAATTTGCTTCACCTGCTCACACCCTCTCCCTTTCTTCCCTTTATAGGTCTTCTTCCTGCTGCCTCTGCCAACCTTTCCCATGTTCTACCCAGAAGCCACCTTCCACTTCTCCAGTCCTAGCAGGTGAGAGAAAACAACCTGTGTCAGCTGTACACATGGCTCCATGTAAACCTCCTCCAAGCTGGGCTTTGGTTTCCTGCCCCCTGGGGAATCAACCAAGAGCTGGGGACTAGACTTCTCCTTCCACCACTGGAGAAGGTCCCTGGAACAATGGGGACAGGCTTTCCAAGGAAACATGAGAATATAGGAGGGGGTTGTTTTAGGGAGGTGTTTCTGCTTGGAGGAGCCAGCAAAACCCCCTGGAGGTCATGGACTCTGGAGTCTCAGCTCAGCATTGCAGCAGGGAGAAATCTAAGGGTGCAAAGAGGAGGAGTAACTGCTGCAGCAATTGAAAATGAGTTTAGGGGAATATAGGTCAACAGAACATAATCTGGTCTGCAGTTTAGCCAGGATACAAACCTGATACCTCTCCCACAAAACACTACCACAAAAGGGTCAAGGATTGTGGCTGGTTAAAAGAGAGGATTATGACACTTTGTGTGTTCAGATGTGGCCCTTAAGGACAGGGTTTAATGGCATGGTGGTGCTAGGCTGATGGTTGGACTTGATGATCTTAGAGGGCTCTTCCAACCTTCACAATTCTGTGATTGAAAGGGCAGGAGTGATGCTAGAAGCTGGAGTGAACAGTCAGAGGCAGACAGTCACCCACCTCCTGCCCCCCCAGCAAACAGGGTGTCTGCCAGGCACAGTTCCCAGCAGCAGCAGCTGAGGAGGAGTCTCCTTCTCCAGCCCTCTTCCAGGAAAGGCACAAATCTTCTTTGACAGGCAGTGATATTAACAGGGATTAGGGAATGCAAGAGCCACTGCCACAATTGACCAAAGGATGCTGCCTGGCCCTGGAAGTGCTTTAATCAAGATAAGAGGTTAGGTGGAGGACAGGGTTGTGTTTTCAACCCAGTGTGAATCCAGCCCAGGCAGAGCAGGGGTTTCTGAGCAGCCTGTGCTGTGTGGAGGCTCACAGCAGCACCAGCCCTCCTTCATCTGAAGAATGAGATGCAGTGATGGAAAGGGAGCAGCATGGCTGGCAGGGCAGATCATGGAGGCATCACTGCTGCTGGTTTCTATTGCTTCCCAAGATTAGATGGGATCATAGCAGGAGATGTTCTCCTACCAGAGAACATCATGGGTGGTAGGCAGAGCTGCAGCTTGCCTTCAAACCTCTCTTTGGTCTCTCTCTGGTGGAGGGACACCTCTCCACCAGGCTGTTTCCACTCTCTCACAAGCAGAGAGTTTGGCAACTTCCAAATAACATCCATCCCCTTCTCCTCCTCTCCATCCATGTCCTCCCACATCAAGTCCCCATCACACCCCCAGGTTTAGGTCTGGACCTGCAGAGGCTCTGAACAAAAGTGCCTGCAGATCATAAGATCCTCCCTCAGTGGAATTTGTGGTTCTCTTTTACCAACATCATTTTCTAGAGGTGCTCAAAATACTTCTTGTTTCCTTAAATCTATTCCCTTCCACTTCTAAAAACCCATCAGGGAGCTTTGCTAGCAATTTGTCTGTGGGATGAGAAGTGAAAGATTGCTAACTCTCTAGTAATGGCTGCTGTCTGGAGGTCACAATCCCATCTGGGGCTTGGGCATCCATTTCTGCCCCTTAATGCTGCTGTTTCAATCTCTTGGAGCCATGCCTGTGATAACACAGCCACAAGCTCTTACTCAAAGAGTTGGGAGCAGACTCATAATTTCTGTGGCTGCCACATCACAGAATCACAGAAGCATGAAGGTTGGAAGAGATCTCTAAGGTCATCAAGTCCAACCAGCAACCTAGCACCCCCATGCCACTAAACCATGGCCCTAAGGACCACAGCTAGATGGTTTTGGAAGCCCTCCAGGGATGGTGACTCCACCACTGCCCTGGGCAGCCTGGGCCAATGCCTAACAACTCTTTGAGGGAAGAAATTGCTCCTCATATCCAATCTGAACCTCCCCTGGGGCAACTTGAGGCCATTCCCTCTTAGCCTATTGTTTGTTCCTTGGGAGAAGAGACCAACCTTCCTCTTGAATATGTGGATAAACTCTTTGCTGTGGCAAAGTAGGACTTGGAATGAAGGTAGAACTCACCTAGGGAGCTGAGGAAACTCACAAGCTGGGCTTCCTTCCCCAGCTGCTGGCATCACAGCAGCATAAAGTAAGTGTGCATTGAGGGGTGTGCACCTGTGTGTGTGAAAGCCACCCTCTGGGCATTTTAAAATGCCACCCACCCAGGTGACACACAGAAAACAACACCACAGGAAGGGACACCCTGGCTCTTGTCTGGATTTGAAGCTGGTTCCACCCATCCTTTGGTTTCATGAGGTTTCAGAGGAAGGTTTCTCTCCTCCTCCTTAGAAAAGCCTCCACAGGCAAACAGAAAGAAGGAGAGGGAAAGGAAGAGCAGGGAATAAGAGAGAGGGTTCAAAGCACACACCAGACCTGGTCAGCTCTGGTTATTAAGTGCCTGTCATCCTCTGGCCATGATATGTGGACAACCCTTAAGTGCTGCTGAGCCCCTCCTGGGTTGTAGCAAGACAAATAAGCCCGTGTGACATTGGCACAGGATGTGTCTTGTTCTCTGCTCTGTGTTCCTTCTCCTCTTGTTCAAAAATCTCATTTATGCAGTCAGAAACAATGCCATGAGCTCTAGGCCAGCAACCACACACCCTGACTTAACCAGGAAGAAGAGCCAAAGCAAATAGTCCTAGCTTCTGCAGTACACAGTCCACACTGGTTAATGAGCCACCCAAGATATTCAGAGAAGAGCAAATACAGTGTTAAAAATAAATAATGATGATGAAGATGATGTCAGGATTGGTCCCTGAGCCATTCAGCAGCCATATATTCAGAAACTTTCTGGTGAGGAATATGTTGGGAAGAGGTTTTGTTCATGTGCTTTGCTATTATATGGCCTCAAGTTGCACCAGGGGAGGTTCAGGTTGGATCTGAGGAAGAATTTCTTCCCCCAGAGGGTTCTCAGGCATTGGCCCAGGCTGCCCAGGGAGGTGATGGTGGAATCACCAGCCCTGGAAGAGTTCAATGGGGAGTTGTGGTGCTTGGGGCCATGGTTTAGTGGTGAGCATGGCAGTGCTGAAACAGTATCATGGCCTAGGATTCATCCATCTCCACCACCAAGGACCTCTGGGGGAGAAAACCAGCAGGGTTAAGCTACAAGATCTTAGCCATAGCCACCTTCTGGAGACAGTTTCACACCTCCAAAATGAGTGGAACTGCCCATGGTCAACATTGAAATGATGCAGTTGGGTACCCACCTCCCAGGAACCCAGCTGAGGACAGACACCTTGGAATGTCCAGGCAGGGAATGACAAGATCACAGCAGAGCAGCTGGCAGGAGCAGGAGAAAACAAGAAATCAAAGGTGACCTCTTCATCTGTTTAGATCTGGGCTCCTCTAGCTCAGGTCATGTGGACTGCCCAACACCTTGTGTTTTTATTGTCTAGAAGACTTAGTCTCCAGCCTGAGTTGAGTCCAACACACATTGTACCATCTGCTCTATTTCTTATGTGCCTAGGAGCTCATTTCTTCCCCCCCCCTACATGTCAGATTATAAATTGCACACTCATATATGCTTGCACAGCTTATTTCTATTACTATTTGTTCAACACTGAGAATTTCCTTGGCACACTTCAGGCCCCAGAATGAAGACATATCAAGCCCTGAAGCCATGCTTCATCTGAAATACACCCAAAATGCTGCTTCTGGCTCAAAAAGCAGCCTTAGGAATTTCAAACCACTTCCCTTCCTTGGAGTTCTGAGTGGATTCATGACATTTCTGGCAATGCAGCTTAAAGAACCATTCACAGAAATTTGTGCTGCAGCCATCACAAAAGCTTTCTTCTTCTCTTTTCTTTTCTCCCATACAAAACCTGATTTTTAGTGCAAAAAGATAAGAGTTGAAGGTTGTCCATAAAGATTCTGGAAAGGTTGGGCTGGATGATCTTGGAGATCTCTTCCATCCTTCATAATTCTGTGATTTCAGGGAAAGAAAGGATCATGAGAAAGAAAAATCATTCTTCTTTTTTTAGCTGAGAGTGTTGATAATCTTTGTTGCCCATGCAGAAGCTCACTTCTGAGTGAAACCCAGTGGAACTCCTTTTCCATTCCTATTTGCCTGGGTTCTTCTCCTCAGCCTCCATCTCCCAGCTGCTCCTGGTGAGGGTTGAGACATAACATGGCTGAATCAAAGCTCCCTGTCCTCTTTCTCCTCTCTCCTTGATTTCCATCCTCTGTCTGTCTGGTTCCTTGTGTCTCCTGGTGTTTGGATGCTCTCCTAGATGTGGAGGATGCTGTGTAGCCAAGTATGCTCTCTCTCATGGTCCCAACTCCATGTCCAAAAGAGGATTTGTCTCATTTCTTTGTCTCTCTTCCCTCCATGTGTCTCAAATGCAGATGTCTGTGTCTGTGCTCCCTATCTGAAGCTCCTCTCAGAATCAGGAGGAGGAAAGAGTCATGTAAAGGTAAGTTAGTTCCCATTCTAAGTAGGTTAGTGCCCAAAAGAAGCCAGATGATTCATGCCTTCAAAGTACTGCTTTGGCCACAGAGAGAGCCTAGCTGGCTAAATGTTTCATCTTAGCTGAGCTAGATCCTGTCCTCAGCATCCTTCCTTGATGCCAGTGTCCTGCCTGTTCCCCTGCAGCTCACAGCACACATTTCTCCTCCTGACTAATCTTTCTTCTGCCTTCCCTTCTCATCTGAGTGGCAATGCCCAAAGAAATCTTCTCTTTCCCCCAGCTGCTCCTCTGAAGCCATTTCCCAGCCTGGGCTTTCTTTGGAGGTATCTCACAGATGTGGTACTTCATGGAGTGCCTTCCACAAATCATTTGTGAAAGCTCCTAGCTTATATTTCACATCTCTTCTCACAACTCACCTCCACCAGGATGCAGACAGTGTGTAGCTTGCCTGTTGCTAATAGCTAAGTGGGTGGTCTGTTGGGAACCATTACAATTCTTCCCCTTGTACATTAAAACACCCTCCTCCTCCCCCCAAAAACCCCCACTTTTAGGCATGCAACCTGCTATTATCCTATCAGCAGTATGCTAGTGCTGGCAAAGCCATAGACCAGAGCCCCTTGAGTCTCCAGGGTGGTTTTCTCCAGTGGTTTACAATAGCTTTCTGACACTGCCTGAATGGCAGCATAAATTACAGTGCAGAGAGAGATCAACAAGCTAAAGTAGCTTTACTCCTTCTTTAAACAGCTCTTGCAGGCACCAGTGCCTCCTCTGTGGATTTGAAGGAGGCTTTTCTTCTTTCTCCTCCACCTTCCTCATTTTAAGCAGGCAGCAGTGAATGGACCAGCACATGGGTACAGCACTAAAGGAAAGAAAAGATGAAAACCCAAGTGAAAAAATCACTCCTGTTTCCAGCCTCACCCTGCCTTGGGCTTCCCCCTAAAAGCTGAAAGGGAATAAGGTCTTAAATAGCTTGCTGACAAAACCACTGTACAATTAGACCTGTTGGTAACATGGGGAGGAGATGTTCAGCTTTCTTTTAATTCAGGTTCATCGAGGGTCTGACTAAAATACAACTATTCTCTTAGCCCATAAATAAATGCAAAGCCTAATCCAGTTGCAAGAGCTCCCAGCACAGGCTTGAAGGTTCTGGAAGCAGCTTTTCCCATGTGGGTGCAGGCAAATACCTGCTTTGGCAGGAAGAGGACTTGTTAATCTGAAGTGTTGAGTGCACACACATCTCATGGAAGCCCATGGGAGCTGGGAAAGGTCTTTGCCTTTGGGAGCCAGCCCATTAACAGCCTCCTCCTGCAGGAGGGCTGATTGCTGACAGAGAACTGGCTTAGTGCTTTCCTCTCCCCTAAAAAAAAGGTTAAAAGAGAGGGCCAGGGTTTGTGAACATCATCCTGTCCTGATCCCTGCTGGCATAAGGACACAGCTGTAGGAGGTGGCAGGTGTCCTAGATCACAATGAGCACACAGGGGCCAGCATGAAGCTGAAATAGTGCTGGAAGGACTAGGAGAAGAGGCAGGACAGCAAAAGCATGAAGACCTGTCCTGCCCTTGGATTGGAACCTTGTGCAGGGGAGGGAGAGAACATCCACAGAGAGAAGCCAACTCAGTGTTGTGTACAAAAGGAGGAAGCAAGAGAGATTAAACTGTCTGCTTACTAGTCTTCAGGAGTAACAAATCCTTGTAGAAGGCACCCAGGATATTCCTTCCCATCAGCAGGGGGTTGCTCAGTACAACCTGCTGCAAAGGACTACAGAAAAGTGACTCCAGATGTTGCCAGCTGCACTTCTGCTGCAATTTGGAAAGCCAAGACCAGCTCCATGGGAGGATTAACCAGTACAAGCCAAGGGCCAGCAGCCATCCAGCTCCTATTTGTAGCTCACTTTGCAGATGTCCTTGCCACATGGGTGGTAAGAACCAGCTGGTCTCACTTAGACACTTATAGCAGACATCTCCAGGTCAGAGCAAGTTGTTTCCAGGCTATTTTTCTAATTGAGAAGGGGAAAGAGGTACCTCCAGAGGGAAAGCCATCACATCCTAAGGTAAGTTCAGCCACATGAACCTCCTTCTTCATGGATTGTACCAGGAACATCAGACTTTGCCACCCCATGAGTGGGATGATGAATCTCACTCACACTACTCAAACCTTCCACACCTTCTCAACACCACTAGAGAACCTCTTAACTGTAGCTGTTAGTGTGGTTTGGAAATCACAACCTAAACAGATGAGATACCCAGCATCAGCATCTTCCCTACATAACCAGCCTCAGCCCTGGAGGTCTAACATCTCTTTGCAAGGTTATCCTAGTGCAAGTGCCCTCCTACATAAGAGATGCTGCCCTCTCCCCTTTCCTCTCCCCTTTCCTCTCCCCTTTCCTCTCCCCTTTCCTCTCCCCTTTCCTCTCCCCTTTCCTCTCCAACTGGAGAATCTGGTGGCTCCCATAGAGGCAGCAGCCCCTAAGGATCACTCTTCAGGTTCCACCTGGCAGGCATGATGTGTGCCTTCAATTCTCACCCCCAGCTGAAGATGTGACCTGTAAATTGTGTTGCACACACATCACCTGAGGCTCCAACCTTGTCTTGCTGGTGTCTCATTAACCTGCAAGGTGATGACAGGCAGTGATAACAACTGTGAAATCCACAATGACCTGACACATCTGGAGTCAGCAGCACTCCTGAGATAATTTTGCCTCTGGCCTTATGCTACCTGCATGGAAACATTAGGTTAACATAAACAGCAGAGCAAGAAAGCATCATTAGGCAACAGACACTGAGCAGAGAGTGCCTTTTCCCTGGGATCATTTACTCTGCAGTTCCCAGCTTGGTTAGTCTGTTTGGGGTCATGTTCACAGAAACAGAGAATGTCCTGAGCTGGAAGGGAGCCACCAGGAGCATCCAGTCCAACTCCTGTCTCTGCACAGGACAACCCCAAAGCCACCCCATGTGTCTGAGAGCATTGGCCAAGTGCTGCTGGAATTCCAGGAGAGTTGGTGCCATGAGTGCATCCCTGGGGAGCCTGTTTCAGTGCTCCACCACCCTCAGGGTGAAGAACCTTTGCCTAATGTCTCTCCTGACCCTCCCCTGGTACAGCTTCATGCCATTCCCCCGGGTCCTGTCACTGGGCACCCTTGTAGCCAGAGTCTAACTCCAGGTTGTGGAAGCAACTGGTAAACACTCTCACAAGCTCTAATATCCCCATGACAAACCTCCATACCCTCTCACACCCCATTAGCACTGCTGCCAGTGACAGCAAAGGTGAAGAACCCTGGGGAGTCAAGAAGAGAGGTCTCTGCTGCTTGCTTGTCTATACCCAGTGGTGGGGAACAAGGCTGGAGGGCAACCTTCAAATGGTAGAACTTCCTAACCCTGTGCAGGGGTGAAACCTTTGGGCATTTAAAGAGGGAAGAGAGAAGCAGATCCTGGGACTGATGCTGCTATGGGAAACTGCAAGAACAGGTCAAGCTGCCAGCTGCTATTAACCTTAGCAAAAACCATGTCTTCCAGTTCAGTCTCAATTCATTCATACAGTGTTTGTTTGAGATTCTTCTTATTACACTGTGGAATGACTGGTCCTATCTCCAGCCTGGCTATCCTGCCTGCCTCTCCTCCTGCACCATTTAAATGTCAGTTATGTTTTTGTGGTTGACTGGGTAGTGAAGGGAGGAATGAATAAGTGTTTGTGCTAACTGGTCTACAGGAAGATGCCTCCTGAGGCAGAAGGGGACATAGGATGATATGATTTTGATGTGGTCTTGCTTTGCTTCTGGAAACATATTTTCAGCTAGAGAAGTGGTGAGGAACACTCAGTTTGATCTTGCTCTTCCTGTTTCCAACCCTTTGTTTGAAGTGTATCAAAGAAAGAAGTACTTCCCAGAAAGCAGAGTTATGCTACATTCAAACCAAAACCAAAGGGCTACATCCCTTAGTTTGGGATGACCAGCATGGTGCCAGCAAGTCATTGCAGCTCATTACTGAATGCCACCAAACTTCTGATATAAAATCTATCCCCTTGTTTCTTCAGGGAGGAGGGGACCTTAGAACACAGTTGTGTTTGAGTCTAGTAGGAACTCAGGTGGCACCAAGGCCAAGCACAAGGGAACAGGTCCTCAAGGCTGTGCTGGCATTGCATCCTCCTCATCCCACTGTTGCCAATCTTCAGCCAAGGAACTAAGCTCAGCTCATAGAAGGCCTGTGAGGATATGTTTCTAGCCTTTTCTAGGGCTAGGAAGGAGCAGAAGTCCTGCCTGAACCCCAGCAATAGTCTTCAATTCCCAGCTCTGCTTTGGTCCATTCAACCAGCTTTCACCAAGCCAAGTCTACTACCCAAGGAAACAGCCCTAAGCAATGTGGCTTCCAAACCAGCTCATCACCTGGGAGCTCAGCTTCATCTCCTGGCTCAGAAACATAGACACAGCCATCAAAACCAGCCAGACTGCAGCTAGTGGGACTGAAATTCCAAGATAAGACCAAGAAAAGCTTTGCCTTTGTTTGGGACCCTACAACATGGATATGGGAGAAGCCCAGGCTCAAACCTGTGTGCTGCCTGAGTCACAGCAGAGGCTTGACATGGCTCTGAAGTCTCCAACTGAGAGGACTTCTTCCTCTTCTCTCATTCTTGCAGGATGCCTGTCTCAAACCCCCTCTGAAAACTGGCCCTAGCAGATGTATTTTAGAGCCCACACAAGTGACCCAATTTCAGGTTCATTCAGGCCAAGAAACAGAGAAAGTTTACAGTGTCTAGAACCTTCCTACCAAAAAAAGAAAGTAAGATATCTCCAGCACTTCTGAAAAGAAGAAATACCCACTCTGATCCAGGCAAAGCAAGTGTTGACTTGCATCAGAAGGAGTGGGAAAAGCCTTCAGGAAATAGCTAAGTGGTTCCAAGTTCTTGCCCTGCTTCATTTTCACAGATTCTGGCTTTCTTCAGGGGGAAAAAAAAATTAGACCTTTTAAAATGTGCCTGACCCTGGGCTATGTTCCTACAAACATTGGTTCAGGGAGGTACTTTATTGTTATTTATTCTCAGCTAACAACTGAGCTGGCACAGCTCTGAAGAAAGGGTATCCCAAAAGCCCAGTGTCCACAGACAATCCTGCTGCCTAAAACAGGATTCTTCCTGCCCTTGGCTAAGTGAATTGCCACAAACCCTCCATTTCAGCTTAGCTGGGGTGACAACAGAACCAAAAAGGGTACAGCCTCCACAGGTCTTCTTTGCCTGTGCTCTGAGGTGAGATGTATGAGCTGGCACCTTCGTGTGGAGTACTGAAACCTGAACAGATTTGCAAGGCACTACCTAGACACAGCTCTGGCAAGCAAGGCTGCCTAGCTGTTTCTATATACATATGTGTTTATATATATATATATTTGTGTGGTTAGAGATCTATATACACACACATACATCTATATTTGTGTTTACCTATGGCTTCCTGACAGGCTGAACCTGCCCATGCCCACTGTCTGACACCAAAGCCACCTTGCACCAAAGAGCCTACAGCATCCTCTTCAACTCCCACACCCCCATATCTAGGCACTGTCCATGAGGCTGACAATTCATGCAGGCTCCATCACCCCCTGGACCAGTCCAACAGTTGTGCAGAAGGCAGAGTCACTCTCCAAAGGCCAAAGCTTTGCTTAATTCATCAGTCCAGGGACAGCCTGTGAGAGCCAAGTCACAACCGACTCCGAATCGAATCCAAAGCTCAGCACAGCTGAAGGAGCCAAGAAAAGTTTCCTCCAGAGATTGATGCCATTTGTTAGAGTGGGAAATGTGAGGCCTCAGGTTTTTTTGGGATACTCAGGCTTAGCACAGCCCACAGCAGAGCCTTACAGTGGATGCAGTTTTCATGCTCAACGTGCGGCTGCACATGTTTGTGGCTAAAAATGTGCTCTCTCCATAATGAAGCTAGAATCAATAACCAATCAAGCCAGTGTGTGCTTCTGTGGAACAGCTTAAAATAGTGGGCTTTTTTTTTTTTTTTTTTTTTTTCTTAGCAACTGTTCTCAGTGAGAATAACATTTCATTTCTTCCATGGAGCTGAAAAGAGCTTCTGCCATCACATCGTCAGCAGCACAAGGCACTCACAAATATTCCATGTCTTAGGAAGCCAGAGAAGCAGTGGGAACTGACAGGCAGCAAACCACTCTATACAATAGGGGGAAAAAAAACCCCAAAACAACAACAAAAAGCCAAAAAAACCCAAGCAAAATTAACCAACAACAAAAAAACCCCAACCTTGTGCCTATAAAGCAGCAGCAGATTTACCAAGCTGAGCACTCCAAGTGTAAATTAAGACTGCTGGTGAAATATGATTTCCTTCTCCCACCTCCCTCTGTATAAATGCATCCTGAAACAGCCTTCAATTATAAAAACTGCAGGCTACTTTTAATTGCTGCAGCCCTCTCTTCCCAGCCCTTGGTTAATGAGCAGCTACTCAACATCTTGTTTTCTTCTCCAGCATAAGGGCTCATGCTTCATGTTCACTGCTCAAACCCCAATCTGGAGTCAGAAGTCTCCATGGGTCATGTAGGGATGGATTTTGTCAGAGATGTTTATCACTTTAGCCACATTGGGATAGGTTTTCCAAAGGGGGCAAAGAGGGTGGGGGTGTGACTTGAGTACACTGACCCCAACTCCCTGCTCCAGACTGCAGTGGCATGAGCAGGCCTCAGGGAAAGGACACAGAGGGTTTCCCTGAGGACATTTCTTCAGCATCCTGGGAAAGAACAAGGGAGGAAGGTTTGATATATTCTTTCTGTGTCTCTGAATCACTGTTGCCCACCAAATTTTGCAGATCAATACTCCTTTAACAACTCTGCCACAGATGCCAGAGCTCATTAGTAGGATGTGAATAACTATAGAGGTTGGAAATCCTATTTTCCTTGTCTGTCTGAAGGATTTTGGTTTCTTATCAGCTTAGCTGAGGATTTCATGACCAGATTTTCCAGTCTCTGTTGAGCCAGTACTCATGTAAAATTTCCTTATCTAACAGGGGAGTTTTGCCTGAGCTGACTCAGCAGGAGCCTCAGAGTCCTTTCATTAGATATTGCCCTTCTACATGGGATAAAATGCACAGGAGAGTAAAGGAACCTGAGCAGAGCTACTGGTGTCACTACTCTGCTGTGAGACCTGCTTGTTCTCATCAGCCAAAATTCCTTCTTATCCTGAAAAGTCCTCCCCCAGTGACAAGAAAAAAACAACCCATAAATTAAAGAGAAAGGAAAAGAGGAGAAGGAGAAGGAGAAAGAAGGAGAAAGAAGGAGAAGGAGAAAGAAGGAGAAGGAGAAGAAGGAGAAGGAGAAGAAGGAGAAGAAAAAGGTGTGGTGCAGCACATTCAAACCTCTCTGAAAAGAATCCTAAATTGCTCAAACTGCAAAGAAAGATGCATGACCTTCTGCTGCATTTCCCATGTTTGTTGTCTTAATTCAGCTTGTCATGAGCCATATTTACAACAGCCAACTTACCCTGGCCTTCTAACAAACAAAGGCTTTCAGCCCCCGATGTGCGTGTCCACATTCCCCAGGGGTCACTGCCACCATTTCCATCACTTCCTGGACGTGGAGAAGGCAAAGGCCAAATTTAGAAACAGATCACAAGTCTCTGGTCAGGTTGTTTCCAAGAAGGCTGATGAAATCTGCTTTCTTATTTAGCTTAAAACCTTTTCTTCCCAAGTGTTATCTTCCTGGAGAGTTCTTTCTGACCCGTTTCCATCACCTCAGCTGTTAACCCCTGCTGTAGCAGGACAGAAAGAAGCAGCTAAGTGTTCCTGGGAGCCAGAAAGCAGATGTGAGACCATAGAATCCTAGAAGTGTCAGAGTTGGAAGGGACCTTCATGATCAGCTAGTTCCAACCCCCCTGCCATGGGCAGGGACACCTCCCACTAGATCAGGTTGCCCACAGACCCATCCAGCCTGGCCTTCAAAGCTGCCAGGGATGGAGCTGCCACAGCCTCTCTGGGCAACCTGTTCCAGTGTCTCCCCACCCTCACAGGGAAGAACTTCCTCCTCATATCCAAACTAAATCTCCCCTCCTCTAGTTTGCACCCATTCCCCCTAGTCCTGTCACTACCTGACCTCCTAAAGATTGTAGCTGTCATTTTCTAGCACTGATCCTATCCAAGTGAAACCTAACAGGGATTCTTTGGCATACTGCAATATAGGACAAAGGGGAAAACAACCCCCAAAAATCCAAACAAAACCCACAAAACCAAAATTAAACTAAACAAACAAATAAAACCTCACCAAAAAAACCCCAAACCCACAAACAAACAAACAAAAACACTCAAAAGAAACCAAAATAACCCAAAGCAAACAAACAAAGCAGGAAGCTTTGCTTATTATCATAACAACCTTAAGAGTTTGGAAGAGTCACTGCCTCTCCAATCATGCTTTAATTTGTGCATTTTCCTTGCTGACCAGCTTCAAATCATTAATGCAACTAAAACTGGCTCAGAAGAGTAATATTTCTTTTAATATTCAGAATATGATTCTGTACTTCATCAAATATCTATAATATATCTTTTTAAGAGTCAAAAGCCAACTCAGCTGCTTTTGAGGGTGCAAACAGGCAGTCAACTCATGCTTCAAGTGATGAGGGCAACTACTTTTCAAAGACAGGCTTCCCACCTGTATATCTGAAGAAACCAAGTGGTCCAAAGTGGAAAAGGACCAGGCAGGTAAGGTCAGATGTTGGAGGTGAGGAACAACTGTCACTAGCTTGGGTACTGCTGTGGTTAGCAAAGCCCTGGAGATGCTCTGATTTTACTCCACCAGCAACATCTTGCAGGGATCTAGATAAGCTCCAGGGCTCCAAGCCAAGAAGAGCCACACCTCAAGGAGAAGGAGGATCCCCAAGGCACTTGGAGTCCACGTCCACAGGCAGAGGAGGAAACATTGGCTAGACTGGGCCCTTCCTCTCTTCCTCTGGAGGCCTGGCACTGCTCAGCAACAAATCCTCTAGCTTTCTGAGATCTTCATGGCAGGCTGCAGCTCCTATTTTTGACATTCCCTGGGCTTAATCCACTTAGCCTGTGAGCACCTTCATCCGCTTCCCACGAGCACAGCACAGCTCCAGGCTGCAAGATCCTCCCTGCTGGCCTCCCCTCTGGGGAAGGTGTATTTATAAAGAGGTGGATTAGGAACATTAGCAGGCAGGTCACAGGGTGTCAAGCTGCTCTTCAAGGACTTAAAAAGGAAGGCTTGCTCAAGAGGGAGCACTCTGTGTCCCTGGGACTGTGGTTCCAATGACTGCTGCCTTGCCCTCCCAGTCTCTCAACAGTGCAGGTGCTTTGGGCTGGAGCATTCAGAGACCCCATTCCTCTAAACAAAGTCATCAAGAGGTGTAGAAATGGTTTCTCTTTATGGATGCTAATTCTTGTTACTTTACTTTTTTTACTAACAACCCTTTTTGAACTCTTCCTTAATGTAGTGATTTCATTAGAGTTCAGGGCTGGGCTTTGCTTTGGGGTTTTTGTTTGTTTCTTTGTTTTATTAATATCTCTTCATCTTATTTTAATTACTTTTCCTTTCTTTCACGTGGGCAGAAGTGCACTGACTGAAACTCATAGCTAGTGCCAATCCACCTCATCCTTCTGCTGCCAGTGAGCAGCACCTGGTGATCTACACCCACTCTGGACCCCAGACCCTCATCCCCCTTGAGATGCCCAATCCCAAGAGCAATTGTTTCAGCTGTCTTCTCATCAGTGGAGAGAAACAAGGTGCTCACAGTGCTGCAGCCCAGCAGGTCACCTCCTGGGAAGTGGGGTCTAATGCTCACCTGCCCCAGGGTCCCCCGTGGTGACCTCTCAGTGCCTGAGACCTTGCACAAGATGTTAGGCATGGTCACAAGAAAGTCAGACCAAGCTCTGGCTGCAAAGTGTGAGATGTTGGGGCCATGGTTTAGTGGTGAGCATGGCAGTGTTGGGTGGATGGTTGGACTCCATCATCTCAAAGGGCTTTTCCAACCATCGGGATTCTATGATGGTTCTATGTGTTTGGGTTGGACCCAGCTGTTGGAGGAAAGGCTCCACCTCAACACAGGGTCCTTACAGCTTGTAAATCAGGAGCAGCCATTCCCTTTTGGTGTGCTGCAAGGATCAGCATGAGGACAAAATCCCTAGTGCTTTGTCATCCTGCTGAGCTCTAATCCCATCAGCGTCTCCGGACACTCCATCAATCCGATTAAAATATGGCTGAAAGTCATCATATGGCTGCTTGGGAGCAAGCCCTACATGGGCAGACCCAGCAATCACAGCTCAGCAAGTGCCACACTGCTTCCAAGCCTCCAAGGCTTTTACCACTGTAACTGCAGGCAGGGCAGCTCATGTTCAGCATCCCCATGACGAGGTAGGAGCTGCCCCCTCAACCCCTTCTCACCCCTTCCAGAGCATCTGTGCTTGTAATGGATGAAGTAACTGAACATTGCTGTCAGAGCCTTTCACACTCATACCAAAAGTTAGCCAAAAATGTTCCAACTGAAAATATTTTCCATGACAAAATGCTGTCTTAACAGGATCTAGCCCTCCCAGTGGAAACCTGTCAGCTCTGCTGGATCCTGTGGTAGGAAATAGGTGGGTGTGTATCAGGATCCTGCCTTCATCCTGGGACCACTGGCAATTAAGATCCAGTGGAGATCTCTCTCTCTCTTTTTCTGCCTTTCTCCAACTGTGAAAACAATTCCTTTTGGGTTTTCTTTAACTTTCTGTACCATTTTGGAAAACTTTTGACTTCCTGCTGCCACCCTAAGAAAAGCAGAGTGTTTGTCAGAAGGGGACTGATGAACATCCTTTCCTTCTCAGTGAGGTGACAGGTCCCTGACTACATACCAGCTTTACCAGCATGACTCACATGAGGATCAGTGGGTTGAATTTGGCCCCCAAGACAGTTCCAGGTTGTCATCTGCCTTTCCCTGGCTGGTCCTTAGGAATGTCCACCTCATCCTGGCCAAACACACAGAATACCTCTGAATACAAAAGCTGAGACCAACCACTCTCATTTTATCTGCTCCCATATGGAATCATGCCAGCACTCAAAAGCTCAGAGTGTCTCCACAGGAAGATCTGTCTTCAAAAGCTACCTTGAGACTTGATCTTTTCTGGAATCACTCAGTGGCTAAGCAGGAGTTGACCTCCACAGTGCTGACAAAGCCAGAGAAAGACAAGATGAGGTGAGCAGAGCCATCACCTCTTTGTGACTCAGTGAGGTCATGCAGTCCCTTACTCTTCCTGTTTCTAACAAGCACAGTGTCTTGGCAATAGGAGAGCAAGAGCTGGCTTCAATTTTCTGGTTTCTAGGTCTTTTTCAATCCAGCTTTCCTTCAGTCTTTTTCCACTGCACTTTTCTCCAGAAATCAGTCTACACTTCCCACTTATTTAAGGTTTTTAGGGTTTTTTTTCCTTCATTTACTTCCCCAACAAGTAATTGCTCAGAGAAACCATAGGAAACATAAAGCTGGGAGGCTTCTAAACCATAGCTTTCTCCAAAAATGCCCAGACTCTACTGTTAGCTACATGTACTTATCACCCCCTTATGAAGACAGCAGTAGCCTGCTGCTTTGAGGACTGGGCTGGCTGCACCAGTATGTGTGGTGACATGCAGGGAGTTTGGGAAAATCAGACATATTCCTCATGTCTTGTTTTATTTATGGCAATACACTGAATTAAAGAGTGTAACTGAGAGCTTTCCACAGACCTGTGAAGGAGCCTGGAGAATTCACTTGCAGGGAATAAATTCTGTCTGAATATATTCCATAGGTTGACTCAAAAGTGATATTAAAGAAGTGTTCAAAGTGTGATCTAGATTATGAATCATACTATCCAGAGCCCAGATGTAATACTCTCTATTATTCCTAATTTGTTTGCAATTTCCCCATCCCTTTCCCTCTCATTTAAGAGGCTTTCCTCTCTCTAGCTCTTCCTCATACATAGAGGAGGTGACCTCAAACATGTTGCAGCCAACATAAGCTCCCTGGTCAAGGTCTGATGCCAGCCCCTGGTGCAGAACTACTTCAGTATTTTACATCTCAGGGACTAAAAGCACAAATGTGTTTGATTTGTTCCTTTATGAGGACTTTTACATTGAGGTCTAAGTTTCTTTTATGAGTAGACTTCAAAGGAGGGCACCATTAACACATAAGAAAGGAGGCAGCACTAAACTAGTACCATAACAGCAATGTTTCAAACAAAACCCCTCACTACTTAGAGGTTTATAAGGTTCTCTTGAAGGATTATTGTAGAAGCCACAAAGTGGAAACAGAGGAGAGAGTTTCTCAGCTGCATTGTGCCTTTTGGCCCCATACAGAGAGCTGTGCTTGGTCCAAACACAACTGTAGTCTCTCTTTAAGCAACCACCTAGGCTTGGGGCCACCTAGGCTTTCCCTGCACCAGGAGAATCTCCTGGCAAAATGAAGACCAATTTAAAGAATAATTTACCACCTGAAACAACCTCTTTTCCTCTCCCAACAGCCTTGGATCAAGCAAGACTTTCTGTCCAGCTTAGTTTGGGGCTTTTAGCTCTGTTTTACTGCTCATGTTTTATCTTTCTAGGTGTTTAGAATGAAGGGTACTCTGGCTCTGAAACTCCTCCAAGTAAAACATCTCAACACAAGATGTGTCAATGACAGGCTGTGTCTTTTCTAACACTTCCATATCTGCTCATTTTGGCCACATCTAGAATAGAATTTCCAAATCCTCCCCTTTTTTACTGTGTGTTAACCACCTTTATTCACTGCAAATCCCTGCCTCAGCCACAGAGGAAGGACAGAGCTAACTGGTCTGGGAAAAGCACCTGGCTGAGCCTCTGCTAGCTCCTGCCAAAGTGCATCCCCATGCCCACACAGCCAGCACAAGGGAATCCTCACCAGGGTCCTGCTTCTCCTCCTCCACCAACCAGCCAGATCTACAGTCCATTTGGGACACTGAGTGAGGGAACCTCTGGGATGATGGAGATCAGGGAGAACTGGAAATTGGAGGGGATGGGTGTCTGTCCATCCTGCAACAGCTGCCTTTCCTCTTCCCAAGGGAGGGTCATTGCTCTGTAGGCAAGCTAGCTTTCCAGTCTATCAACCTGACTTCTTCCTTCACCACTTGTATCTTCCCTTTGCCAGTTCTTGCACCGGAGCTGGTAGCCCAGAGAGGCTGTGGCTGCCCCATCCCTGGCAGTGTTCAAGGCCAGGCTGGATGTGGCCCTGGGCAACCTGGTCTAGTGAATGGCATCCCTGCCCATGGCAGGGGGTTGGAACTAGCTGATCTTTCAGGTCCCTTCCAACCTGGGCCATTCTAGGGTTCTATGATTCTTTCAGCAGCTGCCTTAGCCTTCAGCGCAGCATGACTTAACCCACTGATTCTGATGCGCTAATAGATTCCACTCCTCAGACCTTGCTTCATGACCTCCCTACTCTGCTGCCTCCTCTTTGCCTGATCTCCATCTGACACAAAACACATCCCTTTCTCAGCCTTTGCTCACCCTTCTGTCATCTCCCCTCCATCCCACATCACCAACCTAACAGCTGGGTAGAAATCCCATGACACGCTCCTCACAGATATGGGATTTGACCCTTCCCAGCCACCCCACCCCCTCCCCCAGGGCAGGACCTTCCACAACCCATGTCTTCTGGCTGGAGAGAAAAGTGTCTAGAAGGTGAGCTCATGTTTTCCTAAAATAACAGGGAACCATGGGCTTCAAGTCAACACCTGAGGCAAAGTGGGAACCGCTGTTAACGTTGCGCAGCGTCCAAAGCACACGGCACGAGCCAGAAACACCAAGCAGCTAGCAGCCTTCCAAGGGTGACTAATGCCTTGCTGCTAAAAACAGCTTCCAGGGCTTTTCCATGAGCAAATCTCACTCCAGGTTGAGTGTTGACTTTTCACCTGCTAAATACAAGAACTTCACTGTCCACACCAGTGGATTTCTTTACGTGTGTATATATATACACACACACACATATATATTTTAGCAGCACGTTCCACAGCTGGTAAAGGAAACCTGGCTCTTTCCTAAGTGATGGCAGCATCTGAGCCTTGTTAACACCCCTCTCAAATGCCAAAAACCATCACCCTTCTAGTAGATTATGTAGGAGTGTGGAAATGAGGCTGAAGGATGTGTGGTAGACATGGAAGAGAAGACTGGACTGTGAAGTATACTGCAAATATGGACACCAATAGCTAAGGTCCCAAGGGAAGTTGTAGAAAATAACACAGAATCATTAAAGCTGGAGGAGATCTTTAAGATCATCAAGTCCAACCATCAACCTATCACCACCACCATGTGATACTGCTGCTTGGAGAAGCATGATATTACATCCAAATAGGTGGTCCTGCCAAAAACACATGACACTCAGCAACGTCACTAAAAGCCAAGCACAAGTCTCCAGAGCCTGCTTCTCAGAAAGAACCCACTAAGAACAGCCATCAGTCCTTCAGGGTTAACAGGGTCTCTGCCCCTTCAGACCTGCAAGGTCTTGCTGCTCTTCTTCTCTCAAGGTCTTGCTGCTCTTCTTCTCTCCAGGTCTTGCTGCTCTTCCTCTCTCAGGCCAAGGTGTCTTTTCAGGGTCTCTTCTTCTGTGTGAATAAAAGCCACCTCTCCAAGAAAACTGGATGAAGATGTGGTTCAGCTCACTGTGTGGAGAAATAAGTGACTTTCTGAACTTCTTCAGTCAGTGTCTTGCCTAACCAGTCTGCTTTCCTGCATGCTGGAGGTTTGCAGTCAAGCAGTTGAACTGTGTCCTCCACCATCTGAAACATGACATTGTGTTTGCCAGCCCTGACTGTCACTTCCAGGTTGATTCATCTTACAAATTGCTTTGTGCTTCCAAATGAAATATAGATTTCTTTTCTTTCAGGAGCAAGCAACCCACAGGTGGGTGTTTCCAAGTGCCTTCCCAAGACTGCTCCTAGGAACAACACCCTGCTGGCACAAATGCTGATGGAAAGTAAAGACAGGGCTGTGCATTTGCAATTGAAATGAGACTGCCTTGAGAAGTTGCCAAAACATCTATGAATACATTTCCCCATTAACAATCTTATACCAGCAGCTGCATTTTGTGGAAATATATATATATATATAATCTCCTTCTACCTCAGAAGTCTCACCTTAGAACTTCTTATAGTCTTTTGTTTAACCTTTAAACACCACAGCAAGAACCATGGATCTTCTACTAGGAGGCTTCATTTAATTCATGCTGCCACATCGAGATGTGGCATGTGGCAGTGCAAGGGGCATGGGGCAGCTGACTGTGGCCCAGAGCCTTGAGAAGGTGACCAAGCTTTGAAGACACTTGCTATTTACATCCTGAGGACTCTGCAGCACTTCAGTGTGAAAAAGATGGGTGCCACAGAGTGACCCTGTCCTGATTTGAGATGAGGGATGGATGATATAAGTCCTCTAAAATGGTCTGGACTCCAAAGAAGGGTCCAACAGCTCATTGTGGCAAAGAGGCAAGGTTTCAGTACCTTGAAACAATTAATTCTAGACTTCCCAAGAGATCTGACACTGCCTTCATCTTAGGTCTAATTAATTTACAAATGAGCCTGCTGGCTCATAAAGAGCATCATGCACTAATTAAGCCTAGCTGCTTTCTGGGAAGAGCTACAACAAAACTCCTAGATTTCTGGGACTAAAAGGAAATGTCCTATCTGCCTGTTACCCAGCCAGCACTCATTGCCCCTGGATGTTGATAAAGCCAAGAACATGCTCAGTCACAAAGAATGAAGCATTTATGTCAAATCCTGAGGCTATCCAAAGTTATAATCGATAGGGAAAAGAGATAGTGCCATTAGTGCCAGTGGCTAGCTCAGATTTGCATCTCATGTTGATTGAGAGCCACAGTTGAAGCTTTCTCCACAGCTGGATCACTTAGAGGATGCTCTCCCATGTGGTTTCTCTGCTTTCTAATGAGGTGGAAGCTCACCCTGAGCTGGCACCATTACCACTCTCTGCTCACTGGGGGACAGCTTCTCCACATGAAACCTGTAGGAACTTAACCATTTGTGAGACCTCCTCTCCTCTGGCCCAGATCAGAGGTGTTCAGAGGTTGCTGGAGGCAGAAGAGCAGCCAGGGAGAGAGGGAGTCAGCTTTGCAGAACCAGGCAGCTCACTGGTTGCATAAGCCCAGTGTCTGTGGGAAATCAGAGCAGAACCTTTTCAGAAGCAATATAAACATGCAGCCTTCAAGGATTTCAAGTCATTTCTGCAGAAAGTTCCCCTATGGTTAGACTATTTCATAATTACCCACACTGGGATGTCTTGCATGGAAGCATCTGGTTCTTAACATGTCACCAAGAGGTTTGATCCAGCAGTTCAGATAACAGCAAACCATTTCATGGCTATTTCACACCAAATATCTCTTCTGTGTTGGGTTCTTTTTTTCCAACCCACCCTCCCCTCCATGAAATGACCTGGAACTAGAACACAAACATTCTGTGTGCAGAGTTTTACATGCCATTTGCCATCCCTTTTCACACAAGGCTATTCAAGGCTAATTTGTTTCTGTTTCCAGGCTGATGGAAAGCAGCTCTTTTGGTAGCTCAACTGCGTCACTGTTCTTTCAAAATGTAAATACAGATACTGAGATAAGACCTGCCCAGCTACAGAGCTCTTTTGATGTTTACCAGATACTTCAAGCTAAATAAAATTACTCTTTGCATTTGGTTTCCCTAAGAACAAGCTCAAGGAATTGATAATCAAATTTTCCTCCCCTGTTGTGGTCAACAACTGTTGTGGTTACAGGCAGCAGATCCTCTGAGAGGATCTAAAAAACATTTAGAGCTAATATTTTTCAAAAGCCTCCTGGTAAAATTACTCAGGGTCTCAAATAGCCTTTGGAAAAGCAACTTAACTCCTGAGGAATGGGATTTTCAAGGAGATTCATTCTTCAGCATTTATCTTTACCCAAGATAGCAAGCATCCCAGAGTGTAAAACTAAGTGAGAAGAAAAGCAAGAAGTGCAGGAGGCAGAAAAGGATTAAAACACATCAGGTTTTCCATGAAGGTTGAACTCCATGCAAGATGAGGGAGAGCTGCCCACCAAGATATCTCTACTAGTGTCCATGCAAGAGGAAGGAGAGCTGCCCACCTGGGGAGGCATGCCAGGGAGTGGAATGTGGTGGCTACTTTGGAGGACTCAGCACTCTCCCATCTCCTCAGTCATCCCCTGGGACAGCCTGAACAGGACACACCATGCATCACCACTGCCATAATAAGCCCAGCCCATCCACCCAGCATCTCCTCAGCCTTCTGAGCTCCTGCCACCCATGACAGCAGGGCTGGCTGTGTCTTGAACAGCCTGACCTGGCTGTTGCTGTCAGCCCCTGCTCCTGTGAGCCTGGAGCTGCCTGCTTTGGAGCACATTTCCTCACTGTGCTCCAAGAGAGCCCTGTCCTTGGGAAGGATTTTTGCAGGTGTGTAACACAAAGTTCCACAAGTGAATGAGCCTTCAGCAGGGCACAAGAGCTATCTGCTGTTTATGGCACTTGATTTACCCAATCAATTCTTCTTCTGACATTCCTGGGGTTGGGTTTTTCCCCTGTGCACTGTGATAAGCCTAAAGAAATGTTGTCAATTTGGAGTTGCTACCTTACAGCAGATCCCAACAATTAGTATTTAAAAATAGAAAAGAGCAGTCAGAAAAGAAACCTGAAGAATTGTAGTTATTCATACAGGAACAAGGTCACCTTCAAGGTCAGAATATTCCAGGAGCCAGAGAAATTCCCTCTAAACAACTCTGGCATCACATCCAACAGTCCATGACAAGAGTTTCTGGAGGCAAGAATGGCCCAGAGAAGAGTTTTATTCCCAGCAGGTCTATGACACTGCTTGAAGCAAGAGCCAACCATAGCCATTCTGCAGCTTCAGCTGCTGGTGGGAATGTGTTGAGAGGAGCTCAGAGCCCACCAGACCTTTCCCAGAGTATTGCCTCTTCAGTGGCCAGAACAACCAAAGTCACAAGTTCTCAGAACACTTTGATGCAGAATTCCCTTTGACATCAGTGGACTTCATGAGGAGCTCAGCACTGCCAAAGGCTATTTGGGAGCTGCTCTGCCCTACTTTTGCACAGGGATGCTGCAAGGCAGAGGGAAAGCTCACATGTCCCATAGAGGCATGGGGGCACCAAGGAGAAAAGAGATGCTGTTCTCTTCCCACATATTTCCCTCCTGGGACTGCCTGGAAACCCCACTAAGTGTCCAACCCCCCTGGCACTGCAGTGTCACCTCCAGCAGCTTGCACAGGATGGGCTCCAGCTGCCTTTGCAATGTCTCCAGAGATGGAGACTCCAGCAGCTCTCTGGGCAGCCTGGGCCAGGGCTCCAGCAGCCTCCAAGGAAAGCAGTTCCTCCTTCTCTTTAGCTGGAACTTCCTCTGCTCCAGTTGAACCAGATTGTCTCTAGAGGTCCCTTCCAACCCCTAACATTCTGATAGTCTGTGATTCTTCCACGGAGCAGAGTCAGGGTGTTCCCAAAACCCTCCAAGTCTCAGCTCTTCCTGAGCATCTCCACCTCACATTGTCCACCTCACCAGGGAGGAAAAGATGACCACAGCCAATGTCTGAAGGATCTCCTGCTGGCAGAGTGCCCTAGGCAGGCTGCATCAGCAAGTGATGGTCCTCATCGTGACAGCTCAGCTCTATCTCCATGTTTAATAAACAGCCAAATATCTGCTTGGTGATAACAGCCAGGACAAAAGTTCTGGACATCTTGAAGATAATCCAACAACATCCACGACATCAAAGTCTTTGTTGTTTCTTTAGCATGTGCAGAGCTTGACCCTGCTGCCATCCTCTAACTCCTTTTGCTCTCTTCATTACCTGCCTCCCCCCCAAAGGACCACAAGATGAGAACTGTCTAAGTACACAGAGGAAATAACCTCAAGTTGTACTAGAGGAGGGTTAGGTTGGACATGAGGAACAGTTTCTTCATGGAACAGGGCAGTACTGGAGCCATCATCTCTGGAGGGAATGAAAAGACCTGGAGATGTGGTGCTGAGGGACACAGGTTAGTGGCGTGGAGGTGTTGGGCTGCACTTCATGATCTTGGAGGTCTTTTCCAACCTGAATGATTCTGTGATTCTATGAAAACAAAAACTCCAACAGCAACTAGTATTAAATTGCAAGAAGTAACAACCAGGCACTTCATCAGCATGAACATGGTATTCATACAATTTTATGACCAGCCATTTATTATGTCTCTGGAATCCACTCCACTGCAAATTAGTCCCATTTGTCCACAGGGTGCTAATGCCAGCACACATGAGTCCAAAAATCCCTGGACTTGTTAATTTTTCAGTTAAAAAATAAAAAGTAATCTTGATTCCTAAACTAAATTTTTATGGGCAGAAATCTTATTGGAGCTGGAAACTACCCCCTTGTAACTGGAAGGAAAATGAAGAGCAGATCACCCTTTGTTTGGGTTGGCACTGGAGGACACTTTAACACCTGGCTTATTTCCTTTGCTCCAAGAGCAGTTACTCCATTCCCTTCCACCCCAGCCTAGTGGTTTGTGTTTTTCACCTCTGTCTCTTCTCTGGGCTTGCCACAGAAGTTTCAGCATGGCCAAAGTGACAGAATTGATCAATTCTCAGTTTCCCCAGAGCCTGCTCTGAAGAAAAGGAATCCTTTTCTCTTCCCCAGAAGGGCAACTTTGAGTGTGGGCAAAATATTCTGAAGATTTAGCAAGTCTGGGTTAGAAAAGAATTAAAATAGATAAAATAACCATTACCAAAGTCTTCCTGGAGCTCATTCTTTTCTTTCCATATATTTTCACCAACCCCACAACCTCTTCATGCTTTGCAGCTGCTGCTTTCCCAATGAAAAGTAGCTTCTGATTTCACTTTCCCCTCTTTGAAATAACTTCATAACCATTTGTCTTAGCTGACTGTCACTGCTAAAAAAGAAGCAGTATCTCTTCACCCATGGGCTGCTCCAGGAAAAGATGAATCTAAATCTTCCTTGGGCATGGAGAAAGAACATGAGCAGATGTCAGCAGTGAAGCCTGTCTCTTGCTTAAGTGAGGATGTACAGCTCTGAATCAGGGAATGCAAAAATACTACAGAAAAGGATAACAAATAAAAACCCCAAGCCAGGGCATCATTTCCCATCTAGTCTGCATCCTGTTTGATGCAGAAAACTCTGCAGTGTCGTGGGAGAGGCTTTCAAATGGATATTGGTGGCAGATGCAGTGCAGCCAAGAGCTGGAGCTTTGCTAGCTGAGGATGTCACAGCCTGCTGTAAGAGGGAATGAAGCCACCACAGATGGCTGAGGGTGATGCACTTGGGTAGAGTTTATGTCTCTTTTTATTTTCATCTCTTTGTTATTTCACAGAATCATAGAATCCTAGCCTGGCCCAGGTTGGAAGGGACCTTCAAGATCAGCTATCTCCAACCCTCTGCCATGGGCAGGGATGCCACACACCAGACCAGATTGCTCAGGGCCACATCCAGCCTGGCCTTGAACCCTGCCAGGGATTTCATATGGGTATGTGGAGAAGGGAATCTTCAGTGGGTGAGATGTGCATGGTCATGAGAACAGGCACAGTTGCTGCAGGCAAGGAGATAAATGAGATCTCTTTCCTAGAGGATCTGCCAAGAACCAGCAGAAAGGCTTCAGAGACCTCACTGCCCACTGTGAGCCTGTATCTTCTTCACTCCTTTTGGGCACCTCCAAAACAGTGATTTAGGTTGATGTGGGAACCAGCATTGTCCTGATCCAGGCTCAGACTATAACCAGCACTGTCCTGGTGCAGCTGGAAGCCAACCATCCCCTGCCCATCTGTGCAAGGGTTTTCATCCCACTGAAATGCAATTTGCCTTCATCAGAAAGAAATTCAGGCCTGCTACTTGGTGCCATGGAAGAAGGGAAGGAAGACCCAAAGGGCCTTCCACTGCTTCATGGGGTGGCACATGAGCCATTCCCACCACGGGCAACCCATCATCCTATGGAACACTAAGCTCCAGCATTGCTCCCACTCCTCCTCCCACCCACAATGACTTTGTGGGCAGCTGGCAGGCAGATGGAGGGCAGGAGGCTTCAAAGGAGCTGCCAGCCACTTCCTGGGGACAGCAGCAGAGCCACAGCCCACCACAGGCATTGGAAATGGGTAGGAATCCCAGGATCTCCAGGTCTTGGCTGCTGCTTCTCCTCCTGCCCACTGACAGGGAGATGATAGGGAGAGAAGATCCCAACAGGACAGCCCTCAAGGCAGTGTGTCATCCAAAATATAGGACAGTGGGCTGGCCTTCAGCCTGGGGCATGGTGGTGGACTGCAAACAAGCATGTCCAATTGCTTTGGGATGTGCATGGGCTAGGAAGTGCAGAAATGGGACCAGGACATTGGGGATGGGAAGAGGAGAGGGTTAAGTTCCAGAGGAAGGCAGCTTGTTGGGGCTGGAGAGACATCCAGGCAAGACAGAGGGGAGCTGCCCACCATGACATCCCCACTAGTGCCCATGCAAGAGGAAGGAGAGCTGCCCACCTGGGGAGGCATGCCAGGGAGTGGAATGTGGTGGCTACTTTGGAGGACTCGGCACTCTCCCATCTCCTCAGTCATCCCCTGGGACAGCCTGAACAGGACACACCATGCATCACCACTGCCATAATAAGCCCAGCCCATCCACCCAGCATCTCCTCAGCCTTCTGAGCTCCTGCCACCCATGACAGCAGGGCTGGCTGTGTCTTGAACAGCCTGACCTGGCTGTTGCTGTCAGCCCCTGCTCCTGTGAGCCTGGAGCTGCCTGCTTTGGAGCACATTTCCTCACTGTGCTCCAAGAGAGCCCTGTCCTTGGGAAGGATTTTTGCAGCAATAAAGCAGCATTTTCACTGGGCAAAGCTGGATTTTACTAGTGAGTGGAGAGGGCTGTTAAAGGCTGCAGCAGGCTTCCTTTGGCGCCAGCCATTGCTGGTTTTTTCTCCTCCATATGTACCCCACATGCAAGCACAGCTGAGAAGCTGACAGAGAAATCTCTTAAAGAGGAGAGAAACCTCTGAAGCTGGCCTGGAAAGGGTGTTCTGGGCTTTTTAACTCTGCTTTTGCAAGAGCTGTGGAGACTTCCAGAGATCTCTTCTGTCTGCACTTTGGAATTCCCTCTTTGCAGGTGATTCATAGCGTGGGTTACTGGGGGAGGTGAGACCTTTCCACTCTTTATGCTCTCTCCACAGCCCAGCTGCTATTCAGGGTTTTGGTCCTGGGCCATGAGAACACCTCCAAGGCTGACACAGCACAGACCACAGGTGGGTCCCAGTAACACCAACCACTACTTTGCATGGATTTGTATGGCTGTGATAGGTCTGGGGTGGCAGAGATGGGGCTGTGGTGGGTCTTGCTCCTCAGCCTCTCCTGCAGTTCCTCCAATGCCATGAGTGGAGGACTCAGAGTGCCAATGCAGGAAAGGATACACCTTTCCCAGCAGGTGTGATGCTCCCTGGGATAGCATGTGGCCTTTAACACCAAGTGAGTCAGAGCAGAACAGATCAGGGCATCAACATCACCTAGGGCATCAACCTACTCCCATCTCCAGTTCCTCCTAGCACAGAGCAGTGGCTCACCAGAAACAAAACCCACCTCCATGCTGGGCTTTATGAGCTTCAAAACCACCCTTATCAATGACCCAGGTTTTCTCCTGGTGGTACCTTCATTTTTCTCTTGGCAGTTGTCAGGAGGAACCTTATTGTTATAAAATCCCTTGCAAAAGGCAGTATCCCTCTGCAGATGGGAATAGCATAGCTGACATGTTGATTTAGGCCAGAGAGGTAGATTATTCCAAAGGAGCCAAAATTCTTTCAGAAAACAGTATTTTATTTGGCAGCACAATGCTCAGAGGCCTGTTGTTCAGCAGGGGGGAGGAGGAAGAAAGGAAAAAAACACCCCCAAAAAGCCCTTTTTCCATCAAATGGGAAGACATACCTGACAAACAGCATCTCTACCAAGCAACAAATGTTCAGAAGAAGGTCTCTGTGAGGTTTCATTCCAACCACAGAGACATTACCACTGTGGACTCCAGGCTGCAACTCATTAGTAAATGAATTCTATCTGTGACAGCTTTGTCAGAGCCAAGCTTTACTGATTACATTTGGCTTTCAGGCAGTAATTCCCCAGGGAAAGTGATTTATTTCAGCACTTGATGAGTGACTCCATCGATGGGAGTGATAATGACATTATCTTGACATAGGTTAGCATTTATAGGCCTCTTGGAAGCAGGGAGTAATCAAGAGGGATTTAAATGAAGACAGCAGGGAAGCCAAGCAGGATGGTAGGAGAGTGGTTAGAAAGGGTTGGAAAGCTCAGCCCACCTGTAAGAGTGAGGAGGGCTACAAAACTGAACTGGACACCTTTCCCAGGCCAAAGAAGAGAGTGTTGAGATTAAATGATCCCCAGGTTGGTAGCAAGCCTGCAGAAAAGGGGGAACACAGGCTGCCCACCACCCTCCCATCCATCCCTCCCTCTCTCCTTCCCTCTCTCCCTCCTCTTCCAGCAAAGCTGGCTCCATCTCCTCTCATCTGACAGCTAAACTGGGAGCTGCCCAGGGAATGAAACCCTTCCCATGCCCTGCTGCCAGAGGGAACTCTTTCCAGGTGTAAATGAAGTGGAAGGGGTGATCACCAGGGGGTAACGATGAGCAAAGCAAGAGAGAGGTAGGGACACAATCAGCATTGATTAGGATGCTGTGAGGAGCAGAAACAGGCTGTTAATGACTAAGACTCCTGCCTGCATGCTTCCTCAGTAGTCAATGAAGAGAGAAAAAGGAGAGAAGAGGGATAGATCAGAGCAGGCAGCTGCTCTGCTTCCCCTTCAGGCTATCTTTTCTGATTCCACTGTTCCTAGATCAACAGAGAGCTCCTCAAGATGAAGGGAAGTCCAGGCACTAATCCTACCAAAGGAAATCATCTTTAAACTTCACACATCTGCCATGGTAAGTCACACAACAGACCTGCTGCCCAAAGACTAAATACCCAGACATGGACCAAGAGCTCCAGGAGAACCAGAGCTGCCTTTTGAGACACATCTGCTACAGGTAGCACAGGTGAGATTGCTCCACAGGATCCCAAGTTCTGCCAGCCTGAGGCCTGAAGATGCTCTCTGCCATGTGAATTCAGAAGGGGTTATGTCTGCTGAAACTCTCCTGTCAGTTTTTACTGGAGAAGACACCTCCCAAAGTGCAGTGAGCATGCACCATGCCACCCTAGCTGTGAACATCTTCTCTTTTCCAGTAATTAACTCTCATCTGAGGAGACACAGGTGAGGAATTCACAGAATAAAGGCAACTGCACCTCCAAGAAGTAAAACCTAATCTGCTTTTGTGTTCTTTTTCAGCTCCAGTACTTAGCTGCACCACAGAGTTGCTTCTGTTGCATATCAGGAGTGTGATTATGACTGAAAAGCAAATCTGCTAGTACTGGTTTTAAGGCCATAAGCTTTTTAATATCCTAAGCCACATCAGCACAGCAAAGGAGTTTCAGGTAGGAGCTGCAAAATTCAATTACAATTTTTGGGAGGTTGTCTAAACCACAGGGAGCAAATGGCTAGATTTTGGGAAAATAGATTATTTTATGGAGGGGGGAAAAAAGGGGCAGAATGTTAGGCTAGTAGATAGTCCTGAGAGGATTAAAATTAAGCATATTAAGTCTTTTACTGGATCAGTGTCAGAGACATTATAAAAGGAAAGGAGTGGACTTCAACTTGCCCAAGGAGCATGGTTATTGTAAATGGGAATGAATCAAGTGCTTGTGAGTTAAAGAGGAGTTCTGGAGGAACTTCAGGAGGTGGTGAAGAACTGAGGAGAGGTTTCCCCTGACACACCTAGCTCCAGCTGGTACTGAGGGCACCGTAGGAGCAACCAGCTCCTCAGTCCCCAGGAAGATTGTCTAGGGAACAACTCATCTTCAGAAGCAGCTGGAAGCACTGTGTGTGAATGACAAGCAAAACTAGAAGGCTAAAAGGAGTGAATTGTTTAGCCACAAGGCTGAAGGCCTTGCATAAAGCAGAGAAGGATCCTTTCCACCACAGAGCCACATTAATTCTCCTACACAGCAGCGAGCTGAAAACAACATGGGGCTGAGCCACCAGCACTACGTGGCTGCTGGGCTCTTCCCCATGGCCTGCTTGTGCTGAGGACACTGCACAATCTGATTTGATTAACCTTTCATTTGCATTTCATGGCACTCAACAGTGTTTGGAAGTGTGCACAATGCCAGGCAGCAGGCCAGCCCTTCTGCTGCCACCAGCTAGGTTCTCTCTTCCCTTGACCCCAGCAGAGCTCCTGTTTGATTTACAGCAGCTGAAATCTGACCTATCATTTCCTGCCTCAGAAGGATGAAACTTTTAATTACTTCTTTCTGCTTGACCCACAGCATGAGGATATCCCAGCAGCACAAACCCAAGGGGACCCATTTCTCCCATGCAAGCCAACCTCCTGACAGCTGCCTGGCAAGGAGGAGAAATTGTGCTGTGGCACCAGACTGGTTGGTTTGGCCATGAGGTGTTACACACCAGGGCTTTCAGAGCTCCTAACCCTTGCCCTGGAGGGGTTGGCTTTCAGGATCAAGTCCATTGGCTAGTAGCCCTCAAAATCCAAGCCCTTCCATGGAGGGAAGGGGTCATCCCTGCACTCCATCTGGAGATGCCCTTGGTGTGCAATGCTGGAGAAGGGTTAGTGCAGGGCTGTCATCTGCTCTGCAGCACCACAGGTATGTTTTGGCTATCACTACATCATCTATAGCACCTTTCCACTAGTTGTTTCTTTCTCCTTGGTTTTCTACAGCTAAATGACCCTCCTTGAAAGCTAGCATGGACTGGGCAGACTCATGAATAACTGCAGGGTTTGCATTATGCCCTGAAAGTTTCCAACTCTTAGCCCAGCAAGGAAGCAGAGAGCACTTTCCAGGGGGCAACAGCAAACCCTAGGTTTCACCACCTGGACACTGCTCCTGCCCACAATGTCTCATGGGCAGAAAGATTTGTGCAGGCCCTCTGAGGATATCAGAAGCCAAATCATTTTGGACTTGAAAGGTTACAACATAAGCACCTCAGATTGCTTCCCTGTGCCAGAAGCAAGCAGGAGCAGCCTGGCCTGTCTCCAGCATGATCCATAGCCCATGGGAAGCTCTGCTGGCTGAGGACACACAGCCTTGCATTTGACAAATGCTCATGAGCAGCATCTTACACAGAGCCCATTGTAGTGCTCATGCCTTGGGGCTGTGTCTTTTCTTTTCCAGCAGAAGAAGTTGAAAGCATGGATGGAAACTATTTCCCACTGACCACATTGATGCAGAGACATCCCAACAGCCTTTTTTTTCCTCCCCTCATGTTTGTCAGCCTTCACACCCTCATTCAGACTCCTCCATGGTTTGTGCCCCCATTGGGACAGTTTAGGGCACCTGCTGGTGAGCAGCTTGCAGTAGAAGGATGGTTTTCTGGTGCCCAGTTAAAGAGTTTCCCTGGTGATGGAGCTACCTGCAAGCCAAAGCACAAGGTGTTCCTCATTGAGCAACCCAAGAGAAGGCAGCATGCTTTATCCTAGCTCTGATAACCTCAGTACTTCAAAGGAGGCTTCTGATGGAGACAGACTTTTTAGCAGTGCCTGTTGCTGAAGGACAGGAGGTGATGGTTTGAAACTGAAGGATTCAGAGTAGATATCTTTTACAATGAAGGTTGTGAACCACTGGCACAGGTTGCCCAGACAGGTGGCAGATGTCTCTCCTCCCTGGGACCATTGAAGGGGAGGTTGGGCAGGGCTCTGAGCAACCTGGTCTTATTGAAGATGTCCTTGTTGACTGCAGGGGTTGGGCTAGATGACCTTGAAAGGTCCTTTCCAAGCCAAACCATTCTATGATTCTGTATTTTCCCTCCAACTCTTTTCTGCATGGCACTGAGCAATCTGCTACATGAGCAACCAGTGCCTGGGTTTGTTTTGCAAAGCATAGCTGGAAATGTCCTGATTCCTGCCTCCCATGCAGACACTTGGCTAGAAGCATCTGAGAACCTCCTGTGGCTAAGCTCTGCCTATATGGAGCTGATTTCACCATGCCCCTACCCTTGATGCCTAGCTGAAATGTGCCTGTTAACCCTAAGCTGCATCTCCTTACCCCTCTGAAGAGCACACACTGGGGTATTCATCTTCCCTTTTCACCTTTTCATTTCTTCTCTTTTTTTCCCTTTTTTTTTTCCTTTTTTTCTCTTTAACTTTTTCCTTTTTTTCTCTTCAATTTTTTCCTTTTT
This sequence comes from Galbula dea, assembly GCA_013399015.1. Lineage (NCBI taxonomy): Eukaryota > Metazoa > Chordata > Aves > Piciformes > Galbulidae > Galbula > Galbula dea. The sequence continues at coordinate 173,940 of VWZX01008705.1, read as the reverse complement.
TTCTCTTTATTTTTTTCCTTTTTTTCTCTTTAATTTTTTCCTTTTTTTCTCTTTAATTTTTTCCTTTTTTTCTCTTTAATTTTTTTCCTTTTTTTCTCTTTAATTTTTTTTCCTCTTTGATTTTTCCTTTTTTTCTCTTCTTTAATTTTTTGCTTTCTTTTTCTTTCTTCTATTTTTTCTCTCCTGTTCCCTTTAACTGAGTAATTACCTTGCCAGTGAGAAAACAGAGCAGAAAGGAAATTGCTTTGAAAGGACATGGTAATAAAGGTGTCACCTAGATCCCTTAGCTGCCTTCTGGTTATTATTAACTCCAAATGGGAGATGTCTCCAGCTGCAGCCCAGGACCACAACAACCTGGGAGTGCAATTCCAAAGCCCACTGCTTAGCCCCCATGGATCCCTTGGGGATCCAGCCCCTGTGGCACAACCAAACAAGGGACATGGGAGTCCTAGAGCTCCATACATCCCCAACATTCCCCTCTTTGCTGGTTGCCATTCATTTTGATTAAACTTTTACATCCAGCAGAGGTTTAGGTTGGAGATTAGGAATAAATTCATTGCTGAAAGAGCTGTTAATCATTGGCACAGGCAAGTGGTGAAGTCACCATCCCTGGAGGGGGTCCCAAACCATCTAGCTGTGGTCCTTAGGGCCATGGTTTAGTGGCATGGGGGTGCTAGGTGGATGATTGGGCTTGATGATCTTAGAGGGCTCTTCCAACCTTCATGACTCTGTGATTCCATGATACTTCAGGTGGGTTTTCTCCTGCTTTGTGGAAGTGGAATGGCAAAAAGCAGCTCCAGTTGGATCTGGCCAGAGCTTGCCCAGATATTTCTGCTGGAGTCATTTCCTTTATAGAAAGACCATGGAGGAACACCCAGGTGGTCATTACAGCTTGGCTTTTGGATAACACTGGAGCTAGAGAAGTGGTTTGGGCTCTTGATTGTATTTTGCAGAGCCTTTGTTTTTACCAAAACCTGGAGGATCTCTGCTTGGAGGTGTGAAGGTTGGGTGGCTTTCAGCAGGGCACACAGGGTAGAAGAGACCTGGCTGTGGAAATGGTAGGAGACAGGAATAATCTCTCCATGGAGCCTGGAGGAGACTGAGGTAACCACTCAGGTGCAGGGAGGGCATTCAGATCATCTGATTTTCACAGAATCAGGAAGGCTGGAAGAGACCTTGAAAGTCATCAAGTCCAACCATCAACCTAGCACCACTATGCCACTAAACCATGGCCCTAAGGACCACAGCTAGATGGTTTTGGAAGCCCTCCAGGGATGGTGACTCCACCACTGCCCTGGGCAGCCTGGGCCAATGACCAACAACTCTTGCTGGGAAGAAATTGTTCCTAATATCCAATCTAAACATCCCCTGGTGCAACTTGAGGTCATTGCCTCTTCATTTTAGGGCACTTGATGGAGTGATGCTCAGTGAGGAAGCAGATGCTCTGACAGAGGCCAGGTTACAGTGGTGGCCAGATCCAACTGCTGGTCAATCCTGGGGTGAACATGAGATTAAATCCAAAGAAACAGCACACACACATCCCCAGCTCCTCCCTGCCCCATGGAGTACCTTTCTCAGGGCACATCTGTTGAAAGAGCTATCTTGGCCTCTGCTGTTTTCCAGGAAATTAAAAAGGTGGCATCCACTCTGAAGAATTGTTTCTGCCTAATTTAAGTTAATCAGCTCCACTAAGGCAGCAATTATTCTCCTCTTGGGCTGCTGCCTCTATTCCTTCTGTGTGTGTGTGTGTGTGCCTGTGTGGTTGCTGTCTGTCAGTGATCTCCTTGGAGCTATAGAGTGACACAAAACTGTGACATTCACTGCTCCCAGAGCTTGCTGTACCCAAACACAAGCAAATGATCACCAGAGATAAAGGAGGGGCAGGAGTTCTTCTTTCTGGTGACCAGTGACACGATCATCTAGGCATGAAGCTGTGCCAGGGGAGGGTTAGGTTGGGTATCAGGAAAGGTTCTTCCCCCCAGAGGGTGGTGGAGCACTGGAACAGGCTCCCCAGGGATGCAGTCATGGCACCAACTCTCCTGGAGTTTAAGAAGCATCTGGCCAATGCTCTTAGACACATGGGGTGACTTTGGGGTTGTCCTGTGCAGAAACAGGAGTTAAACTGGATGCTCCTGATGGCTCCCTTCCAACTCAGGACAGTCTATGGTTTTTTGATCAGCAAGAATCACAACCACTGAGCTGCTGATCTAAGCCAGCACTTGGGGGTTCAAGGAATCCAAAGGTGGCTTCTCAATTTGTCAGAACCTTCAGTTTTTATATGATCCCTCAGAAAAAGTGACTCCTTTGGCTCAGGCACACTCAGGGCACATTCTTCTGTGGCCATTAAAGACTTTTTCTTTCCCTTGGGTTGAGATTATTTTTCTCCACACATGGCACTGGTCTGGAAGCATTTCAGTGGTGATTACCCCCTTATTTTCCTACTTTATTGGCAACAGTGAACTGTGAGGATAAACAGAATATAGGCAAGGGTGCAAAAAAAACACAAAGCCCATTTCTGAGCTCAGAAAATGAACTGTGGAGCAAAGACCACAGCAGAGTGACCCAAGCTTATTCATGGGTGGAAATAAGTGCTGGGGCAGGCAATTATTTCCAGCTCCTTCCATGCAAGAAAGGCAAACTGTTTGCTGGAGAGCATTGGTGAGGGTCAGATGATGGAGGGAAAGGCCAGGAAGACAAGAAGGAAAGCTTTCACAGCCCTTTTGCAAGCTGTCACATGAAAGACATGCCTGCAGAAACATTCAGTGAGTGTGACCAAGGGGATGTTTGCAAGCTGCCAGGATGGCCCTCAGTGGGGTGGGGAGAGGAGGGAGAAGAAAATCAGTGTGAAGTAAAACAATAAGAAGATTGTTGCCATTTGATGGTGGTTTTGCCATCCAGAGCTGACTGAAGAGCCTGTCCACTGGGGGCTACCATCAGAGGGGCTGCATGGACTTCTCAAGTGCTGCTAGTTAGGGCTAACCCCATGCAGCTGCTGGTTATAAGCCTTGAGTGGTTAATAGCAAGCAGGAGGAACTCATCTGAGTAAGAGCAGAGGCAGAAAAGGTCTGGGGCTTGGCTCACCACCATGGAGAAAGGCAGCAGTGCTCAGTGTATGTGCTTTGGGCTGTTGCTCTTTGCCCTGAGTCAGCAGCTTGGTGTCTGCAGGACCCCTAGATGATCATCAGGCCCTTGGAGAGGCCAGAGCTGCCTCTCTCCCCTTGACTACAAGAGGGGAACCAAAGACATCAGTGGTGGAGTGCCTGTGGATCTGCAGGTATGGGTGCAGCTGTCCCAAGGCTCCATTAGCCCAGTCAGCTGCTCAGGATGAAGTGATCCTGCAGAGAAAGCTCCTCAGGAAGCACAGCTGTTGAGGTAGAAGAAAGCAGGTCCTGCTATCTCCAGATAAGAGGCTGGCAAAGAGGAACTGGAGGTCAGGAGTAGCCAGGCAGTTCTCCCAACAGCAGTGACCTTCCATGGGGGACTGGCTGCACAGCAACCTCAGCTCTTCAGTGTCTCTGGAAAGGGTCTGGAGAAGGGGGTGAGGAGTGAGGTGAGAGAGATAAGAAGTGAGCTGAGGAGAAGGACACATGTGGGAAGTGCAGATGGGAGCCAGTGGTCAAAGGACAGATGAAATTCAAGACATGTAACTTCATAACTGGGTGTTTGGAGGGGGGGAGAAGAGAGACACAGCATCCCAGACTGTTAGGGGTTGGAAGGGATCTCTGGAGATCATCTAGTCCAACCCCACTGTCAGAGCAGGGTCATGAAAAAGCAGGTTGCACAGGATGGTGTCCAGGTGGGTTTGGAATGTCTCCAGAGGAGTCTTAGATGTGTTCTGCACAATTTACTGCAGGTCAAGAGCCAGGTCCTGTGTTTACTGCCCACCAAAGCATGAGCTCAGCCCCCAGCAGCAGACAAGGAAGCAAATCAAGTACTAGGAACCTGCAGGAAGGGAAGAAAGAGGTTGGCAAGGGAGGTGTCAGAAACCCTCCCCTCCCTCCTCCCAAAGCATCTGGTCCCAGCTGGAGATGGATGCTGGGCTAGTTCCAAAACCACTTTAACCCAGCCAGCCAGGTCTTCTCCCTTGCCCACAGGGTCACCTCAGCATGCAGCTGGAGTGGGAGGGAGGGCTCTACACCCCACCAGCATCATGGACACAAGCTTCCTCTCTCCATGCCCAGCAACATGAGAAGCCATGAAAACAATAGGAAAATGGAGCCCCTCTGCCTTTCTACCAAGACAGAAACCCCAGTCAATGACTGGATTTCTCCCCAACCCTTCCCCATGGGCTCTGGAAAGACAATGCCCAGAGCAAACAGCAGAATACCAAGCTGGGGAAGGTCCAGCAGGTTGGTTGGTTGGTTGTTGCTGGCTTTAGAAGCTTGTAGCAAGAGTTTCCTTGCTTTCTGGTTGCTGAAAACAAAGCCAGGCTGGATGCAGCAGGAGTCACCTGGCCATGCAGCTCTGCCATGGGGCACCCTCTCTCTTCTTCAACATGTGGGCAGAGTTTCAGGACACAGGTCTTGTTGCAAGGCTACTCCAAGCAGCTGGAGAGGTTGCCATGTGTTTTCTTTTACTACAGCTTTGAAATCATTCCTGGGGAAGTGTTATATCCTGAAAGCTGAGACAGCTCTGGACTCCAGGAGCAGGTCAGTGCACCACAAGCAGGCAAGTTGCACCAAAAGACTCCCAGAGTCACCTCCTCCTTGCCTGGGGGAGCTCTGCTACTCAGAGGGAAGGAAGGAGAAGGAGTACACCCACACTTCATCTCCCACCTATCTCCTTCTGTTGGTGGCTTTAGATCAAGCAGTTGAGGCTGAAGTTCAAAGCCCTCCTTCAGAAGCCAGTTTTTGGCTACTGGTGGGGGTGGCACTGGTGGCTCAGTGGGCTGCTGTCAAATTTGGAGCCCAGGCAGAGCCACCATGACCACAAAGGAGAGATTTTTGGCTCCTTTTTTTGGCCACAAAGCCACCCCTCCCCTGAGCCCTTTGTATCTAGAGATGTGTGGTCATGCTTGCACAGGTGGGGTTTTGGCAGGGTGGGGTTTGCTGTTTCCTCTACTGGTTTCACTGGGGCAGATGCAAGCTCTGCAGGGAACAGGCAGGTTCTGTCCTGCCTTTGGAAGAGAATGCCAGGGGTAAAAAAGAAACCTTGCCTGCTCTCAGCCTCAGGGAACCATACCTGAGGTGTCCCCATCAGAGCCCCATGATTGCCCCCAGGGGAATCACCAGCCCTGGAAGGGTTCAAACAACCTGGAGCTGTGGTGCTTGGGGCCATGGTTGAGTGGTGAGCATGGCAGTGTTGGGTGGCTGGTTGGACTTGATCTCAGAGGCCTTTGCCAACCCTCTCTAGGATTCTAAAGTAGTGTTGGAAGCTGTCAAGCTTCAGACCTGTGAGCCCAGGTGGGATGGGGACCAACTGCCTGGCTGATGGGGTCCAGACAAGTGGGGTTGCTACCCAGAGCTGGGGGAAGAAGGGAGAGCTGTCAGAAGACACTACCAGCCCTGACAGTAAAAAAGGGAAGGGAAAAGGAAGAGAAAAGGGAAGCAAAAGTAGAAATTCAGTTATTCTTCAGCCTGGGGTGGGGGGAAGGAGTCAGTCTGTTACCCAGCCTCTACTCCACCCCTGCTGAACATTGAAGGAGTCTGATGAGGAATTATCAGTATTTGGCAGCTGCTATTTCAGTCCTGGCAACATCTGCATTTAGAGAACATCTGGGCTGGGGTTTTTTTCTGTGAAGTTCTGAGTGCTATAATTAACATCTTGGTATTTAATTCTCTTTTTTTTATGATGATTTTGGTTTTTTTTACTCTTCCATCAGTTCCACAAGCACCATGCTAGCAGCACACATGAAAACAAAAGTCAGCTCTCCAAAATGACTCTAAAGGAATGAAGTTCTCCTTCCCATGGTCACCCCCAGCCCCAGAGCTGCTCCTGACCCAAAAATCAACTGAATAGAAATATGCCATAGCTTAGCCCATTTCCCACAATGATATTCCTGGCCCAGGCTGAAAAGCATCTTTTTTAATGAGATTTGAGGGAGGGGAGGCAACTAATTAGCTGCTTGTTGGGATGAGCTGCCTGTGCCAATAGCAACAAGAGGACAAGAACAGGAGAGAAAAGTGGAGGCTGTTGAAGTTCTCAGATCCCAGAGTATCCTCTGGTTAATTTACAGCTCCTCTGGGACTAAAATGCTATTTGCCATTTACTATATAGTGTTTTCTTCTTTTTTTTTTTTCAGTTGGGCTCCTTATCCTCTCTTCAAAGCAACATGACCACACAGTAAACTGTTTTTGAGGAGTGTTTGCTGTTTGAGGTTAGAAGTTGAAACCACAAAGTTCCTTATCATGCCTTGCTGGGACTGTTTTGACATGAGCTGAGCAGGGCAGGAGAGCAAAGCTCTAACAACTGAAATCTTCTTCCCCCCCCCCATCTCCCCACCCATATTTTTTAGGCCACAGGAGGAGAAGTCTCCTGTAGGACTCAGCTGCTGCCTTGCTTTGTTTTGTTGTCTGCAGCCCAGGTTCTGAACTTGCCTCTGAAGGGTGAGCAAAAGGGCTGAACTGGCTTAGGAAAGAGCTCTGAAGAACACAAGAAAGGTTTCTTTAGCTACCTTTGCTCCCCAGACTTGCAGGGTTCATGATTTACCTGCTCCTGGATTCAGCAAAGTCTGGCCAAGCTGGGTTTGGGAGGTAGTTATGACCTTTAACTACAGCCATAGTTGGGATTTCGTGGCTGTTTGGCTCTGTGAACTTCAGCTGCAAGGGAAAAGATTTGAAGGGGGGGGGGGGGAAGGGGTAAAANGGGGGGGGGGGGAAAGTGGTAAATATCTTCTTAGACCTATCTGATATGTTCTCATTCTCTCCAGACAGTTGCTCCTCACCTTGACAAGGTACTCAGTGCTTTCAAGCATCATTAGGAAGACAGCACAAAGGCTTCCTCCCACATGGTGGTGGCACTGAACCAGCCTTGGAGGGACAAATGGTGAGCACCATGAGGTCAGTGAGGCTGAGGGAACTGGGGTTCATTAATCTGAGGAAGAGGAGGCTCAGGGCAGACCTTATCTCTCTCTACAACTACCTGAAAGGAGGTGGTGCTGAGGTGGGGGTTGGTCTTTTGTCCTGGTTTACCAGTGACAGACAAGAGGGAATGGCCTCAGGTTGCACCAGGGGAGGTTCAGGCTGGATATTAGGAACAATTCCTTCCCAGCAAGAGTTGTCAGGCATTGGTCCAGGCTGCCCAGGGCAGTGGTGGAGTCACCATCCCTGGAGGGCTTCCAAAAGCATCTAGCTGTGGCCCTCAGGGCCATGGTTTAGTGGCATGGGGGGGATAGGTTGCTGGTTGGACTTGATGACCTTCAAGGTCTCCTCCTGCCTTTGTGATTCTGTGAGGAGGAGACAGTGAGTGTGGGAGCTGAGTCAACAGGCAGCCTCATCCTCTCAAGCTCACATCTGGAAGCTGGGGTTGACAGGGGTTTTTCTAGCAGTCACTGACCTCCTCAATCAGTGGATTGACCTCTGAGTGAAAACATCTCTGGTGTTGGACTGCTCACTACATGAACATTGACATTGAGCTGGTTGAGGAACCCAAGGACTTTTCTCTTTCCCTGTGGTTGTGGTGGGGTTGTTGTTGGTTTTTGGGGGGGTTTCTTTGCATCTGTTGGATGAAGGGATGGGTTGACATGATGGAGATGACAGCATGTCCCAAAGCACAGGCTGAGAGTAGCCCTGCTCTCAGGGTGCTGGAAGAGGGTGCAGCACCCTGAGCTACTGGAGGAGCCAGACCCAGCAGCCAGTGCCTGCTCCTCACAGTTCCTCCTTGCTTTACCCTTAGCATTTCTGGGAGCAGAGCTGGAGCAATTCCTTTTGCTGGTCCCCAGAGGACACTTCCCCCACTCAACCCCCATCCCCATCCCCAGGGTGTGACTGGAGGAGCTCCCAAAACCCAGCCCTGGCTCCTGTGCAGGGGTGATCTCACCCCTCCAGCCTCCCTGGGGGCTGAAGGCATCTCTCCATGTGCCCTGTCTGCCTTTGCCCCCCCATTCCCTTTCTCCACTTGATTTCCCATGACAGCTCTGCTGTGCCAGCTCTGTGGAAAGCAGCTGGGAGGGTTTCATGCCTGCAGTGTTTTTCTCCTCCTTTATCCCCCTCAGCAAGCCTGGATCTATTCAAATCTCCCTTGATTTTCCTTTTCCCCCCTTCTTTTTAGTGCAGATTCCTCCAATTTCAGCCTTTGGGGCTGACCAGAGGCTTGGAATCTGCCTTTCCTCCTGCAGTAACCCTTTGTGCACCCTGGGCTTGCTTTCCCCCAGCACATCGAGGGGTGTGATGAAAGCACAGTGGGAAGCTGCTGCCTTTTCAGGAGGAAGGTTCCCACCCCTCCCCAATGACCTCCTGAAAGCCCCACAGGTGATGCTTGCTTCAGCTGCTCTGCTCCACAGCTGCAGGTACCCAAGGGAAGGAGCCTGGGGCTGCTACCCCTGCAGCATCTCTGCAGCTCCTCAGCCTCCTATGGGCATCTCCAGCTAAAAGTGGTTGTGATCCCTGTGTCAGAGTCACCAGGACAGAGGGAGCTGCCTTCCCCCAGCCCTCCTTGTGGATTTGGGATTGGGCATGGATCCCAGCACCTGCTCTGAGGGCTTGGAAAGCTCTGCAGCCACTGGTGGAGAAACAAACCAACAGCAAGCATGCCAGGGTAATCTGTGCTGGCCTGAGCATCCTCAGGTCTCTTCTTCCACAGTCCAGCCCTGCTGGCACCATGCTGGAGAGGCTCAGTGCCCAGCAAACTAAACCTGCTTCCAAGTGAACAGCAAAGGAAAGACCTTCACCAAAACCCCCCCAAAACACCCTCTTCTGGAAATCTTCTTCCCCTCTGCTGCTCCTTTCTCACATCATTCCAGAAGAGCTGCAGGTTAGCTAAGAACATCTTACTCTTGGGGGTTTTATTCTGTTTCCTCTCAAAACTATTAAACCCAGCTGCCACTTTGTAAACACAAACATCTTTTCTTTGCTAGATCAAAGAGGCTCCTGTCTGGGTTGCCCTGGAAGTTTGACATCAGGGGTTTTGTCTATTCCAAGGCAGGCAGGAGACACTTTTAATCAGGTGCCAACCTCCTTCCCTCCAACAAGCAGGCAACACTCTGAGCTAGCCAGGAGAAGCTGGGATGGTTTCACCACCTGCCAGCCCCAGTGGTACCAAAGAGACACTTTCAAGAGCAGCTAAGATTCAACAGAGCAGTCTGAAATCCCAGACTTGCTGAAGAATAAAAGGCCAAAATGACCAATTTATGGGTGGAAAAGATTCTTCTTCTGTTTTTCTCTACTTTCTGGCAGCATTTGGGGGAATAGTTTTGGGGATCCTCTTCAAACCAGCATCTTCTGCCCAAAACTCTCCATTGGAAACAGATTCTGATGGAATCAACTTGAAAAGCTTTGTTTGATAGCCCTAATATATATATATATATATTTATTATTGTCCCTGTCAGAGAAAAAGAATCACCTGCTGCCTTTTGGTGGTTGTTGCTATTCCTAACCAAACTAATAGCTTGAGGAGTAGCTCATCCATGTTTCTCAAACCCTCTGCTCCCCATCACTCCCAGCAGCTCCTCAGAGACCTTTTGCCTTTGCTCCTGGGATGCAAGATACCTCCCAGGATCTGCAGGGAGCCTACAAGAAAGCTGCTGAGGGGCTTTTGAGGATGTGGTACCTGGGGCCATGGTTTAGTGGCCTGGGGGTGGTAGGTTGATGGTTGGACTTGATGATCTGAGAGGTCTCTTCCCACCTTCCTGCTTCTGGGAGTTGTCTCCAGTGGAGAGGATGTCACAGCCCAGAGTAAGCAGTAGCAGAGGGGCAGGAGCATGCATGAGGGGAGCCTGTCTCACCAGTGGGGAAAGGTGGGCACTCCTCCTTCAAACCTTCTCATTGAGCTCACCCTAAAATTCATCAGCCCAAAATTTGGCTCCCTAGAAGGACTGTCATGGAATCAAAGGTGTCCTTTCTTGTACAGCTAATGAGTGGCACTAAGGAAAAGCCTGCTTGGGTATTAAGGGGGGAGGGGAAAAAACCCACACAGACACACACAGAAAAATAGCAGAGGTTGCCCAGAAGCAGTTGGGGTTCTTTGGGCAGGAGGAGACCCCAGGGCCATCCAGCACCAGGAGGTGTTTGGAGAAACAGAGCCACATGCTGCTTGAGCATCAACAGATGGAGCATGGCCAGGCACAGCCCAGGCCACCACATCCCAGGGTTTTGTGTCAGGATGTGCAGTCCAAACAGACACCAAGTGTGGCTCTCTTCACCTTCAGGTCTCCTTTCCTCCCCTGGTGCTTCAGGTCAGTGGATGTCACTGTCCCAAGGAGGACTTCCAGCAGCAGGAGGACAAAGGCTGCTCAAGAGATGACTGAGCCTGAGCTGATCTTCTCCCCTTCCATGTGCTGGCTAGAAAGCAAAGCTGGGGATGGTGGGCACTTGTCATTTCAAGGCAGCAGTAGGTATTTGAATGGACAAGAAACCAAGGCTGAGAGAAAAGGTCAGAAAGCCAGAGCCTGGGAGGCTCCAAGGGTGCATTGAGCATTGCAAACCCACTGGAGGATGAGTCAGGTGTTTCATTCCCTAAGGTTCTCCCCAGATTCCCAGCTGTCCTGCTTTTCCTCCTGAGGGGCTTCCTTCAGGGTGTTCCAGCAGCAGGCAGAGCTGGGTTATCCTGGGAGGTTGAGGACTTGGTGTTTTCTCCCTTGCAAGCAGAGGATCTGCTTCCCACACCTTCCTTCCTGTCTGTTATAGCTAAAAGAGACCAGTTGATAGAAGGCTTTTAAAGATCCAGCACATGCTTCAGTACCAAACTGTCACACAGCAAGGAAGACAAAATTCCAGCCCCACTTTGGGACCTGAGCAAACTGCTGCTGTATTTCTGTTGAACCACAAACCCTTCCCTCATGTCTTGCAGGATCAAGTGAGCTCCAACACACTTGTCAGTGCACCCAAACCCCTCCTAAGCCAGGCCCAAAAAGGTCATTGAGGCTCAAATAATTTGAGTTGGGGTTGAAGGATTTTGGTTTTCTCCTCCTGTTTGGATTTCTCTCTCAGGGTGTTGCAGCTCATTGGTATTTTCAGCTCTGAGGGCTAGGAGCTGGCTCACCCCTAAGAGAAAGAGTCTCTTAGGAGCAGCAGGGTTTGAGGAGCTCAGATTTTCCTGGGAAGATCAAATCTAGCTGGCATTCTGATCAGGCCATCAGAAATCAGCAACACTGAAGGTGTGCCCTGGCTCTGCTCTCACCAGAGATCCTAGCTGACAGGCACAAGTGTCTCTGCTGATGTTGCCAAGAAACCTGACTGGCAAACTTCAGCTAGAAATGGGAGATTTGGGAAGATTCAGGTGGGAAGTAAAGGTGGTTGCTTTTGGTTTTCAAAAGAAAACAGGAGATGGATGTCTGTGAGTTTTCACGTGCAACATCTCCAAAGGGTGGATCTGCTCCCAGCTGCCTTGGCCTCAGCCCTGCCAGGGTGACTTCTGCCTTCAGCAGAGAGAGAGAAAGCAGAATTCTGCCCAGAAAGGAGAGGGAGGCATTAACCAGCTCATGCCTAATGAAAAGCTAATAAAGCCAAGTCTAACAAGGGATGCCCACAGCCAAAGTCCTCTCCTCTTCTGCAAAAGAGGACAATTAACTGCTGTTAGGCAGCCAGGGGTGGTGAAGGGGAGGAGACAAGGTCTGGGGAGGACACCACGGGAGCTGTGTGAGCCTGCCTGAAGCTTCAAGGGGGAGAGAACTTGCAGAGGAGCTCATGACCCCAGATGCCAGGCAACACAGCCCCTGCAAGCAAGGCCACAGCCCCAGGGGATGTGCACTTGCAGCACTGGAGACTCAAGCAAGCAGAATCATAGAACCCTAGAAGTGTCAGAGTTGGAAGGGACCTTCAAGATCAGCTAGTTCCAGCCCCCCTGCCTGCCAGGGACACCTCCCACTACATCAGGTTGCCCAGAGCCATCATCAAGCCTGGCTTTAAAAGCTTCCAGGGATGGAGCTTCCACAACCTCTCTGGGCAACCTGTTCAGCTTCTTTTGGCATGCATGTTCCTACCAATGCATCTGACTTTCATGCCAGTACCAAAGGTGCAATCATTTACCCTTGGAGCAACTTTGGAGCTTCCTCATCCTCCTTCCTGAGGCAGGACACTGCCCTGCACCTACCTCTTCTGATGTGTTCCATTCTGCAGCTCCTGAATGGTGCCAAGTGCCTGCTTTAGAAGGAAAAAGCAAGCAGCTCCTCATTTGAGGCCCAGATCCTCATTTCAAGCCTCTGGAAGCAGTGCCAGCAGGGCAAGGAGGGAGGACAAGCAGGTGGCAGAAAGGGTTGGAGCAGAGCCTTGCAGGCTGCAGTCCTGGTGAGCCCATGGCATGTAGGGCACTGTTCTGGCAGCAGCTGGTTTCAGAGAGATCAGGAGTTTAAGCACATATCTCATTGAATTGCAGATGTCTTTTCTGATGCCTATCTGGCAGCAAAGCTCTGCTAAAAGCAGCAGCAGGAGCAGCCCAGGCTGGTTTCTCAGCAATAAAACTAATGGAAGGAAGAGTGACCCTTTCCTGCAGCCTCAGAATGCAGGTAGAAGCTTCAGACAAGATTTTGGGGAGGTGGGGGAGACCTGAGAGCTCAGCACAGCCACCCAGCTTCCAACTCCTAGAGCCCCTGAATAGCTGTTGGACTGGAAAGCAGGTGACAGTAACTGCCATCCATCACCCCCAAATCAGCTCCATCCTCCCTCCCTGCTGGACAACAGCTCTGCTTTCCTTTCTGAAGGCCACACAGGTTTGTTCTGCTTGACTTTGTGTTTTTCCAAGGCTGACAAATGTTATTTGCTGCCCTTTTGTTACTTCCAAGGTTCAGGTGGATCTGCCCTGAGCTTGCCCTTACCAGAGCTCAACCTCTCCCAGTTTTACAGTGTCCTGAGAGCTCCAAAGAGGGAGGAGAACTTCAAGAGGGCTCTCAGTCCACCCAAACTAGAAGACTGCAGTGTCATGACCTTTAAGTTGTTTTCTTTTGCCTGTAGCCACTTTCTCATGACAACTTGAACTGCATCCAAGGTGGATTAGCACACAGACACCACTCAAAAAGCCACCCCCCACCCAAGGCAGCTCAAGAACCAGAGTCAAGCTTCAAGATGACCTAAGCACCTGGCTGAGCTGAGGAATGAGGCTTTGCCCATCACCCTGTACCCAAACTCCCAACACATCCTACATCTTGGGGGCCTCTTGGCCCAGCACAACCTCCCTGGGGACACCTCAGTGAACAACCAGCACCACTTGGGCCAGAGTTGCAGGAAGAGCCAGGGTAGCTTTGGCTCCTTCTCCCTCTGGAACCACTGCCCTTTTCTGATGCACTTACAATGTGAGGAAGTGAAGTTTGTTCATGGCTTGGCTTTGAACTTCACTGTTGAGCTTGGCTTTGCTCCTGCTGGAAGCTGGAGCCTGATTCAGGAGGGCAGTTGCCAGTGTCTGCTGGAAACTCCTCACCCTGGGTTTTGCAGCCAGGCCATGTGTTGGCCTAGCTCAGCACAGGAGGAACTGCAGCCAGCAGCAGCTGCTTACTCATGGCAGGAGAAGGATGGGGCCAGCAGCAGGTGTTTTTCTCAAGAGTATCCTCAAACAAACATTTCAAATGCCTAAGCTCCTTCCAGACTTCTCAGGAGCTCCTTCCAGCAGCCATCCTCTCTTTAGTTTCATCCCTCTGAGCAGCAATGGTTCCAGCTTAGGCAAAGCCTTGGGTTTCTCACTTGTTGAAGGTTTAGCTCTCCAGCAGCTAAATCCTCAAGGGAGAGGACAAAAGGCAAGAAACAAAGCAATGTCTCTAAGATCTGAACTGGCACCAAAGTGCTCAACACAGAAGAGGCTTTGGGATGGTCTAGATTAAGCTAAACAAGAATGGCTTCAGCCAGAGAGCCTGAGTACTGCTACTTCACACTCCCAAGGAATAAACAATCAGTCAACTTCTTGGTCTTGAGACAAACAGATTCACTGGAGCTAGAGAAATCAAGGGGGGGGAACTCCCAAACAGCCTAGCTGGGTTCTTTCTCCAGCTGAAAGATGGGAAGCTGCCTCCCAGGCATTGATTTCATCCCTAAGAATTAGGGAGAGGCCTCTGGAAGGCACTGCATTGCTGCTGGGAGGCTGTGTCTGCTTGTTCTCTTCTTCATGTAACAGAAGGGCATTGCCCTTCCCCAAATATTGCCAGAATTGGGACAGTCTGGACTTGCCTTGCAATTATTGGCCAAAAATAATTGGTTTACAAAAAAAAAAAAAGAAAGGCCAAAAGAGTTAAAAAGAAAATATAGCAGCTTGGTCTCCATGCTGATTTGCTTGAGATTCATTTATCACATTGCTGTTACAAGTTAAAGGACAAACAGCTTGAGGAGAGCCTGAAGAGCTACTGGATGGGAGCTATGTAGAGAACAAAGAGCTTGACTTAGCAAAGACAGATCACTTTTAATTTGATTTTCAGGGGGGATGAAAACCTGAATCATTCCAGAGCTCCTCCTACCCAAAAATCTGATGGAAAACAACAAAAAAAAAGAGATGCAACTTGTGACTCCTGATGCTAACACTGGATGGAAAGGGCTCTGAAAATGTATATTTGTTCTAGAACAAAAGCCAAAAAGCAAAACAATTCATTCCAGAGGTATTACAACCCAACCCAAGTGAAATGGCTCCTCTTTCTTTGGGTCTCAAGTGCAATTTCAGTCAACTTGACTCAGCTTCATGGAGAGAGGCTGCAGCTCTGACAGAGCTGCTGCCAAAAGCATCTCAGCACCAAAACATTGCTCTGCCTAACCTTAGCCATTAATACACAGCTCCAACCACCAGCTCCAGAGCTGAAAAACTGATCCTAGGACTAAATGCTCAGATCTGCCAACACTGAAGCACAGTGCACTACAATTATTGAGGCACTATCTAGCCAGAACCCTTCAGGCTTCCAGATACTGCATTCATGCTGCAGGAAACACCAGATGATAAGCCTGGATTGGGAAGATGCTGATGCTGTTCTTTAAAGAGAGCACAAAAGAACTAAACCCAGAGGTCAGTTATCTCTTTTAAACAAGAATTCTTTGCACATTTTGGTCAGTGGAGCTGGTGAACAAGCTGATCTGCATGATAGAGATTGAGCTGGTTTGATATACTCAGTGTTATGGCCTGGAAGGGCTAAAGAGATATTGAGAATAAAAAGGCAACTGGAGACAATGAAGCCATTTAAAAAGCACCAAAATTAGCATTCCTTTGATGGGATCCAGATCAGTCAGGTGCTGTCCCTGCCACAAAGGCTATTTCTAAGTTTAGCTTCATCCATACAAAACTTAAAACACTTAAATTCTCCCTTGCAATCTTGAGAATGCAGAGGAATTCAAGCTCACACTGCCACACACACACACTCCTGCATCCACTCCCAGACCTGAGTCCAACCACAGGTAATGCAACTACTTGTGGCTCAACTGCTCCATGAGGAGCACCCAAAAGGATGAGTTTAGCTATACAGCACACCAAAAGGGGATCTCTCCTGCCTTGCAACCCTCAGCCACTGCTGCACTTGGCTCCTCTCAATACCAAGCTCCAGAAGAATGGCATCTCCTGGCTTTCATGGCATGGAATAAGAAGTCACATAAAAACCTACATAAAAACCCCCCCAACTTTGTGGCCAACTCTAACACATCCAGGTTCACATCATTTCAGCTCACAAAATGAGGAGGAAATCAAGATCACCTAAGTAACATAACCAAGGTAGGTAAGAATGGAATAGTCAAGAGCTGGGGAGGGAAAGAGACAGTTTTGGATGTAGAAAGTTCAGCCTGGTCTCATCATGGGAAGTTTTTGAGGGAAGGCAGTGCTAGAGCTGAGCTGTTGAGGAAGATCAGAGTCAGAGTTGGAAGGGACCTGAAAGATCAGCTAGTTCCAACCCCCCTGCCTGCCAGGCACACCTCCCACTACATCAGGTTGCCCACAGCCTCATCCAGCCTGNTTACTTCCAAGATAAATCAGCAGCCAGGGGAACTTCAGCAGTTACACAAACAGCATAAATCTGCCAAATTGGGAAGGGTTGTGGAGGTGCATTCTTCTTTATGGAGCATAAAAACAAAAAAAAAAAAAGAAGAAAGAAAAAACAACAAACCCAAAAAAGGACTTTGCAAACTTCTTCAGATCAGCCAGTGAAACAACTAAACTTCAATCTGTACAACCTAAATAGTTACAGGTTTCTATTTTACAAAGTAATTACACTAAATACACAAATATACAGTAGGCAAATAACCTTCATTGTAATTCTCCTATGACCCAACTGTATGTCACCTACCTGCTTCTCTCTCTCTCTAATACAGCTTTATGCACCTGTCCACTGCTTCAGAAAGTGGTGCAAATATTTGCACTTAAGGTTTCAGGTGACAATGAAGTGTTAAACACTGAATTTACCTTTCTCTCTCTCTTCCTCTTAGATCCTATGCACCAGTCCTCACTTTGGAACCCCAGTGCACTATGGGGGGGGATGGGGATTAAGCCATCACTTTTTTTTTTAACTCCAGTCTTAATTTTCTTCATATTTCCAAGCTTGAAAAGCACTTGAATCAGTTATATCACTGGATGAGTGTTAAAAACAAACCCAAAAAAACCAAGTCATTCAGGCATGCAGCTTCCTTTCTCAGCCATCTGCAGAAGCTGCTCAAGTCCCCAGTGTACTTGGACTGGAAGAAGTTTTATTCAACCAAGCTAAGAACAAAGCCTCCTTCAAGCCAAAGGGGGAAAGGAGGGAAGAGAGAGACAGATGAGTGCATAATACAGGGAGGGAGAAGCCTCTCCTGCTGTGTGCAGAGCATGGAGTCCTCAGTCTGGGCTGCAATGTGCATCGAAATGGATGAAGGGTGGCTGTGGCAGAGTCCCACTAGTCCTTCTTGCTTTGGGCAGTCCAGAGGTCACAGTGTCACGATGGCAACAACATCTTGAGCTACGCTGAAGACCCCGAGCCCTGTGATGCTGGCTGAGCAGGCTGCTGCGTTGTCCCTTGTGACTGGGAAGAGGAAGGTGGGGAACCAGTCTGCAGCTGTGCTTGGAACTGGGCGAGCTGCTCTGGGCTGGCAAGTGTTTTTAGCAGAGTGTTTTCTTGCTCCAGCTGGGAGTTCTTTTCTATCAGCTCTTTGATTTGCTCTTTGAGGACCTCCACTTCCTCCCTCACCGCGTACATCAAGTGACTCTTTACCAGATCCTGAAAGGCAGAGAAGAGCATGTGTGTTAGGAAAGCAGCCCGGTGCCAGGCACAGGCCCCCGACCAGCTCAGCTGGAGATGCAGCAGATCCTGTCCCCCACTTTCCTTCACAGCCCGCCAGTGCAAACCCTGCTCTGCTTAGGCATAGAGAAGCATCCCGGTAAGTGCCACGAGCACCCCAGTAAGCTCCCATGGTGGGATCAGACCCAGGGCCAGCAGCCCCTCAGGCTGGGTAAGGCTCTCCTCACAGAGTCTAAGCTGTACCCAGGGCTCGGCCACCCCATTCGAGGGACAGGGAGCAAGGCGGCTGCGTGTCCATGTCACAACGGGGAGCCTCGCCGCACACGTGCGGCCCCCAAGCGGCCGGCAGGCTCCGCCCACCCCGGGGCTTGGCCACGCCCCCCCCGGCCCTAGCCACGCCCCCCGCGCACCGGCTGCAGCCAGTTCTCAGCGCAGGTTGCCGCATTTCCCTCCCTCCCGCCCGGCCGGCCGAGGGTGACGTCAGACCGCGCCGCAGCCAATAAGCGGCCGAGTTATTTATAGCCGGGAGTTAAAGGCTCGCAGTTTGCCTAGCAACAGTCGGCAGAGGCTCCCGTGAGAACGGCTCCAGGCACCGCTCCAGTAACAAAGGGCGGACGGGCCCCAGGAGCAGCGCGGCGGGACCGCGACGGGGCCAGGACTGGGAGAACGGGGCCTCGATGGTCCCCGAGAGGGAAAGCAGCCGGCTCTGGGCACGGCAACGTCCGTGCTGGCAGCCGGGGAAAAGGGCGCTGCGGGTGGAGGATTGTCCCAAAGCTCGGCTGCAGCCCGGGGGAGGGATGCGCTCGTTGNGGGGAGAATTGTCCCAAAGCGCGGCGGCGGCCCGGGGGAGGGATGCGCTCGTTGAGCAGGGAGCGGGATGGGCTGGGAGGGCAATTTAAAAGCAAAAAAAAAAAAAAAACAACCCAAAAAATAAAAATGAAAGCGGCCCAAAACATCCCCCGCCCCTTGGGAAGCAGGCTTGAAAACACTCTCTGCCCCAGCAGCGCCCCTCCCTCCCTGCCCGCGCCGCACGGAGCCCGGATCAATCGTTAGGGGACGCAGGAGCCAAAAGCGATGCCGTCATTCCCTCCCCGGCATCGATAGAGAAACGTGCGCATTCCTCCCCGCAGGAATGCTTTGGATCAATAGAACAACAGTCATAAAAAACGAAGAAAAGCGCTCCCCCGTAAGCGAACTGGTGCCTCCCCCCCATTCCTCCGGCCCCGCGTCCGCTCAGGGGTTAACCATCGCCCGCCGCATCCCCATATTGTTTACTGCTTTAAACACGAACATGGTTTTCTGCCCCAATCGGTACATACCATCGCTTGCTCGATTTTGTTGTCGATAGCTACCACGCTTGCACCAGAGGAACTGNCAGCCTCTCTGGGCAACCTGTTCCACTGTCTCCCCACTAAAGCTCTAAAGCCACCAAGGCAAGATCTCAAGGCCAGCTCTTTGCTTCCTGCCCTTCCTCCTGCTGATGGAAAACCACCCCCTGGCAGGTGCTGCCAGCAGACAAGATGAGGCCAAGATCCAAAGCAGTGATTTACCAACAGCTTATGCTTTATTGAAAGTTGACAAGTGCAACAGTTAAATACATTGACGTGTTACAACTCTTCAGAGAACATGCACAAAACCAGATGCATACTGCTATACAGACCAGAATGCACAAAATCCAGACTGGGAAATCCCATTCTTGGGCTTTTTTTCCTTCTTTTTTTTTTTTTTAAATCTTTTTTGATCCTTTTTGGAGTGGTTTTTCCTGTCTTGAACCCAAAAGGACAATGAAGAAAGATTTACTTCCAAGATAAATCAGCAGCCAGGGGAACTTCAGCAGTTACACAAACAGCATAAATCTGCCAAATTGGGAAGGGTTGTGGAGGTGCATTCTTCTTTATGGAGCATAAAAACAAAAAAAAAAAAAGAAGAAAGAAAAAACAAAAAACCCAAAAAAGGACTTTGCAAACTTCTTCAGATCAGCCAGTGAAACAACTAAACTTCAATCTGTACAACCTAAATAGTTACAGGTTTCTATTTTACAAAGTAATTACACTAAATACACAAATATACAGTAGGCAAATAACCTTCATTGTAATTCTCCTATGACCCAACTGTATGTCACCTACCTGCTTCTCTCTCTCTCTAATACAGCTTTATGCACCTGTCCACTGCTTCAGAAAGTGGTGCAAATATTTGCACTTAAGGTTTCAGGTGACAATGAAGTGTTAAACACTGAATTTACCTTTCTCTCTCTCTTCCTCTTAGATCCTATGCACCAGTCCTCACTTTGGAACCCCAGTGCACTATGGGGGGGGATGGGGATTAAGCCATCACTTTTTTTTTTAACTCCAGTCTTAATTTTCTTCATATTTCCAAGCTTGAAAAGCACTTGAATCAGTTATATCACTGGATGAGTGTTAAAAACAAACCCAAAAAAACCAAGTCATTCAGGCATGCAGCTTCCTTTCTCAGCCATCTGCAGAAGCTGCTCAAGTCCCCAGTGTACTTGGACTGGAAGAAGTTTTATTCAACCAAGCTAAGAACAAAGCCTCCTTCAAGCCAAAGGGGGAAAGGAGGGAAGAGAGAGACAGATGAGTGCATAATACAGGGAGGGAGAAGCCTCTCCTGCTGTGTGCAGAGCATGGAGTCCTCAGTCTGGGCTGCAATGTGCATCGAAATGGATGAAGGGTGGCTGTGGCAGAGTCCCACTAGTCCTTCTTGCTTTGGGCAGTCCAGAGGTCACAGTGTCACGATGGCAACAACATCTTGAGCTACGCTGAAGACCCCGAGCCCTGTGATGCTGGCTGAGCAGGCTGCTGCGTTGTCCCTTGTGACTGGGAAGAGGAAGGTGGGGAACCAGTCTGCAGCTGTGCTTGGAACTGGGCGAGCTGCTCTGGGCTGGCAAGTGTTTTTAGCAGAGTGTTTTCTTGCTCCAGCTGGGAGTTCTTTTCTATCAGCTCTTTGATTTGCTCTTTGAGGACCTCCACTTCCTCCCTCACCGCGTACATCAAGTGACTCTTTACCAGATCCTGAAAGGCAGAGAAGAGCATGTGTGTTAGGAAAGCAGCCCGGTGCCAGGCACAGGCCCCCGACCAGCTCAGCTGGAGATGCAGCAGATCCTGTCCCCCACTTTCCTTCACAGCCCGCCAGTGCAAACCCTGCTCTGCTTAGGCATAGAGAAGCATCCCGGTAAGTGCCACGAGCACCCCAGTAAGCTCCCATGGTGGGATCAGACCCAGGGCCAGCAGCCCCTCAGGCTGGGTAAGGCTCTCCTCACAGAGTCTAAGCTGTACCCAGGGCTCGGCCACCCCATTCGAGGGACAGGGAGCAAGGCGGCTGCGTGTCCATGTCACAACGGGGAGCCTCGCCGCACACGTGCGGCCCCCAAGCGGCCGGCAGGCTCCGCCCACCCCGGGGCTTGGCCACGCCCACCCCGGCCCTAGCCACGCCCCCCGCGCACCGGCTGCAGCCAGTTCTCAGCGCAGGTTGCCGCATTTCCCTCCCTCCCGCCCGGCCGGCCGAGGGTGACGTCAGACCGCGCCGCAGCCAATAAGCGGCCGAGTTATTTATAGCCGGGAGTTAAAGGCTCGCAGTTTGCCTAGCAACAGTCGGCAGAGGCTCCCGTGAGAACGGCTCCAGGCACCGNCCAGCAGCGCCCCTCCCTCCCTGCCCGCGCCGCACGGAGCCCGGATCAATCGTTAGGGGACGCAGGAGCCAAAAGCGATGCCGTCATTCCCTCCCCGGCATCGATAGAGAAACGTGCGCATTCCTCCCCGCAGGAATGCTTTGGATCAATAGAACAACAGTCATAAAAAACGAAGAAAAGCGCTCCCCCGTAAGCGAACTGGTGCCTCCCCCCCATTCCTCCGGCCCCGCGTCCGCTCAGGGGTTAACCATCGCCCGCCGCATCCCCATATTGTTTACTGCTTTAAACACGAACATGGTTTTCTGCCCCAATCGGTACATACCATCGCTTGCTCGATTTTGTTGTCGATAGCTACCACGCTTGCACCAGAGGAACTGCGAGAAAGAAAAGAGAGAGAGAAGGGAGAAAAAAAAAATGCATTAGCTGCAGCTGAATTATTTAAGAGACAAGAGACGCGGGCATCGGTAGCCAGTTGGCTGAGAAAGTCATCCTCACGCTGCCCTGCCGCCGCCTCACCGAGATGCTCCTATGCACCAAAGCAACCTGTGAAGCCATCCCCAAACCCTCCACCCGCAGCCGGATCGGATATCCCGATATTTTGCCCCCACAACGGACCACAAAGCTGCAGCTTAACTGCAGGATGCGGCAAAAGCGCCGAGCGCCGGGGGGGAGAGCATCCCCTCCGGGGAGGCGAGACCGAGCCTGGAGCTGCCGCTGCGGCTCCCCCGGACAAAGGAGCCACAGCTCGGCGTTCACCTGCCCTGCCACCGCTACACCGGCGGAATCCCCTCGGACACAACACTTATTTACCTACTGTCGAGCCTCAGGGATGAGTTGTCGGTGCCCAGCAAAGACGATAAGAAAGAAATTGAGAAGTGTCTTAGTTGATAAACTCCTAGATCCATTGCCACTGGTCTACACCATTGGGCATTCATGCAATCGCGGCCAGAAACGCTCCCCGCAGAAATCAGATCCTCCTTCTCCTTCCCTCCCTCTCCGACTGTGTGCGAGCGATCGCGGGGCGGCGGCAGGACCCTGCGGGGCGCGGGGCTGCGCTCGGCCAGCTCCGAGGTCAGCGCTCCGCCGCGCCGCACAAAACCTGCACCTCCCGCCACCCCCTATAATTTATGCAACGCCGACGCCGCTCATTGGCTACGGAACAGAGCAGGCCCCGCCCCCTCACCGCATCTCATTAGGCCTGTCCTCTTTCTCTCCCCCCCCTCCCATGCACACACACCCCATACACACACACACAACCCCCGGAGCCGGCAGCGCCTTCTTGCCTGCCCCTCACCTCGGGGAGTGCCGGAACGCGGCTGACCGAGGTCCACCCGTAACGAATGGAAGGAGAATTGAATGAAACAGTTAATAACGGAAGAACGGCGAGGCCCCGGCCGGCTGCCAGCCGCTGCTGCTGTCGCCGCCGGTGGGAGCACTGCCGAGGAGGCCGCTCGTCGCCGCGCCGATACCGCCACCTATTGGCGTACGTTAGGTCCGGGCCGCACCGGGCTCAGAGCGACTTGACCCCCCCTGGTACCACCGTAGATTTTTGGGCCCCGAAAACGGTAGCTGTACCCGACAGCTTTGCCCGTTTCGGGTGTGAATGGTAAAAGTGGGATACAAGCGTATGGTTACAGCGGAGAGAACTGCTTCAAATCCATACGGCGCTGCTGGAGGAGCCACAAGCTCTCCCTGCTCCTTAACGTGGGGTCTTTACTAGCCCCTGAAACTGACTGTGAAATCGACTGATCCATCAGATCACCCACCAAAAGTGCGCACACAGCACAACCCTGCTGCTCTTTAGCAAGCCAGGAACAGGGTAAATGCCTATCCACTCCTTTTTAGATCAGAATCATGATGGTTGGCAAAGCCCTCTGAGATCCTGAGTCCAACCAGCCACCCAACACTCCCATGCTCACCACTGAACCATGGCCCCAAGCACCACAACTACTGCACTTATGGTCTTAAAAGTTGTAGCATGTGCATTAATAATTAAGGAAAAATTCTTCCCTCACCTAACTGGTCTGTATCTCAACAAACCTCACACTCCCGTGCATCACTGAACACAGCCACTGCCAGCCCAAGCCATCTCCTCTCCCAAGAACAGCGAGGAGGAGACCCAAGGCTGAACCAGACCACCACAAAACACTGCCACAACACACAAGCAGCCTCCAAACCCACTATTTTCTCGCCTTTTCACCAGTCATTACATGTCTTAAAGGCACAAAAAGTGAAAACCCTCTTCAATTCTCAATACTAAACTTCTCCAGGATCTAAAGTCACATACATGTATGTCACAGGTGCTGCTCCCAGTCAAGCAGAAAAGCCAGGAAGCACGAAATAATCATCTTAAAGCTAAATTTAGCACTTGCCTATCTGCATCATCCTTCTTAGTTTATTTCTGTTGTCCTAGCCTACTGTTCTTTCATTCAGTAATCCCAGCAGAGCAGTACCAACCAATGCTGTTCACCACAGAGGTCATCAAGGTAAGAGGAAAAGGTCTTCAGAGCTGCTTTCCTGGTTCCACACAGGATGCCCAGGATTCCACAAGGACACAGCTTCTCCTCTCACCCTTTGGGGTAAGCTGGGGAAGTTGCACAGGATAGCATCTAGCAAGCTGAAAATTAAAGGAAGTTTAATAAACCCCAACCCTTGCTTGTACTGACTTGCAAATTTAATAGCAAGTAAATGAGAAGCAACACATTAGAGCTCCTGAATCAGGCTCCAGCTTCTCACCTCCCAGCAGACAAACACCAGGAACCATACTATCCATTCACTCTGCAGAGGTTCCTTACTGCACAGGATTGTACTCATTGTATTCAGAGATCAAGGGAGCCATCTAATAAACAGCTCCAAACATCATCTGCACTGGAATCTCTACCAACTCCTGTCCTAGACTTAATCTAAATTAATGATTGAGCAAGGGTTGGCCTTGAAAACAAACATCAGTGCTGACTGAATTGACTCCT
Source organism: Galbula dea (assembly GCA_013399015.1). Taxonomy (NCBI): domain Eukaryota; kingdom Metazoa; phylum Chordata; class Aves; order Piciformes; family Galbulidae; genus Galbula; species Galbula dea. The sequence continues at coordinate 150,071 of VWZX01008705.1, read as the reverse complement.
CACACCATGGCAGCTGCTGAGGACATTAGAATGAACAAAATCACAGCTGGACACAAGCCTGGGACAGCCTCAGTCCTCCAGAGCTTTCAATCAGAAAAGGGCAGAGTAGGTGTAAAACCAGAAGTCCTATCTCTGCTAATTAGGTCTGTAAAGTAACTCCCTGGAAGACAGCAAAGTCCCATGCCTGAAGAGCCACTGCCTTGACACCTCTGCTGCTGCAGGATAGACAGCAGACATTGGTATTTTCATGTGTCCAGGGAAAAAGAAAGTGAGGGAGGCATTCCAAGATGATTGTTGGTGCTGCCACTATCACTGATCATGATTAAATTGTTCCACTCAGGACAGAAAAATGACAAGATTCTCTAAATTCACAAGAAATACCATTGCCCTTTTCTGCTTGATATTAACTTAACTTCAAATAAGAGATACAGAGAGGATCCTAAATCCAATTCCCACTAACCTCATCAAGCATGAGCTTCAGTGGTCTCTTACCAAATTCCTTCCTTTATTTTTGGATGCCTACAAGCTGAGTTGTGATTCAACAGAAAGCTGTCAGCTGCCTGTGTAAGACTGCATATTAAGATGCATGCTCTGCTTTGCCCACTCCATTAAAGAAGCAAACCAGAAGTGTCCCTTTATGGCTGAGAAAGCTCTGAGCTCTCAGATCCTCTGGGAGATAAAAGCCATGACAGGTACCACTTTCAGCCCCAAAATTAAAGGGGGAGGGGAAGGGGAGAGCACTACTATGATGCTCTCACCTCAGCACCCTCTCATCTGCCTGACAAGACAGAGACTCAACTCCACATTTGAAGGTTGGGGTTTGCTGTTTCTTTTTAAATATATATATAATACAGCAAGATCTAAGGATAATTAGCCTCCAAACTCCCCTTCCCCTTGCTTTGTCTGCCCCCTTCTACCTCCTCCACCATGTCATTCAACATGCACTTCACCCAGGTGATCTTGTTTTGATTCACCCACCCTCCCTCACAGCACTTAGAAGGCAATCAGAGAATCCTAGACTGGCCCAGGTTGGAAGGGACCTGAAAGATCAGCTAGTTCCAACCCCCCCTGCCATGGACAGGGACACCACCCACTAGCCCAGGTTGCCCAGGGCCACATCCAGCCTGGCCTTGAACCCTGCCAGGGATCTGATCATCAACACTCCAGTCCTCTGATCATCAAGGGAGGTCCTAGATGACTACTGCTCTACTGAAAACCTTCTGACCATCTCTTAACACCTCATTAACAGATAACAACATGATATCAGACTCCTACCATAGTTTACAATTTGGCACCCTGGGAGCAGAGGGGAGAAAAGCTGCAGAATTCCTCATTGCTGTAAAACCACTCTGAGTCTGCATTCAGGATGGCCCAACTCATGCCCCTGTGAGCCTTGGCCACAGAACCAGGGCCATGTGTTCCAAGTTCCCTCACAGGGTGGATCACACACCCTTTGGAAGCCAGCATGCCTGTGGAGCACCCTAGGAGATCACAACCACCACAGAGGAGCAGAAAAAGACCCCAGATGGGTGACTGAGACTTGAGCAGTGCAGAACACAACCCACTGCTAAACAAGTCACTCACCAGCAGCTTTGATCCTCCAATCAATTAACTGCTTAGACTGAAACACTGCAGTCAAAGCCTCTGTAGCACACTTCACCTTTTGTAGTGTTTCAGTTCTTGTGCACTGTTTCTCCCACTAAATCATTCCCTTTTGTCTCAATTTAATCATGCTAAGCACTTGAAACAAGTGCCTTTCATCTGAAGTACATAATGAGGGAAGCTGCAGCAGAGAATCACTTTGCCTCTCTGCCAGTCTGCTGCAGCATGTTTATGTGTACCTCTTAAATTCACTTTATTTCTCTTTCAAGTACCTTGGCAACACAGGCTCCCTTTAGAGATCAACATTAGGAGGATCTCCTCCACTCAGATCTCCTCTTTTGACTGTGCTGCAAAGACCACACCAGAAACCATCCCAGAAACCAGCATTTTTCTACCCCAGGACACCTTCATCTTCCACTCTAGACAGGCTCAGATCCTGGGGACTTCAACTGCACTTTTCAGCTACAAAATAAAAGCACTGCAGAGGTTAAAAACCCCAATCTGTTCACTAGTCAAGACTACAGTAATCAGACTCTCCAGCTAACATCTGACTTTACATGTCACTTGGCACCTAAAAATGGTCAGTAAATGGGGAAGTAATGCTCTGCCCTAAAAATCATCCATCCAAGGCTGTTTGTGTACTGAGAGCAACCTCCAGCATCCAACTTACCCAAATTTACTCCATGCTAAAGAGGAAACTCTAGCTGCAGCTGACACCAAGGACTAAAGGATTCTCTATCCCAATAAGCCATTATTTTTTCCCTCATCTCAGTAACACTAAGACAGCCTGAAGAAGCTGCCAGATGATTTTTTCCCCCCCTCCACAGTAAGTCATTTTTTTAACAGACTAATGACCAAAAAAATGCAGAGATAGTCTAAATAAAGATCACAGCCTCTCAGCCAACTTCCTTTTCCAGCCCTAAACTCAGAGTTAGGAGCTTATTTTAAACAAACCAAGCTACTGAGAACTTCCTGCCCAGCTCCAAAGGCTACCCATGCAGTTTTAATTCTACATTGAATTCTCCAGCTTTCAATTTAAGGACCTCTGCTACAATGAAGAGTCACTTGCTGCCAGAGATTACAGTTTTCCTGAAGGTGTGCTTTTCCTCCCCCAAACTCAAGTTATTTGCATCTATAATTTGGTTTGCTAGGAACTGGGTTCCCTGAAACACAGATAAAAGAGAAAGCTCTGCAAGATAGCAGTAAAATCAACTGCTATATTTGCACTAGCTTTTTTCTTCCCCCCCCCCAGATGTACAGGCATAACCAAATAAATATTCAGCAGAAAATAATAATACCCACACCCTACTGGGGCTCTGGAAATAACCTGACAGCATCTCTAGTCCCAACAGAGACACACAAGAACCATGCTGGGAGCTCTGCCGACACAGAAGGTTGCATTTCAAAGTAAAAAGATAAACATGTTAAGATCAAAAGACAAACAAGCAGCAGTTCTCAGGGGCTCTTCTGGGAATATCCTCTCTCTCCCTTTTACAGGCAACTAATTGCTCAGTTCTTTTTAATGAGAATTAGACTGATTCTACCACTTGGAATGCTGACAAAACAAAACAATGTTTGGAGCAGGTACCTGGATGCAGGCAAATGGAGATAAGCCACTCATCTCTGGTCAGAGAACACTCTGCAAGGAAATATGGGCCACAGAATCCTAGACTGGCCCAGGTTGGAAGGGACCTGAAAGATCAGCTAGTTCCAACCCCCCTGACATGGGCACTCACTAGCCCAGGTTGCCCAGGGCCACATCCAGCCTGGCCTTGAACCCTGCCAGGGATGGGGCAGCCACAACCTCTCTGGGCAACCTGTTCCAGTGCCTCCCCACCCTCTGGGGAAAGAACCTCCTTCTAATTTCCAGCCTAAACCTCCCCTCCTTCAGCTTGTATCCATTCCCCCTTGTCCTACTGCAGTCTGAGCAGCTGAAAAGTCTCTCCCCTTCTATCCTGTAATCCCCCTTTAGGTCCAACATAACTCAAAACCTGACTTCTCCAGATGCTACACAACCTAAAACCTTACACATTTGCAGTAACATCTAGCTTGGGAATCCCAAACTTCCCTAATTTCATATCCAAGCTTAAAATGATGAACTTCCTTCCCAGTGAAACCCCTCCTCAGTATCCTACAAACTGTCCTTGACCAAGGGCTGCAGGTGGGAACAGATCCACCAACTGTGTGGGCATCCTGAGAGTCTGAAGGGAGACATCTGAGCCAGGAATTGAGCTGCACACAATCACTCTCTGCATGTTGTCACTGCCCCCAGGATGGAAGGGGAGGGAAAAACCATTTAGCACCAATAAGGCAGCATCTGTAGAGAAGTGATCAAATGGTAACAATGTCAATGTTTCACTATCCAAAGCATGGAGTTGAAATTTGGTTTTCTTTGATGTGAAAAGATGGCTTCAGTCATTGCAGATTTAACTCCTCAAATGAGCATTCAATTCCCTGGGCTTATTGCATAGCTTTCATGTCCAATGCTTTCCTCAGAGCCAAGCAGAACACAGCAGACCCAACCCCCCCCCCCTCCACTTACACTAGCACTTAATCCCACTTCACTGTGCAACACCAGATTAGTTTCATCCCCAGACTCCAAAATGAAGTGAAATGGGGAGGAAAGAGTCCCTGGAGCATCTCAAGCTCCAGCTAACAGAAAAGAAACAAGAGCAAGTGTAGGAAGTGGTTTGGCAAGAGTGACACAAGCACCATTTGGGAAGCTGTATCTCTGAGCCAGGAGGTCAACTGAAGGAGGGCCTGAAGGACAGGGACTGACATGCCCCCACCCCACCCTATCTGGACAGCCCACACTGGCATTCAGTCACTGAAAAATGACCATTTTAACCTGCAACTAAAAGGGGTCATCCTGCATTATTAGTTCTTTTTAATCTTCTAATATCTTCTGTTTCCTTAAGGCTGTGGCAAGTCACCCAGAGTGGGAACACTCTCCTACTGACTGCTGCTGACTGGGGAAGGGGCAGGGAGGGGTGGGAGGGAGAGAACCTTCAGTCCTTGCATTTCCCCTGTCCCCAGCCCTCTAGAAAGACTACACCCACCAGGCTTCTTCTTGTTGTTGTTGTTGTTTTAAGCCACTTAATCCCTTCCTTCCTCTTTTTCCCCACCTCCTCCCCTTTTCTTAACTGTTCCCTACTAACCTCTACAGAAAACCTTGGATCAGTTAATAATTTAGGCTCATTAAGAAAGTATTGAGAGGGCATCTGAGCTGCTCTACACTTCTCACTAACTACTGTTATCCCTTTGATGGCCACTTTTGGATTCAACACTGGAAATGGAAGCCTGTGCTTCCCCCAGAAGTCTATCCCAGTAGAAACCCAGCTCTAAGTGGCCAGGAACCAAGTCAAAAGCTCTGCCCTTAAGCAGCATTGTCCTGGGGTCTTCAGGAAGTATGGAATGAAGTTCCCTACTCTATGGAAATGATTAGAAACAGCTAGTGATGAGCAAAGGAGAAAAGTAGGGAAAGCAAATAGAAGGTCAGGTAAGACTGCAGGGTGGGAATGGAGCAGCCAGGATGTGGAAGCCAGTCTGGATTAACTCTCCTGGCTCTGGTGCACATGTGTCCTAGACACATTCAGAATACTCATGTCTCTACTTCAGTTGTGCCTGAAGCCACTGGTTCATCATCACCATCCCTTGGTGACTGCTCAAGAAATGCAGGGAACATTCAAGAGCTTGCTGTTGCATCCAAAGAGCAGCACACTTCAACAGGAGGAATTCAATCTCCTGGATTTCCAAGTGTTTTTACAAGCTGGAGGGAAACTTTTACTCCTAGAAACCAAAGCCCATGTATCTCCAGCTACCTAGGAAGTGTGTGTGTGTGTGTGTGTGTGGGGAGAGGGAATTTCCAGACCCAAGTAAGGATGGGATCTGACTTCCCAGATTTATTGCATCTGGGGGATTATATCTCCAAGTCTTGCTCCCCCTTTATCAACCACTAAGTCAGGCATTTGCTGGATGATTTCCTGCCCAGCCTGGGCTTCCCCCCCTGCCCCTCTCTTCCAGTGGAAATGAGGATATGAGAGGAATCTGATGTCTGCCTGTGCTCCAGCTCAGCAGGGCATTACAAAACAGGCACAGCTAGAGTGGGGAAACTCCTCCCAGGCTTCATAATCCAGGCAGAGCTTCAGGGACTTAAGAGACAAATCCTGCTGACTCACAACTGCAGGAATCCCAGCAGTTATCTCTCCACATAAAAACCACTGAAGCTTCCCCTTGCTAAAGGATGAAATCCTACAGCAATACCACTTTGAAACAGAATGGAAGACAGCCAGGAAAGCAAATAAGACAATGAAATGAGGGGGGCTTAAAAATGCCTTGAAAACCTCACCTACAGATGGATTAAGAGAGATTTTAATCTGTCCTGACTGTGCCTTATGGCTTTAAAGCAGCATTCCCCACTGGAGCACAACACTTCTTGCCTGTCATCCTGCCATGCTGCAAAGCAAAGAGAAGTGTCAGAACACTAGATCTGCCAGCTCAGCACATTTTGAACACATCCCTGAAGCACTTTCTAAAGGCCAGAGGCTGCCAATGGCTGGCAGAGCTCCACATCATCTCCAGAAGGCCTTGTACATCCTGAAGTCCTGGTTCTCCTTCAAGGGTGATTCACCCTTCTTCAGCTCCTTTAAAGGGAACCTGGGGCAGTAGAACTCCTCCTTTCCCACAGGACTGCAGCTTTCCAGCTTATGAAGAGCCCAGCACCTTCAGACTGTCAGATCTGTGGTGGCCACATGGGACAGACATCACTGACATTGAGCCAGAGATCCTGCCAGCAGCAGGAGAAAGGCTCTTCATCTCTTAATCCCCAATTTGCAGAGGAATTAAAAAGATGACAGCATATGACTTCATACCTACTCAACATGTGCTGTATCTTAATGCAGAGCTGGCTACATTTCTGAGCAGCAGCCTGTTTCTGAAGCAAGCCCTGTCCCATCCTAAGAACAGCCCTCTCCAATACTGCAGAGATGCCCATTTTCTGGTGGATAGCCATCTAAAATATGCTGTTAGCTGTTCCAAGAGAGTCTTCTGTACAAAACAAGGTGCTCACAAATATGCTGTGCCAAGCACCTACCCTCTTGATAACAATTACCTCATCCTCCAGAAACCACTGTCATGAAGATGCCACCTTGAACCTCTGCAGCTTAAAAAAAACCTCAAAAGAAGACAAAACTACAAAGCCCAAACCCAACCAACTCCACTATCAGAAGGCTTGAGGTAAAGTAACCTACTTAGCAAAGCATGGGAGCCCAAAAATCAGCTCCCAGGTCCATTCTCTCTCTCACACAAGGTGCTAGCCCAGATGCTCAGTGGCCACTCTCCTACAGCATCCACGTGGTGAGCTGCCACCCTGCTGTCAGGCTGCAGGAAGGGGAGAAAACCTCTGCTGTGACACAAGATTTAAAGCTCCTTTTCCAGCCCCACTCGTGGAGCCAGGAAACCACATCCCACCAAGCACAGAGGACAAGTCACCCCTTCCAAAAACCACCCTAGACAGCCTCCCATCCAGGAAGGCACTGCCTGCTCCCACACAAGGTACAGAAGAGGGGAATTCCTCTCTGACTCTGCCCAGCTCCTACTAATTACTAGAGGCCCCAGGCAGGTAGACAGCAACATCAATCAGCAGCTCAACTACAAGCCATCATGACAGCTATAAACAAAAACATTTAGAAGTGAATTGTCTGAGTCACAGGGTAGCACTGGTGCAACTGAGATAGGTTCCTGCCTTCCATGAGTTTGCCCAAACCTGTTTTTCAGCCTCATTTCTGAAGAAGTCAGCATTTTAAAGCAAGCTGCTGATAAACTGAAAGGGGGGAGACAAGAGCCATTGATTCAGAGATTGGGGTTGGGGCAATTTACTGACACCAATAGGCTGGAAGATGTCGAGGTACTTGAAAGGATCCTTGAAATTCTTGGAAGGACTGAGGTGGGATTGAACTGGAGTGAAGGATTACAGGTAAAACAGGAGGTTTCAGGGGCTGTCAGGTTTCTGTTTTCATATTATAGTGCAAATACTAAACTACTTGCCTAATGATGAACTAAAGGCTGCCTTTCAAAGCCAGCAAGAAGGACTAGCTCCTAACTAGAGTGGGTTTTCTACCCCTTCTTATCATCAGACAGACCAGGTGCCCTTCACTGAGGTGACTCAAGTTCAAACAGGGATGATCTAAATGTAGTAACACAAGACACAGAAGTTTCTGTCCCTGCCTCCAGTACTCTTCATCTCTTCTAGCCAACTACAGCCCACCTGAACCATCCCAAGAGCCAGCAGGTGCACCCAGCACTCCCTTCTTCCAGCTGCTGCATGACCAGAGACTGAAGCATCTTCTGACTTCTCCTTTCACCCCAAGCTCACATCAACTGTGAAACCAAGATGCACAAAGCAATACTGAGGATGCCACCACCCTGTCTGTTCAGCATGAACAGGGAGAGGTGGCAGTGATATACACTGGATCTCAGGTGCACACAGCCACCTTTCTGGGGTCTGCACTACAAGGGAAGTAGGAGCTCCTGCACACCCACAGAATCACCATGTCCAGCTGCCTAGGGCCAGACAGCTCCCCAGGAGGCACACACAGACATTAGGGATCACAACTGCACACTCTCCCTATGTCTAACCCAGAGAAAGCCAAGTGCTTCTTCAGATTGGGCCCCACACATTCAGCAGGGTCAGTTTGGGGAAGAGAATATAAACAGAGGCAGCATCAGCCAGCAACAGTTGCATGAGAAGTTGAAGTTTCTCCTTCAGTTGCAGTTTATGGTGAGGTGCCAGTCCACCAGCCTCAGCTCACAGAAACAACTAGGGCAAAAACCAGTGTCTCTGCAAGAGAAACCAAAGGAAAACAAAAGCAGAGGAGAAACAAACAGGAAGGAGCTTGCAGAACAAGAAACCAGGAGAAATCATCCCCATTCTATGTACAGTGTTAACAGAGGCAGGGTTTGGGTTATGACCAGAGGTGCTACATCATTCTGTGTGCCAGTAAAAATCAGTTAGAGCAAAACCTCCTAACAAGGAAGAAAGGTTAAAGGAAATCACAGGTCTAGGCCATCAAACTTCTTTCCATGATACATTTTGTGGGCTGGATTGGTTCATGGTAGGAACCAATCTTCTCAATGCCACCTTTCTTGTCCAGCAAGACACAATGAGAGGTGACTGCTGGGTGCAGACACTGCTCAAGCATCACAGACCTCTTCTCCTAGTTCAACAGCTATTAGGCAAGACTGCCATTCCATTTCCTGAGGCATTCAAAGGAATTCAGGATCATTCCTAACATCCTCTTTTCAGAAACTGTCAAATGCTAAAGAAATTAAAAATGAGACTAAAAGAAACCCCAGTTTTCCAAGGAAAACTCTTATGTTCTTTAAAGAGGCAGCATCCACAGGAGCAGCTTATCCTCCACAGGCAACCTTACCAATGCAGCACCACATGAACATCAGGTGAAATGCATTCATCTGTAAAAACTGAGACAATAAATCACAGCCAGGGTGTCACATAACAAAAGCACTGCTTCAGAGATCAGAAGTGATGCAGAACACATTCTGTGCCCCCTCCCACAGAAGGTATTTGCTTTCTGTACACAACACAACTATGCAACACAAAGAGTCAGGGCATTTCCCCCTGCCTCCTCCACTGCCATGTGTTTTTAACTCAGTAAAATAACTCTTCTCACTCACCAAATTCCTTGATATTTCTTTTAAACACTAGAAAGGAACTAGATCCAAACCATGCCCTTCCAGAGTCACTGCTTATATGGAAAAGGAGGTTAATAAATACAACTTGCAGAAGACTTCAGCTGCATTTCAATGCCTCTCCAAGCATTCAACACGACTTAAACTTTCCTTTGAACATCTAACAAGACATCAGATAGAATATATTATGGATGAGAAAGTGTTTGACTGAATATAAACTTGTTTGATAACAGGTTTCAAGTCATGTTAAAAGTCTCATTTCTTATTTAGCATGATGTCACTTAAGACTGGGAATAACCTGGGTTGGAAAAGAGAAGTACTGGAGCAGCAAACATTTTATGGTATGGATTATTTTAATTGAATTGAATTTTTGTTACCATCAAGATATTTTTAAAGACCTACAGATTTTTAGTGAACAAGCAAATCCACTCTGCATGACACAAAACTCCAGCAGTATGATACCCCCAGCTTCCACCTGTCTGAAATAGAAACCAAGTGCCAAGCACCTTGCTTTAGGAGAAGCATTCAAGTGCTTGCTCAAACAACATCTTTTCAGCAACTAGTGAAAAACTACAAAGGCAGTAAATCAAGCATCTAGAACTGAAAAGCTTTATAAATACCTCTTCAGATGCTGTTCCAGTTCTAAGAACAACACTTGCATGGTTATTTGCTCAGCGCCTTGTTTCTGGAGAAGTGCCACTTGCATTGATGTGGCTATTTAGTACCTGGCTGCTTAGTTCCTCCTAGGGCAGAAGAAATACTTCTCAGCACTGGCATTCCACTCTTAACCACGGGTGCTGAGCTCCACAGGGCTGTGAAGAATCCCAAAGCTGCTCTGTTAAAGATTACCCCCTGGCTCCTAGGCAAAGGTCGAGGAGTTGAACGGCGCTCGGCACCCACAACAAAAACAAGGAGGGCCAAGGGTGAGGCCACTCCAGAGCCTCACATCACATGTTCTCTTACATAAAGCATCAAGAGAGATTAACATCTTCATGAGCAGGTTTGCAACTCTCTAAACAAATGCATCTTCTTCCAGCAGTGCCAAATTCAACAGCTCTCAAGGGGATTCAGCCAGCTCCCAAGGGGATTCAGCCAGCTCCCACTTTTTGTACAGCACATGTTGCTGGCTACAGGTAGCTAGTTCTGCTCACAGAGTTGTGCTACTTCTCAAAGCAAAGTTCTAAGGCTTACTGGCAACTCATTAGACACAGAATTGACACTACTCAGGTTTGCCAAAAGCTGTTTTACAGAGGTGGTGTAACAAGAATTGGTGGCAACAGCTCCAGACCTTCACCTGATCAGAGTCTCCTGCAGGCCAGATAAAGATAACTCACCAGGTATCAAGCCCAAACTGTCTCAGATCTTGATCCAGCAGCAACACAGATCACCATCAGCATTTTTTTGGTGCACTGTAGCACATCTATTCCATGCAACTATGAGCCTATTTGCACGGGTACCATTATCCAACACTGCTTCCATGTCAGGATATTCCTTCCCCTATCATGGTAACTGCTTTTTCAGCAGTGAACAGAAGTTGACTCCCCACAGTACCTTGTAGAGAAGTGAACAGGATTCACTTCCCTAGCCCACACATCAGCTGGAGATAACCCCTTAGCATGGAAATGGATGGCAGGAACCCCCAGCACAGCCCAGAGCAGGGGCCTTCTAGCAGACCAGAGACCACAAAAATGCAGAGACAAACCCCTGATGATCTTAGAGGTCTCTTCCAACCTTAATCATTCTAAAAAACTATCAAAGCTACCCAATGTTCCTTGGGCTTCACACTGACTGCTAAAGCAGTGTCAGATGTGTTTCCTCATGTAGATTTGCTCTGTAAGACTCCAGAGGACAGCAAGCACGTGGAATGGCCAAGCAAGTTGGCTCAGGGCATGGCCATCTACTGTTTTAGCTGCACTTCTGCTGAAGAGGTGACTGATGGCAAGAGAAGCAACAAGTCTGCCACCACACAAAGGCAATGGTTTGGTTAGGAGGTAGAAAGGAAGCAAACAAAAAGAAGAAACATAATAATTCTTTCTTTTTCTGGGGGGTGAAGGGTGCAGTGGGATTAGTTCTTCACTCCCAGAGCCAAAAGGGAATTCAGGGAATTAAACTGGACAACAGAGCTACTAACTGTGAGCAGCACAGGATATTTCCAAGTGGTCTTTCTAGAGCCTGGTATGCCTGGCTTGGACAGACAAGAGCCTCATCTTCCTCTCCCAGCACACCAAGGAGAATGAAGCAGATCAATTCTGTTACAAGAAGGGTTTCTTTCATTCCTTTAAGTCCATCTCCCTCAGCACATCATGGAAACAAGTGACAATCATGGCTCTCTGGAGTGTTCTCTCACTGTCACTGGAAAGCTATGGAGATAGGAGCACTCAGATGGTGCAGCACTTGCAGTCCAGGTTCCAGATCCCTGGAGAGAGGCAGCCCTACAAGAGGGATGCTTGTGACCAACACATCACTCAGCTCCAATGCTGCTCTGACTCAGGTCTGGCTTTCCTTCACAGCCAGAAGGATCATTAAATGTTAGCTGGGAAAAGAGATCCATCTTTTAAGAGACACCAATCTAAGTATTTCTCAAAGACAAAGAAACAACTGTACTAACAACTCATGTCCACACCCAAAAAGGTAGTGTTAAATGTTGTATTTCCACCATCCTCCTCATGAGCTTGCACCAACATCTTTACTCTGCTGATGTGAATTTACTCTGCTAATTGCAAGAAGTCATGTCAGAGGCAGGTTGAAAGTGAGAAGTCAAATATATAGCCATATTTGCATGCATGCTGCAGGACTACTGACTACATTCAGCTGCTTCCTTCTGCAGAGAAGCAAGGATGCTGCTGGGCCCACAAAGAGAAGCCACAGGCAGCTCCAGCTCTGCTAACACTAACCCCCTTTCCTGCTGCTTCAGCACCAGTTCTAGTGATGACTTTAGAGTAAGGCAGCACTCAGAGGCTTCACTTGATGCTAACTCTCCAGTCACCACAAGTGAAATGGTCACTGTACCCCTGATCTGAAAGCAGCACCTTCTGATGTGGGGATTTTGTGTCCCAGAGGAGTTTTACCCAATCCATTTATCACCTTCCTAATATAAAAACCAACCCCAAAACAAACCAAAGGATTTGCTTTGTCAGTTACCAGACTGCAAATAAAGTCTCCAAAGAGAACTGCTTCAGAAGCAGCTACTGCAGCAACTACATGATCCTCTCCTCATCAGCTTGCCCAGAAATTGGGCAGTTTTGGTTACAGTGCATTCAAAGAATGCAAAGTACTGCTCAGTTCTGGGCAGGTCAACAACTTACAGGTAATAGAATCCACAAAGCAACTGGCAGTCAAGTGGATTAACTAAGCAAGGGAACATTTTTCCTGCTTTGAAAAACAGCCTCTAGCTGCAACTGAAAAAATGCCCCAAGTACAAGGATCTGCTTTCTCCTCCTGTCACATTCAAGAGCTCAGCACCAAGCTCTGCTTTCCTTCCTTTGTCCTGAACCATTCTGGCTCTTATCTAAAGTGACAGACTGCACACAGATGAATTAGCACTGTGGGTACACTAGGATGTCAGATATGGCTAAGTTTTTGCATTTAATGAAACAAAACCCAACCAAATCTCATGCATGACAGCATTCAGAGTACCTAAGGTTCCCCTCCCATCCCCTCCACAGCTCTTATGCCCAAAGGGGAGGAGGGAAGTGTCTTTCAAATACTGAACTTCAAAAACAAACCCCAACCAAACCAAAAGCAGCAGCCCAAGTTTGGATTTAACCTGGGGAGGGAATGAATCTGCTCTTCAGCCAACAGAAGTGACTGCTGATGGCAGGCTGGATGAAGTCCAGCACTTGAGCATGGCACACACACATCCCTGGCTGTGCTGCCATACCCTTCCTGGGGTAAACACTGAGCAGGTACATTTTCTACATGCTCTAGAGGGATTGAGACAGATTGGATCAGCCAGACTTTACCAGAGGAAAACAAGCAGAAAATAAAGCACAAGCCAACCTTTAGATCTAAACAGCCTGCTGGTAACCATGTGACTGCTTTTGATGCAATGCAAGAAAACTAAAAATGCCTTTAAAATCCTCATGTGCATCCAAGACAATAAACCAGACAGATATTCAAGTTCTCCTGGAAGCTTTAAAGTTACAAACATGCAGTTATTTTTCCTTGCTGGAAGGGACTGTCACTTTATTTTGTACCTCACAGCAGCTGAATGCCACATTAATAATGAAGGATTTCTGGACACTCAGCTAGACTGGAGGGGAAAGAACCCCCAACATGTTGTGTTGGTTGGGGGTTTTTAAGCCTTCCAAACTGAGACTCATTCCTAGGTAGTTCAGTGAGCTAACAGGAACCAGTTCCAGCTATTCCTGGACCCTAGAAACTCCTCAGTAACAGAGGGACTTGCTGAGACTAAATTACAGCTGACATTTCCTTGGGCCTTTGGTGACATCCATACTGAAGGAGGGAGCTGAATTACAAGGTAGCTCTAACCATCCTCAAGATTGGAAGAGTTTGGAGCCCTACAACTCTCTTCCCCCACAGTCTTCCCTTCTTTCTTTCAGATTCCAGAGAGCATCTTGCAGGCAAGCAGCAGTTCAGGCCCCAAAAGCTATGGGCTCTGTGAGGCTGGGGTCTTATCTTTAACAACTTATCCTGTTTCCAAGAGGAGGGAAGCAGGAGGACAATGCAGCATCACCTCTGAGGCACTACACAAGCACAGATTCATACAGGAGGAACCAAGCCCTTTGGGCACTGCAAGGCCAGCAGCTGTAACATGACCTTTGATGCTCTATAGCCAGCTGGAGACCCAGAGTGACCAAGTTTCTCTACCATGCCTAGGATTTTCCCCCCCACAGAGGAAGCACCACTTGGCCAGCCTGATTGCATTCTTCACTTAAGCCTGACATTCTGAGAGACAAGACCTGGCTAAAAAGTGATTCTCTGATGTTTAGACCAGAAGAAAGCTCTGCAGGAACCAACTGGGTCACTTCATCAGGCTTTTGGCTCCTGGACCACCAGGACTGGAGGTACTGCAGCAGGACCTCTTAGGACCAGCACAATACAAGCACTCTGCATGCAAAAGGGGGTAACTTGCTGCTGAAACTGAAGCTTCAGGGTCTGCCAAGTATCCTGGGCATAAGCATACCAAAACCAACCTTCATGCTGCTATGAAACCTACTCCAGTATGCTGCTTTCTGTGAACATAAATGCTCACAGAGGTTTGACAGGAAACCAGCAGCAATAAAACAACACTGCAGGTGGCAAACAATGTGCTCCCCTTTGAAGCCACTGACATTAGAAGGGGGTTTGAATCCCCTCAGTGGCTCACCATGAATGATTAAGCCACATCAGTTCAAGTGTCAACACCACCCTCATATTAGTTCTTTAGCAGGGAGACATCCTCATCCAGAACTTGATTATTTTTCCTGTGACCAGCTCTTGCCCTGTCTCTATTTTTGGTCATTCTTCTAACCTGCCTGTGGTTGGCAAGGTTTATTGGAGAAGAGGCTGTCTTCTCACCTGGCCATGTAACAACAGCAAGCAGTTCTGAAAGGAGCTGCTTCTGACAAAGCATTTTCTTCAGGCACTTACTGTTTTCTTCAGTCTCCTTATCAGCAAGTGACAACATGGCAGAGTGCTGAAATCCTCCTCTTCAACCAGAAATTGGGACTCCAGCTCCACAACCAGTCATTAGCAATCATTCCCTTGAAATTAAGTTGCTCTCATCAGATAATTAAGATCTCTGGAGGTTATTGAAGAGATCAAAAGAGAGCTTTGGAAGAGCATTGCTGCCTCTCCCAGAGGAAGAGAGATTGTTTGTGTATCCTATTTATGTGTGCCATTGATTAGACTGTAATCTATGCATGCTGTTATTATCAGACTAAGAAATAAACACATTTCATGAACTTAAAATAGCAGAATCAAAGAAAACCACCCAGCTAACTGCACATTTGGAAACTAGAAAATCAAGAGTGAACTGAAGAACTGAGGATGAGAAGAAATAAAGGCAAGTGGAAGCAGGAGGGAGACAAAGCAGGCAGAGGAAAATAGCAAGGAGAGCAAGGCATTAAAGAGAGAAGGGTCAGGAACTGCATGAGGGAGTGGAGAGGATAAAAGGAATTATGGGCTAAAAATACCCCAAAAGAAAGGTAATAGCAGATGAGCTTTTTGGTACATTTAGTACAACATCTGAAAAGCAGCAAGAGCAGATCTGGAAACACCAGATTTCTCTCTGGAAAAAGAGAACCATAGGAAGGGAAGGATTTAGAAACTAAATCTAGAGAGAGCAGCTGCCCAAGCCCTGCAATTTCCCTTGGCACAGCAGCAATCTGATTCATAACCCAATGCCATGACATCACTGTCTTCACAATGACAGCTTTGGGGGAAAGAGGGGAGGGGGGAAAAGGAGGAAAAATAATAAAACTCAGCAGCTTCAGCCTCAATCTCTCCTCTGTGTACGTGAGCAGCAGCCTCCAGCCCATGGCAGCTCCCTCCTCAGTTCATGCTCCAAATACCATGTGCTAGAGAGATACCAAGTGTCTAAGGCACCAGAAGCAAAACAGTCATGTCAGCCAAGATCTTTCTGGGGCTCAGCTCTCCCCATCCCAAAAGGCTTAAGACAGCACTGTGAGGGGTAGCTTACTCCAAAACAACTCACCCAGCTCTGAACTGTGCTGCCCTGCACTTCAGCATGCACAACAGCCTCTCCAGCCTGCAAATTCTCCTGCAGTTCAGCACTGCACCAGCAGCCCTTGGTTTAACCATTATGGCAGCTGCTTTTTTTTTTGGTAGAAGTGGGTTAAAGAGTGCAGCAATTTAAAGCAAAAAGCCAGCCCACACTCTCCTTGTGCCACAATCCCAGCTGATCTGGCCACTGAGAGCATAGGGGATTGAGGAGTGTGGCCCTCTGTGAGCTCTGTACAGTACAGTGCTGCTTCCACCCCTCTTCAGAGCAGGAAGGGAGGACAGACAGACAGGCACAAAGCTGGTTTATTGACCTATCTGCATTCCAGCTGTCACTAAGAGTGGCTATCACTTCCTACTGTCCCCTGACAAATGCCCTACAAGTGGGAAGGATGTTGGCTTCTAAGTCTACTCCAAAAAGTCTCTGTATTCTGGCTTCTGAATGTCCATTTATCAGCTAAGAACTAAGAGTTCTTGTTCCCAAGGTGCTTAAAAACCCCAAACTGAATGCAGGTTGATGACTTTGCCCTTCAGTGAGCAGTTCAACATGCCATTACACATCTGCAGTGATCCCTCCTGGTACACACATACCAACCTGAGCTCAGACACCCACAGCAAAGGCTGAACTTGCCCACGTGTGACCAGAAGGCACAAAGACAGCTAACAGACAAGTTAAATAACATGTTTTTCCTTTTCCTCTCACTCCATTACACATCTTCCACTATCCTATTTCACAATGGGCTCCAACTAACTGCCATCCAAGGTTCTCCTGCTTTCTCCTGTCCACATGTTCTTGCCTTCCCCTTTGCACTGGGGGTCACCAAGTGACTCCCTGCTCCACCATGGGAAGGATAGCAAAGCAAAGGCAGAAATGAGTGACTGGCAGAGGGGGGGAAGAGTCAGAATATGATCAACATTTGTTGTTCCTGGCTGCTTTCCCCTCCCTTATACCCACACCAGCTTCACTATCAGCACAAGGCTCTCCAGGAAGCACCAGAGAGGAAGTGTCACCACCAAAAAGCAAATGTGAAACACTGTTGTTATTGTCTAGCTGGATGTTTTGTTGTTAAAGGGGAGGGAAGGAAGAAGAAAAGCAGATAAGGAAGTAAATATTTAGGCCATTTTTCTGGCTCATCATCTTTTCTAATGCTAAGCAGCATGGCAGCAGGAATTCCCTTTCCCAGTCTCCAGGAAATGCAGACATGTGGCATGTCTGAATAGTGCCAAGCAGAGGGAGGGCATGCTCAGGGAGTACAGATACAGACAGACTGACATTCACCTGTGCCAGAAGTTTATCAGAACCACATTCCAAAGGAGATAAGCAAGGCAGAAAGGACAGCAGAACAGAAAAACAACAAACCCCCTACATTTATCAAGGCTTACATATGAAGAGCTAGGCAAGAGCAAGTACAATTAACATTAAACTTGTTACTTGAAGGTTACTTGAGAAGTGACAATCACTTGTGCCTAGGAGAAGAGAGGCAGTGACCCAGACACAACATTATCCAACCATTTAATTCATGGATCTGTCTGAGCCATTCAAAGGAGCCCTTCAAGGTAAGCACAGGGTTAAAAAGAACCAAAGCCTGCTTGCAATCTTACTGAAAGTAGTTCACCAACAGCCCATCCAGAGATGTTTCCCAAAGCTCCCTGTAGCACAGGCAAGGTTAGATGGCCAGAAGGTAGTAGCCAGCCTAATGGCCACTGTCCCTGCTGTTCTCTAACCAGAGCAGCAGCCCCACACACTCAGTCACTCTCCTGCACCAAGCTTAGCTTTTCCACATCTCCTCCTCTCTTCTAAAGCAGTTTTCCAGGGGCCAGCATAAGCCAAACTCTAAAAGGGAAGGTCATAAAATAAAGAAGAAAACCACACACACACACATATAAAATCAACCTAGTGGATTAAGAGAACTCTGGTAGCTAAAAGCCACTGCACAGCACTTGATGACACTGATTTTACCAGGTTACCCAAGTTGAGGCCCTTGGTGTGAAGGAGCTCAGCAGCACCTTTTCTGTTCCTGTGCTTTGTTTTCCTGGCTTCTGAGCCTCTCTCTGTCTCCTGCAGCACCTCCTCTGTGTCCTCTTCACTGTCCTTGTAGGTACTTTTCCCCTTTGGTTTAAGAAACTGGCAGAGAAGAAACCTTGCAGGTGTTTCCCTTCCCCTGCTCCCCAAACTGCATGCAGGAGAGCAGTGTAAGGAGATGGGTAGAAGGTGAGGACAGTGGCCAACAAGCATGGATAACATCTGAGCTACAAGTGTCTCTGCAGAGAGGGCAGGAAAATGTTTCTTCTAGCAAGGAAAGGAAAGCTGAAATCCACAGCACACACACAAAGAGCAGTCTGGCACTTTGAAAGCCAAAGGTAATGGGGAGGTGTAAGAAAACCAAAGACAGGAATAAAACCAATCATTAGACAGCATCCTCAACTGCACAGGCTAACCCTAAACCATTTTAGGTTCAGAAATGGTTTACACTTGCTTCAACAGCTCCAGAAAAAGTGCTCAGAATCTAGCAAGTGATCTTCTTGCTCTCAAGAATACCACCTGGATGATGGTTTTGAAGGCCCTGGACTTTTGTTCCAGTGCACAGCCAAAGGCACCTGCAGAAAGTAGACCTTTATAGTCTGAATTCTGGGCTGTCATTTGGCTCAGTTTTATTTCCTTGCCCACCTGAATTACAAGGAAATGAGAAAGTTTTCAGTTTCCAAGTGCTGATTCTGCCCATGCAGATAAGGAAGTCTTTACTAGAATTAAAAGGGATTCCACACAGCACAGTTTGGGTTTTAAATCAGGTTACTCATGCTGCCCTGGGACTCCCTTTATTCACCAGCTAAGTAGCTGCTTATTTTCTTCAAGGCTCCTATCTGTAGAATAGCTCAGCTGCCTAGAAAACATTCTACACTTCCACACAACCATGACACACAAATTATCCACTGGCTGCAACAAACACTCCTCTAAAGGCACAAACCCAAATTCTTCTGGTTTTCTTAAGTCTTCACTTTTGCATCAACTGGATTTTATAGCAAGATAAATCTGCCTCTGATATCAGCACTAGAAACAGGTACCCTGGAGAGTCCCATCCCTGAGCAGACAGTGTTCCAATACACTACATCACTGACACCACAGCCTCAGCTCAACACAACCCAGCCCTGGTACTTTTGAAGCCTTTTTTTGGCCTTTCTTTCCTTTGATGCTTCCCTCCTGCTGGGGTCTGTGGGCTTGGAGAGGCAGGCAGTCAGTCACTCCTCTAGTCAAGGACACACAGCTGGGCTTGGAGAAGTCAAGCCAGCTCCTAATGATGACTTCTCCTTAGAAATCTAGCTCTAAATGTCTTCTAAGTTAAAAGCTGATCAAAAATGAAAGTGGGATAAGCAACCCCAAGCCAGGACTCTTCAGAATCAAGCCTATGGAAAGGTGAAACAATGGCCATTGTATGTAAAATAGCCAAACAGGAGGTTGAAAAAAGCAACTTTAATGCTGTTAACTACTTCCATCAACTTCCCCACAGAAAGCAATATAATAAAGGGTGAGTAGAAAACTTCACCTAATTTACTATCATTTCCTGACTGCCACATGCCAGCAGTGTCTGCATCCTTACAGATTCCCCTGACCCACTGCTCACTAAATGGTGCTGTTGCTGTGGTCAGCTGTGGCTAGAGCTGTTTCCAGCTACCAGTACATGAGTTATTCTTCACCAAAGCTAGGCTGGTTTTTCCTGGCTACCAAATGGTGTTCAGCCTGAATCCTGCTGCTGGTAAAAAGCTACAGAAGGGTAAAACCCCAATCAATAGTTCAGAACAACAACATCTCACGAGGGAAACCAGGACCCCAAATTGTGCAAACTCCTTCCTCTGTTCACCCTCCACTGTCAACACTGAACTCCATCACCTTTTACTCAAGGAAACAAGGACCTGGCCCTCTCCTCTGCTACCACAGTCACTGGTGCTGCACTCCCAAGAGGAAACTTGCTCTAAGAAAAATAAAAACAAGTTATGGACAGTTTCTGACGGATCCTGAGGATGCTACTTCCACAGGAGCATTGCTGCTGCTCACCAGATTACTTCCCCTTGCTCACGTTAACTCTAGAACGCCCAGAGAAGCCCAGACTAAGCCCCCAGGGTGCCCTCACCGCTGATACGGTTGTCGTACCCCGAAGTGCTGACAGCAGTAACCCAACTCTGCCATCTCGTGGCCGCCGGCAGACGGCAGCCGCCTGCCTCGCCATCCGCACCCCCGTACCGTGCGAGGCCGATCGTTCCTCACCCACCTCGACACGGATTTTGGGGAGGATCTACTCCTCCCGGAGGCGCCGAGTGGCTGGGAGAAGCCTCGGGTTCCGCCGGGAAGGTGCAAGGCACTGCCGCAGGCTCGCACCGGCGTCCCGCTGTGGCCGCTAGAGGGCGCTGCGGGCCCGGCCCCGAGAGCGGCTCCGGTCGCTGCTGCCTCCCCGCGGCCGCAGCGGGACCTGGGGGGATCCCGACGGCTCCTAGCGTTCCGCAGCCTCCCTGAGACCACAGCGGGACCTGGGGGGATCCCGGGGGGTCCTAGCGTTCCGCAACCTCCCTGCGACCATAGCGGGACCCGGGGGGGGGCGGGGCCCACAGCGGGACTTGTGTCCCCACAAGCCTCCCTGCGGCCGCAGTGGGAGCCATGGGACCGCAACGGGAGCCGGTGTCCCCCTACGGCCATAGCAGGATCTCTTGGGACCACGACCCTCCCTGCAGCCGCAGCGGGACCTGCTAGGACCACAACAGGACCTGCAGCTGCAGCAGGACACAGTGGGTCTACAACGGGACCTGGTGTCCCCACAACCCTCCCTGCAGCCGCAGTGGGACCTGGTGTCCCCACAAGCCTCGCTGCAGCGGGACCTGGTGGGGACCACAACGGGACCTGCGGCCACAGTAGGACATGGTAGAAGCACAACAGGACCTGATGGGACCATAACCCTCCCTCCAGCCACAGCAGGACATGGTGTGCCCAACAACAGGACCCAGTGGGCCCACAGAACCCTCCTCAGGGTCTGCAGCAGGACCCGGTGTGCCCACAGCTCCTGTTCCCATGACCAGGCAGCCCACCACCCCTCTGCAGGGACCTCCAGGCTCAGAACCACATACTTAACAGCACTAAAAACTTGCCATATAATCACAACATACCCAAATAAGCCAGGATAACAGTGGTTCAAGCTCTCCTTTGTTCCTCCAGAAAAGTGTTTTATCTCCCTGAAAACAGTCTGAAAACTGGAGTCACCCCAGGGCAGTTCTGCCTGCATTTACACAGAGCACACAGGTACAGAAACACCTCAGTTTTACACAGAGGGTGGGTGTGTATGCAAGAGCATCTGACCTCAGCGACTGCACTCAGAGGGGCTGTAAATCAAAGCCAACTTACAGCAACAAGTAGGTCCTGAGGTGATTCCAGGAGATGGGAAACTGGGACCTGCCAGACACTTCTGTCCCCAGCTGCTGTGCATCTCTCCAGGCCTGGGCCACACAGCTCCTACCTGGTTTTATATCCTCCTCTTCTAGTCATTTTCTTTCACTGTGGACTCAATGCACTGAGGGACAAGAGTTCTAGAGAACACTTGAGCATGGAAATCTTTGCCCTGGGCCATGATCTGCTCTCACTTCTGCCTCCAGGACACAGACCCAACCCCTCCAGCCAGCCCCTTCCCCACAGCATCCATCAGCCAGTCTGGCAGGTCTAAAAGGAGCTCAGGGTCAAACCCTCTGTTGGGTTTTCCCTCCAAGTAACCATTTAAGGCTGTATGCCTGCAGGAGAAGCTCAGACAAACCTTCCCAGTGCTCCACTTACAGGAAGCCAGCCCAGCTTTGATTGCTGCAGTTTGCTGGTGAATGGGGGCAGAAAGATCTCAATCAGACTGAGAGCAAACCTTGCTTTTCTTGGGAGAGTTAACCTCCAAAATGCCAAGGCAGACAGGCTGCAGTACACCACATGCTTGCCAACTCGAGTCAAGCTGCAACAATGCCCTCAGTCTTCTTGTCAGGGACAAAGCCACAGGCAAGGGCAGCAAGTTCCTGGTGTCACACCAGAACATTCACCCTTGATGAGAAAAGACTAAGAGCATTTCAATGTATGGAGGCACAATGAAGGAGAGACTTCCCTCTCCCCCTTTCAAAACACTGAATTGGTAATAGAACTAAAAACCCTTCTCCCTTCCCCACTGTAAAGCCCATGGCACTGCTCAGCTGAAAGTAACCCTCATATTAACTGGATTACTAGCTTTCCTCCAGTGTCTTCCTGCAAACTCCCCTAAATTTACTCCTTTCCACTGTTAGGAGGTCATTAGCTTCCCCACAACAAGCACATGCCCACAGCATTGCAGCTTTACTGAGACATCATCCTTCTCCTTTGTGCCAGCCCTGCAGCAGATGACCAGGGACAAAAAGAAGAGAACTCCACTCAGCTGCTTTAGCTGAAGATGCCAAAGGGTCACTGCCCTCTCAACCCTCAACCCCACGCAGCTTTGCTCCTTCCCAGTCACCTTGAAGCACATACTAAAGCAGCAACACATGCTGTGCACTCAAAGCCCTGCTGCTAGTCCCAGGATTACTCCAAGGAAGCTGGGCTAGGGAATCCTGCTGTGGTAGGGGGATTGGACTAGATGATCCTCTGAGGTCCCTTCCAGCTCCTAACATTCTGTGAAGGAAAGTCCTTGCTAAACCTAGCTTAGGAAAATACAAGTGTGTGTGTGTGTGTGTGTGTGTACTGAGGCACACAAGTGAGGCTGCTCTGTCAGAATGCCCAGATTTTAAAGCAGTCTTCATTTCCAAGGCTTTTCACTGCTAGAATAGACTTTTAAATTCAGATTTGATGATTTTTCTTCAATCTTTCTTTAAAAACAATAAAGAGAAGCTTAACAAACCCCCAGAGTACTGTGCAATCCTTTTCAGTGCTGGTGAACACCTAATTCAGTGTTTTTCCTTTTTATCAACACTTGAAGGTGTTGGAATTTGGGGGTTTTTTTCCCCCTTCCTTGTTTTTTTTTTTCTTATCCCTCTGTTTGTTTTACCAGAGCATCAGCCAATATGGCAAAGATTTGTTCTTCAACTGCCAAAAGCATCACTAGCAGCAGAGTGATGTCAGCAGTGTTTTGTTAGCAACGTTGGCCTTCCCTCTGAAGAGGCAGAACATACACATTGCCAGGTCAAGCATTCATGGAAACTATTGTTAAGTTTACTTAGGCCAGCAGGGTGAGAGCTTGTAAGACAAGACATCCTCCAAAAGGACCTGGGATCACCTCAAACAATCACTCCAACTCACTTCTCAAGATCCCTATGCTCAGAAATCAAAGCATGACAGAGGTAAGCACACCAAAAACAACCCCCAAGGATTAAGCCTGGGCTTTGTTGTCCTCCTCCACTTCACCTTCCCCCTTCCTGACTTACCTACACATCCACTGAACGTGGCATTTGGCAGCAAAGGATGTGCCTGCAAGACTGAATTCAATGAAAACCAGGCATTTTGTGCAGTCTGCCCTTCCAAAGTTAGGAATGAAGCCACTGTCATAACAGGATTTGACACAAAGAGCCTGAACCTTTTGTTCCTCTGCCAGGCTAGAGTTTTGCCTGCTACTGGAGTTTCACTGCTGCACACAGACTGCAGGAGATAGCTGGGCAAAACATATTTATACCTTCAACTATCAAAGCAATGCTTCAGTCAACTATTCCAGTGAATCAGCTCTTAGTTTTCCTGGTTCCTTTAAGGAGCTGAGCTCTTTCTACTGTCCACTTGGCATGAAATGCTCTGCAAGTGGACCTGGCCTGGGAGGTACAGAAAGAGGAGTCTTCTGAAGGACAAGGATTCTTAATTGGCTAAATCTCTTATGCTATAGGTTCTAAGAACTAGAGAACTGAAGGTTCTAGGTCATCATCATCATGGTATGGGAACAAGGAGTGGCACAGCAGGGTCAATAACAAGACAAAATAACCATCAGGAACAGTAGCTAAAATGGAAGCCTTCAAACCACCTAGTGAAGAATAACAGAGGTGCTACCAACCACAGAAAAACATGAAGTTGGAAGTGTTCTGTGGCTTTCAACTAGAACAACCTCCTGCTCAAATGAGGGGTAGCTTCCAAGTGCTATCAGGTTGCCTTCTGAAGCAACTGAAGAAGAAGAGAGCTCATCTGTGGATGTTTTTAAGGAGGAAAGTCCCACCCCCTCAGTCTTCCACTGGTTAAGGGGATACAAGGCAGCAGCTGAAGAGAGCAAGAAAGTCAGGACATGAAACCTTCCCAGACATGCCCAGGTTCCATTTGAACTGCAGGAGTGGGAATATCCAAGGGAAAAGTGAGACTTAAAAGAGGAGCAAATACATCAGTCACAGTACTGTCCCAGGCAAAACCCTGCTGCTTGCTTTCCTTGTAGGTAGAAAGACAACTAGATTCTAGCTCTGAAGCACCCAGAAACCTCAAGAACTCAAGACAGAGTAACTGTACCACCAGATCATGCTAATGAGATCCAATGATGCAGTTAAAAACAACAGTCACATAACTGTAGTGTTATTAGGCATGATGTCACAAGCTGGGGTGCAGACAGCATTGAAAGAAGGCTACAGCCAAGCTGGCAAGAGAGATCCCAAGCTGAAAAACAACCTCAAGAGACTGATCCAGAATGTTGATGCTCTGAAGCCTGCAGACTTCTGGCTAAGTGGAATCCATTTTTCAAATGCTAAGTCTGTTTAAGAGGGGAATATATTCAAATATGGCAGGCAAAAAGCAGAAGGCTTTGGTCTTAACTCAATGCTACAAACCTGCCTTGTGGATCTGCACAAGTTTGGTGCTGTTCTGGAACACTCAAGTACATTACCTTGGGACTATTTGCTTCCTGAATCACTGCTTCATTTAGAGGAATATTGCCTGAATGAAACCACTGCTAACAGCTGCTTAAAGAGTGCAAAGAGATCTATTTGATTAGTAACTCTACAGGCAACTGCTGCAACTTGAAAGCAAAAGAGAGCAGAAAAAGACATCAGAAATACTGACACGAAGAGATGATGCAGCCAGCTCCCCCCCCCCAGGGATGCAGCCAGCCCCAAGGGTGTTTTTGAGGCCATTAAGAGCCAGGTACTTTGTGAATCCCCAGCACTCTTGCCTGCAACTGCCTGCCAACAGTAACCACCCCCTGAATTACCAAGTCCTTCTCTTGCTCCTGGGAGTTCAAGAGTGACATTTCTACCCTTTCAGTAAGTTGATGGTCACAAAGTTAGGCTGGATTTCTCTTTTTCTATTCCAGCAGTTGTACTCCAGGCTTGAGCTCTACCAGCAAGGTTGGAGACATGCTAGAAATGTTAGCAATACATGTTTGCTGAGGTTAAGAATAGCCCAAAGATAAGCAGTTGCCTAAACTTGGCAGTTATGAAGCAGGACTCTACACAGGCAACAAAACATTCTTCTGATGCTCAGACTCATTTGTTCTCAAACACTGACTGTCCCAGCTCCAAAGCCACACAAAAGTTTAATGAGGTGACAAAACCCCTGCTGTCACAAAGTTTTTGAGAGATTCAGGTCACAGAAAGAAAAGAATCCCAACACCAACCATGGGTAATTTGACACAACAGGAGCTCATTGAAAGAGCATTAGATAATAGGTGCTGGGAGTTGGGGTTTTTCCCATTATCAACAGAAAAATCCTAGGGTTTTTTAACTCCAGAAGAATTAAAATAGAAAGCTGACACTTGGTATGAGAAAATGGGTGGCTATTTGATCCTTGAATCTTGGGGAGGAGTTCAAGAAGCCCTCTGATACATCCATTCATTGCAGGGGAATCACCATTCCCAATCATTTCCTTCCCAAAGCTCCCAGAAGCTTGAAATATTTGGACAGTTTACCTCCAGATGCATCCAGAGTAAAACTAAACTTGGGGTGGGTAGGTTAGCAGGGAAAGGGAAGGTGATTATTTGATGCCAAGATGCTATCTGCATCCCTTCTCCTGAAGCCCCTGTAACCCTGAGTTCCTGGAAACAGAACTTCAAGTCATGGCAGCAATAAAACACATCCCAGAAAACACATCTACTTTGCTGACACCCTGACCACAGGCACACCCCCACTAACCTAAGCAACTGCACCTGCCTGCTCTGCATTCACCTTCTGGACAGATAAGGCTCCATGAGATCAAGCATTAGGAAGCTGCACTGATTCCTTTCTCAAGTGACTGGGATGAAGCAGGATTTCTCCTCAGAACTGCTGATCCTTCTCTGAAAGCAGATGATGCCCAGTGAGAGACTCTTCCCCCAGCTGAGGCAGGCATGAACATCCTTGACTAGGAAGCAGCCAGGTTTCCATCCACTTTAAAAGCAAACCCAGAAACAATGGTATTTGGGGGTTCCCTCTTCAGCCAACCAGCACTGCTTCCCATCAGTGGGCAAGATCATTGCCTCTCTCCCTGCATTTCACAACCATGAAGAAAACAGAAATGCCAGATGAACAAAGGGCAGACACAACAACCTGGCTGTTTCCTCATCAGAGGGGAGGGGCAATCATGAAAATGATCACAATTTAGGCTCAAGCTTTACTTTACTGTATCCCTGACTGCACACAGGAGATGACTTTGCATTCCTCTCTAAAGGAAGAATTAGCATTCAGTGGAAAGTTACTCTAGCTTCTGATGAACACTACCACTCTAAACACTGGAAATAAGGTGGTGAATTAATTGATAAGCTAAATGGAAGCCTGATTTCCTTCCTCAGATTGACCACTACCAACAGGGACCCTCAAATGACAGCTAAGCAAAAAGCCAAGAGAATTAAAGTTAGCAGGGTCAGCCAGGCAGAGCTAGAAGCATTCAGTGTCCACTCAAAACACAGGGAAGCATCAACACAGACTCTCACAGATCTGTGTTCCCTTCTTACCCTAAAGAGTGAGAATCTCATTCAGCTTCTCCTTCTCTCCCCAGGTGTCATGAGAGACAAGCTCCATGCTTTGTCTAGGTAATTACTACTTCTGTCTTCTGTTACAGTGTCCCCCACTTCCAAGAGAGATCAATGGATTTATTAAGCTAAGCAAGGAAGGATTTGGGCTTCAAGTCATTAAGCATTTCAGAAATATAGGTTAGCCTGTCTATAATTAGCATTCCTGATGATTTAAACATGGTTTGGTGATTGCTAAATTCATCATCTTTAAATAAACACTTGTGACTCAGCATCAGCAGAACAGAGACATTTTCATCAACTCATTTAGCTGAAGACATTTTGGCAAGCAAGAGTAGGAAAGAACTAAGAGCTTTTATAAGGATCAGGGAAGGCAGGAAGAGGCATGCAAGTGTATTAACAACCAAAAGGGAAAATATTAGCATGAAACTGAAGCCAGAACCATTGCAGACAATTGTTCCCATACTCCCAGTATTTTGCATTTTAAAGGGAATAATTAGTAAGCAGACACTACCCAGACAGAAGAAAGAGTCCTTATCTAGTATTCAGGTAAGGGACCAACCCTCTTGTTGTTATGATCAAACACTAACATGCTTTAGAAGTCAAGCTGTAGCTTGTAGAAGCTAACAGAACATAAAATGGCAAACATTTATCTCAGTCCTTAGTGGCCCAAGAGGATGAAGCTCATGACTTCTCCCTCAAAGAATGAATCCTAGACTGGACCCACAGTGTCCAACTGCCACCAAGGAGCAGGAGTCATTCCAGCAAGCCAGGAAAGGATACAAACACACAAAGCACTGTGTAACCACAGGGGAGGAACATCCAAACACTGCAAGGACACATGCCCACACAGATCCTCAGCACATAAAACCCAGAATCAGGTACTACAGTTATTTCACCACCTTGCTATTGCTGTCCAGAGACAAGGCCTTCCCCCAGCTCTCAAAGATCTGACCCAGCTCCAGCACCTTACAGCTCATCTGAGCTGAAAAGAATTGTTTCCAACAGACTGGTTGACTGTCAATCTTCCTAAACACTCCCAAAAAGCTATTTTGTTTTTTTCCACAGACACACAGAATCCCTTAGAGCAGTTTATTGACAATCCCTACACACCCCAATCACTGCAGCACAACACAGGCACTCCTGCACATCAAGTCTCCCAGTCTGTTTTGTCTACAGACTCCTTGGAAACTTGGTTTGTGTAACACATTCTTTCCAAAAGACTCCTCNGGGGGGGGGGTGTTATTTTATTAGTTCTAGTTTCAAAAACTCCATTTTTGTTTCACCTTAAACTCAACAGAGGACCCTTCCTTCCATCCTCATCACACAGGCATTCCACCCTACAGATTTGAACTGAGATCAATTCCTTCCAGCTTCAGGAAGCCCCTCAGCTTTTCTACACTGCACTGACTTATTTATTCCACATTGCACACAAAGATATCAGAGACTCTAAACTCTCTCTTCTACTCTGTTCCATCAGTCTTCAGCTACTAGGCTGCATACCATGCACCAAACACCACCAGCCATTCAGCTTTCTTAGCAGTCCATACACATGAAGCAAACCACTCCCTCACTTCTCCCCTGCATCAGCTGCTTTAAAACAGATGAGACCTTAGGCTGAGTCTAAGTGTCTAGTAGGAGCTTTGCCATTCAAAAAAGAAGGAAGAAAACCCAAGGTGACAAGTGTGCCTGCACTGGTGACAAGTGTGCCTGCACTGGTGACAAAAATACAGCTAACTACAACAGCAACCTAGTTACACAGTGCCTGGGGCATTCTCAAACAGCTTGGCAGCAAGACAGGCTGAGGGAGCTGGGGTTCTTCAGCCTGGAGGAAGAGAAGGCTTCCAGGGGACCTTCTAGCAGCCTTTCAGTGCCTAAAGGGGGATTACAGGATAGAAGGGGAGAGACTTTTCAGCTGTCAGATTGCAGCAGGACAAGGGGGAATGGATACAAGCTGAAGGAGGGGAGATTTAGGCTGGAAATTAGCAGGAGGTTCTTCACCCAGAGGGTGGGGAGGCACTGGAACAGGTTGCCCAGAGAGGTTGTGGATGCCCCATCCCTGGCAGGGTTCAAGGCCAGGCTGGATGTGGCCCTGGGCAACCTGGGCTAGTGAGTGGTGTCCCTGCCCATGGCAGGGGGGTTGGAACTAGCTGATCTTTCAGGTCCCTTCCAGCCTGGGCCAGTCTAGGGTTCTCTGATTCTATGAAAACAGCTGAGGCTGCACAGAGCACAACAGCATCAAACATTTATTCACACACTCACTGCAAGCAGCTTTCCACCTCCAGCCACACAGGTGGCTGAGAGAATCCACCAAAGCCACTGTTTCCAAGCTGTCAGAATCTCACTACAGGTTTAATGTGATTTTGCTACCTCCCCTAAATCTAAATAGAAGAATGGCTCAGGAACTGGAGACACTTACATGATACTTGTCTGGATTGGGGTTTTTTAGGGGTCAGATGCTTGGAGAAGGCTTTAAGGTCAGGTTTAGGACCCTGAATTTTGCCTCTATAGTCTAAAAATGAAGTGTATCAATAATCAATGACAATATGCTACCAGAAGCATGTTACTAAGACTGAAAACCTACTTAACTAGGTAGCAGCAAGAGAGGCCAAACACTGCATGCCCACTTAAAGCTGCATTTTAAGCCAAATTTTACCTTCCAAATTAACTATGTTCAAAGCTAGCTGTAAATGTTGTCATCTTAAGATTTTCCTGTAATTCACACCTATAAATCTTCACATTAAACTCATTTTCTATTACACTACTGAGTTTCTCATGCTTTTCATCAGCACAGCACCTTTCAAAGCCAGAGTCAGGATCTCAGATGTCCAGTTGGAGCTTTAATAAGGAGAGATTTACTCAAAGGGCCTCAGCATCTCTTCTCAGACCCACATCCCTTCAGCAGCAGCTGCTGAATCCAGCAGCTCAGAGGTGATGCAGCCCCAAGGTCCAGCCCAGCACACACCAACACACATACACAGCACCTAGGTGAGCACAAGCAGCACCAACAGCCTTCTCCTCCTCCTCTCTGGCCAGGATGAAAGGTCAGTAGGAGAGTATGTCTGTATGCACACACACAGACACAGATACTCC
This sequence comes from Galbula dea, assembly GCA_013399015.1. Lineage (NCBI taxonomy): Eukaryota > Metazoa > Chordata > Aves > Piciformes > Galbulidae > Galbula > Galbula dea. The sequence continues at coordinate 120,102 of VWZX01008705.1, read as the reverse complement.
TGGAAGGAGCCTTGGGCTTGCTCTCAGTCTCCTTAGCAGTTGCACCCAGACTCTTGGTTCTCCCTAGCTGTGGAACACAAGCCCTCCTGGTCCCAAGCCCAGTCACTGGTACTCAAACCCCCTCACAAACACAGGAACACACACTATGGAACCCTCTAGGATCTGGCCTTGGACTCTCCCTGGAGCCAGCAGCTGCTCAGCAGAGCCACCTGCCTCCAGTAACTTCATGCAGCTACACACACCAACAGGGGTTCCAGCCAGACCCCAAAGTCTCCCCAGCAGCTGGTTCAGACTCCCAGCTCCTCCAGCAGCCAACTTCTCCACCTTTTTCATCCAGATACATGCACACTTTGCCCAGACTTCATGGAATTCTCTTCTGCTACTCCCTGCCTCAGCTGCTCCATGCTCCCTAGCAAGCCCACACCTGCCCTTGTCACCCCAAATCTGACTCCAGCTGCTAGCACTGACAGCCCCACAGGCACACACACAGTAGGCAGCCCCTTACCCAAGAAAGAAACCACAGTTTGATGAGGAGCCAGGCCAGGGCATGGCCAGACAAACACACTGTCCAGCCACTTGCTTACAACCAGCCCACTTGATCCCTTTGCCTCTCTACCCTCCCCAGCTGACTCCTTTCCACCAAAACCACCCTGACCTGATCCTGCCTTTCCCTAACCTTAGTCCCCCCCTCATTAAGCTGAGCTGTCCACAATGCCTAAACTTTCTTCCCTGCATCCCACAGTGGCTCTACCACCCCTTCTCTACCTGCAAGCTGATCCTACAGAGCCCTGACCTTCACTCACCAAGTGTCTGCCACTCAGGTCCCCAGGGCTGATGATCTTCAGGCACAGCTCCTGGCAGGAGCCAGGTCAGCCCCAGGGGGGTTCCTTTCTCTGACAAGGTTACTGGGGTTCCCCTGCCTGCTGCTGTGCACACAGAGAAGCCTTTTCATCCCATCACCTATCACCCTGAACAACTAAAGCCACTCCAAGAGTATTCAAAGGCCCCAAAACAACATTTCAGAAGGTCAAAGGCAATCTGTTTGGAAACTCCTCATGCCCACCACTTGTTTGGGGTTTGAGATGAAAAAGCACAAGCACATTATCTATCAGCTTCAAGAACCCAAGCACATTATCTACCAGTTTTACTTACTCAAGTTGTTGTTCTTAAAGTCTAATCCTAATAAACCTTTTCCAGCAGCTATCAGGACACTTCAGGGATCCAAACAGCACCACATACCTTGTTGGCCATATCACATTATATTTGCTTTCTAAACACTCCTGACTGTTAATGTTACTGCTAAGCAACTGGACTATCTCCCATCCAGTATTTGCACAGCACTCTCTGTTAGCAGGCAAATGATTTGGAACTCTTTAAGTTTACAGAATTACACTTGCAACAGATTTTAACTTGTGATAAAACATCCAAACTCATTCACCCCCAGCACCTGAAGAGACCAGAAATGTCAAGAGACCCAAAAAAAAACCCACCTCTGTGAGGTTTGGGTTGTTTGAGATGATGGCAAAGCTGAAGCTTTACTTGCACAGCAGCTCTGCAAGGTAGAGGAAGCAAAACTAAAAGGCATTCTCTGGAATTGGTGAAGTACTTTCCCAGCTGATAACAGCAGCTGCAGAGCTGCAGATCTGTTCATGCACTGAGGAGAAAGAACCAGTCAGTCAGAAAATGGAAGAGGAACACAACAAGAGGAACTGGGGCTGTGTTTCTCATGTTCCAGGTGAAAAGCTGCCTTCTTCCACAGCCTCTCACATTTTACCTTCTCCAGCAAGAGACTATGTGCAGTGACAGCTCTTCCAGACACTCTATGAAAAGCAGAGGTTTGGTTTGATTTGAATTCAAACCTGTTGCTTCTCCACTACTTGATGCCAGTGACATCATTTACAAGCTGGCAAAACAGCTGCTAGAACTGAATTCTGCTCTAATGCCCTCTCCCAGAGTCTCACTGTTGAAAGGCACAAACAACCCTACAAGAATTCCTATTTGGAGAGGCCAGACAAGCTGAGGGAGGAGAGGACACATGGCTGGGCAACCCCACACCAAGGGCAAACCAAGCAGCTTCTTGAAGGCTTGTTACAGGCAGCAACCTCCTCACAGCTGAATTTCAAGGAGCAGCTCTGAAAATCTGAGCCTAAAAAGCAAGTTGATCTCTCAGCACTGCAATGCTGAACTGAAACCTCATCAGTCCCTGCTCTGGAAAGGTTGATTTTCCAGGGAAGAGTCCCTGGTTTCATTTTAAATGCCCTGTTCTTGCAGGCAGCAGCATCCTCTCAGCTGAATGGGAGAAGCAGCACACACAACAGCTCAGCAGCAGCTCACATGTTCCTGTTGCTGTCAGGTCAAAACAGGGAGTAATTTTAGAGCTACTCCACAAGAGACAGGTTTAAAATAGACAAGATGAATGATAGGAGTTTGGAGTGGTGGGTGAGACTACCAAAATTCTGATTACCAACTGTCTGCAACTGAATGCTCTACTAGCTAGAGATGAACCCAAAAATCAGTTAGGCAGCTTTTCTAAGCATTGGAGCTTCAGAAAAAGTCTGTGGCCACCCCCACAGCCATCTGTTTAGGTTATACCAGACATTCCCAACAGAAAACACCTTGGTTTTTGGTTTGCTCCTTCCCTCATCATTCCTCCTGTCTCCCCTGTACTATTATCAGGGAAGCTGTTAGCAAGCTACAGCTCTAGGAGGCCTGAAGTGCAAAGACTCACACCCAAGAGAAGACACAAGGTATTTAAGCTCCTTTTGCACACACACACACAGACCTGTTAGCATAGTTTGTGAAGTACCTAGGACTGAGAATGGATCTTTTCTGCATTCAACATTAGAGAGGAAGGCTCAATTTGCTTGTAAAGTCAACACTGGGGTGGAGAAAGAAGTGAGAAGAACAATGTCCTGCCCAACAAGTGGAAGTGGGGAGCCAAAACAGAAGAATGCTGCTACCCTCTTAAGAAAGGAAGAAAACCAAACCCTTCCAAGGTGACACTCAAGATTTCCAAGCATCTGACTAACAGCAAGGATCAGAAACAGAGAAAAGACACAGGGAGAGCCAAGGAGCACAGGAGGAATTGGTTCAAGACCAGAGCCTTTTAAACACAAGACTTAAGCTTCCTCAGATCAGCAGCCCTAGGGTTGTTAAATCATATCATAAACCAGATGACTTCTCCAAAAGCAAGAAGGGAAATCAGGGCCATGGTTTGGTGGCATGGTGCTGACAGGTTGATGGTTGGATTTGGTGATCTCAGAGGTCTCTTCCAACCTTCCCAGTCCTGTGACTGTGGGACACAAAGCATGCACCAGCAGTGTCCAGGCAGTACTCACATCCTGCTATTCTGGGCTAATTTTAGGATGAATGAATGCAAGAGTGTCCCATTTGTACTGCTTTAACTCCATCACCAAAATAACAAGTTGAACCACATTTAACACTAAGTCCTGGCACATCCAATTCTGCTAGAACTTGGCCAGGCCAGTCACAACCCCAGGAAAACACACAAAAGAAAAAGCCTTTCCAGAAGGTCTCTTCAGATACACCTAACATTTACCCAAATTAAAACTCTCTAAAGGAAATCTTACAGAAGGAATTAAGAGAACTTCATCAGCTTCAATGCTGTCCCACCAGAGAAAGACAGATTTAAACCCCACTGTCAAAGTGCTGACAGAGGAAATGACTACCTTAACCTCACCAAACACCTCTTACACCTCACAGCAACATCATTTTAACTACTCCTGGTGCAGATTCTCCTTCCATCTAGCATCAGGAGTGCAGTACTGAGGTCACAGCAGATGCAAGAGGGAAGGAACACAAAGTATGGCTCAGCAAAGACCATTTCCTATTCTCACTTCCAGTCCTACTTTAAAAGGCAGGCCACAAGGCTTCAGTAATTGTGGTTCCTTTCTTGGAACAACTCATCTGTTCAGAAGAACTTTTCTTTTGGTCTGTGTCATATCAAAATAAGCTTGAGGAAAACAAGAACTCCAACTTCAGATGTGTGTTAGCACAAGGAAGAAGTCACCACCAAGCTGTGCAAGATGTTCTCTACCTCATGGGAGCTGTGTGAGCAGAAAGCAGCTCTGGCTGCCTGTGAAGCACCACCTGCAAGCAGTAAACATCTCTATCTTACTCTGGCCTCCAGGAACCTGAGTACAGGCCTTTCACATGGAAGATACACAGCTGGAGGGGGTCCCAAGATAAACCTGGAGTGCTTGTGTTGGTACTAAGTCCTACACAATCATTCTGAGTTCCCAGCAACAGCCTCTCCTGAAGACTGGGTCTCACCTCTCCCTGCACATGCCTCAAACCACAACCCCTCTTCTGACATGCTCTAACAAATAGCTTTAGGAGAACCCAAAAGCTATTCATATGCCCCAGGAAGAGAGCAGGAGAGCCCCCAGATCTCCAAGTTGAGGTGTTGGAACAGACCCTCTCAACAGCACTAGCTTAGCACAGCATGAGGAAACAACTCTGCCCTCTGCCTTGCCATCCATCCAAGGAGCCACCTCTCAGGGAAGCTGCCCTGCAGTAACAGGTCCTCTGTTGATGTCATCCAGAGTTCTTATGCCTTCTCCACAAGCAGGAAACTAAAAGTGGTATCAATGAATCCTCCCCAGTTCTTAAATCAATGAAAAATCTTTCCACAGATGGCCTCAAGACTCAAAAGCAAAACCTGGAGCTGATGCTCTTGGAAATGCAACACAGAAGCAGGAAAGTCACTTGAGCATGTGAATCCACTTCTAAAGCTAAAGGATTTCAGGAACTCTTCCCCCCACCTCCAGTGGGAGCTTTGGTCTTGCCCTTACATACCATATATGTGGTAGTGAAGCCACCAGAGCTGAAGTTTGCTGAGGACTGGAAAGGTAACCATTGTTTGAGGACATGATTCCCACCTTCCCCAAGCCCTACCCCACTTTACTCATGTTTCATTGAGCTAGCACTCAGGTACTAAGCCACAGGAGCAGTAAAAGCCATCTCCTGGCCAGTAAACCTAGTGTTGCTCTGCAACACAAAGAAATCCCTTCTAAAAACCCCACATTTACCCATGCTCTTTTTGAATCAGGCTTGCACACTCCTCACACTCATTTACAACCTTCTGTTTCTTCATGTTCATTTCCAACCCCTCCAAAGCAACCCCTACATCCCATGGATTCTTTCAGGGATCATGAAGAGAGGATCAGCATCCCAAGGTACCAACCTTCCACCAAGTTGGTAACCTTCCTGTTCCTCCTCCCTCCAGCAGCTACCAGCAAGCAGCAGATTCAGCAACTGACTTCTATAACCTTCCCCAACTGAAGGCTGAGAACCAAAACCTCCCAACACTACAAATGTTTTACAAATCCCTCCTGCTTACATAAGCCAGACTTCAAACTGCAAACCAGTGCTCACCAAACCCATGTGAATGCTTTATTTAAAAATGAAAGCATTAACTGACTTAATGCCTGGTTAATCAGTCTGTGCTCAGCATTTAAACCTCACCTCCCTTCCAGGGTGAGAGCATTCAGGTCAAGTCAAAAAAGCAGCACATAGGAGTAACAGATGGCAAGAAAAAAAAAAAAGCTTCCAGCAGCTCTGTCTAGTGACAAGAGAAGCAACACTGGGGCAGTGACAGATCACTGCTCCCTCAAAGACAAAAGCATTCAGCTACAGATGAGTGCTGAATCACCAATAACAGGAGAAAATGGAGTAGAATAATAATGGTTTGAAAGGCTGAGAAGTTACTTTAGAGTCACAGAAGCCCAGAAGGTTAGGGGTTGGAAGGGAACCTCTGGAGATCATCTAGTCCAACCCCCCTGGCACAGCAGGGTCACCTCCAGCAGCTTGCACAGGATGGGCTCCAGCTGCCTTTGCAATGTCTCCAGAGATGGAGACTCCAGCACCTCTCTGGGCAGCCTGGGCCAGGGCTCCAGCAGCCTCCAAGGAAAGCAGCTCCTCCTTCTCTTTAGCTGGAACTTCCTCTGCTCCAGTCTGTGCCTGTTGCCTCTTGTCCTGTCCCTGGGCACCAGTGAGCAAAGCCTGGCCCCAGCCTCCTGCCCCCCAGCCAGGAAGTCTTGCTAAGCATTGAGATTTGCTGCCCTCACTCAGCCTGCTCTTCTCCAGGCTCCCCAGCCCCATCTCTCTCAGCCTTTCCCCAGAAGAGAGATCTCCCAGCCCCCTCAGCATTTCTGTAGCCCTTTTCTGTTCCCTCTGCAGAAGTTCCCTGTCCTTCTTGACCAGGGGAGCCCACAACTGGAGCCAGTAACCCCAAACATGGCCACACTATGTCCCTTTCTATCATTATTATATTGCTACCAGGACCACAAGTTTAGAAACAGAAAAAAACATCTTAGAGGAAGGCAGAAAGTTAACCTGAAACAGTAACTACAGCTACAGGCAGGAATTTGGGTGTTAAGATTACCTGGGGAGACAAGGAAAATGCCCTGCAGCTGGAATACTGCCACACTGGAAGCACTGGTTTGACTGCTAGCTGTGGAGACCTGTTACAGTCTTCCAAGTAAAATATGTGCTTCTGGAGAACAACCTGAGGAGCCCAGCAAAAGGGACACCCACTTGTGCATGAAGACCCCTACAGGAGTGATACCCACTTGTGCAAGACAGATTTCTTCAGCTACTGTTCTGAAACAGCAGCCTAAAGCCCCCACATTTCCCTGTCATTTCCACTTTCTCAGTGCATAATAAGACCAAGAGACAGCAGTGCCTCTCAGAGAGAGACCAGCAAAACCCTCCACATGTGGGAGTTCAGCACAGAAATCCATCAGTGGGGCAGTTTAGCAGAACAATCATCTTCTCCTCTCCAAAACAGGGATCAGGAAAGTGTCCCTGCCATCAGTAAGAGCAAGATGGATTTCATATGCTCTTCAAAGCCATTTTTCAGAGTGAATTCATCATGCCTTTTAGACAACCCAGCTCAGGTACCAAAATCCAACAGCTCCTCAAGCAACTCACCTCATATTGCTCACAGCAACTTAAGGACCAGCCTCCAATTCTTCATTCCTAAAGTCCAGGCAAGACACAAGAGTGGAAGGGTTCCCCCATTCCATACCACTGACTGCAGGCACTGTCTTGTTCCCAGTTCTCAACTCAAACCACTTGCCCAAACCAACCCCTAAATCCCACTGACTCTTTCAGGGATCACTAACAGAGGGCTGCCAGCCTAAGGGATCAATCTCCTTTCCTCCATGAAAGCAAAAAAAAGAGCTGGGAAAGGGTTTTGTCCCTGCTGCCTGCTGAAATCCCAGTGCCCTGCACACAGGACTGCAGAGATGAAATCCAACTGGCAGGGCACTGCTGCAGATGGAACCACTCTGCCTTGCAGAAGTCCAAAGAAAACTTAGGGGTTTTTGACCCTTCTCTCCCTTGCAAGGGAACAGAAATATCCCAGAACCTGACCCAGCTCCCTTGCTGTAAAGCAACAGCATATAAATACCCCAGCAGCTATGCTCTTCATTCCCATTTCCTACTTTCTAAACCCAACATCACCATCTGCTTTACAAAAGGAACACATTTTTGGAGGCATCTCCTTGCCTTAAACTACCCTAACCTGTCATCTCTCACACAATGTCAGGTTGAGCTCTGCTTCAAGATGCACCATGAGCAAGCTTTTCCCCCAAATTCCCTGCTCTTTACTCTCAAAGCATCCTGTACCAGAGGCAGAGTTGCAACATAAGCCACAGAGGGTGGAAAGAAGGTGGAGAGAAGAAAGCAAATCTTTCAGGTTAAGCAAGATAGCTCTTCTGGGACAGGGAAAAAAAAAGGAGCTGTCAACAGCCAGGGTTTTATTGACTGGCTATGAAATAACTAGGAGGAGCTGGCAGCTGGTCAAGATGATGTGAAGGATTCCATGGAGTGAGTGAGGCAGCTCAAAATGCTCAAGGAATCTTGAAGGGAGCAGAAAAAGAGGGAAAAGAGGAACTCTCCAAAGTCTGCTCTGTGAAATTCTCTTAGTCCTTGGGGATTAAAAACCTCTAAAATCACGGGGTGTGTTTGCCATGCTTCCTGGCATCCTGCAGGCAGGCAGAAGAGTCCACTCAATCCTGATACCATGCTGTTAAGTACAATATAAACAAGAAGAAAATGGTTTTAGACATCTTTATTATTTAATAACACAAAGGCAGAAGTTATTGCTCTAAAGATGTAGCCAGAACCCAGGATTTCAACTGCAAAACTCAGAGCATGATAGTAACAGGCTAACACAATGCTGATAGACAAGGAGTACCCAAAATCTGACTGCAGAACAGCAATGGGGGGGGGGGGGGGTTTGCTGGGGTTGGGTTGGTTTGGTTTGGTTTCCCTAATTGTGACTAGAGCAGGGTGAAGTAAACTCATTTTAGCAACTGAGACAATAACATGAGAAAGAGTTCTCAGTGCCCCTGGGATTTGACTTTCATTTTGTGTTTGTAAGCATTTGATGATCTTCAATTGACTTTGTACCACAGAACAAAAAGGCCAAGAACTGTGCCTGGGATAAGTCTGCCTATTAAGGAAGGCACAAATGATATCAAACCTAAATGGAAACCCAGGTATTTTCAACTGAAAGCACTGCTGGCACAAGCTGTAGCCACAGATCTTCTGCTGGTAACTTCTAGACTACTCCTGTTCAGCACATAATCCATCTGCAAACCTGGAGCTCTTGTACCTCAATGTTAAGGTCACTATACACATATTTCCAAGGATTTGAAGCAGTATTGCATTGGATACACTAAACTCAGGTCTCTTTCAGCTTCCAAGTTCCCTGAGATTGCAGTTTCAACAGATGCAGCTGGCTACCAGCTCTCTACAAACACCAGGTTATACATTCAGCATTTTACCTGTTGACCACAGACTCAGCAAGAGGAAAGTTTTGCTATTCAGAGGGAAAATAACACCAATAAAATTAAAAAGCCATCCAGAGAGGCAGAAAGCCCAGTGAAAACTGCTCACTCCAGAAGCATGCACTTCAGCAGCACCATCTGAACAATTATTTTTAGCATGCCCTAAGCCTGCACTGCATTCCAGCACAGGAAGGAGTCACAAGTGCCATGAAGCAGTAGCCTCAGGGTTGCATTTAAGGCTGTTCAGCAATTCCAATAAGCTAGTGAATTTAATGAAGGATCTAGCCATTGGTTAAAAAACAATGTTTTGTGGTCACTGATTTAAGGAATTAATTGGGTTCAAGCACAAGCATCTGACTAGTTTAGTCCCAACTGCCAGAAGCAGGAAAACAGGACAAGTGCTCTGGACCTGCTGCCAGAGGGGTCTGGTTCACCCTCCTGCCACCCCTTCCTACCCTCAGCTTCAGACAAAAAGCTTTCCTCTTTCCTAATCTGAACATGCAAAGGAAGTGCCAGCCTTCCAAACTGACTCCCTACAGCAAAAAGCCCAAAAGCACAGGGGCAGGAGTGTGTGCTGCTCACCACTGCCAAAGAGAAGGCTTCCACTGCAGCTCTCACAAGACATCTCATTAAGCTGGACTATAGAATCCCTCAGGGGAAAAACAATTAAACACTTGCTGTTGCCTAACAAATAACTTTGCACTCTTAAAGGGGGGGGGGGGAAAGAAATCTAAGTTGTATTTTTTTCCACTCTCAGAGCTCTCAACACTTCCAGTGTACCTCTCCTCAAAGCAGCCACAGGAAACCTCAGAGGATGCACTACTTCCCATAGTGCCATTTGGGGCTGAAATTAATTTAAGTCAACCTGAGAGAGGCAGAAGCCTAATTAAATACCATTTTCAGAAGCAGCTTTATTATTTCTAAGCATTTCAATGGGCTGTAAGTGGAACAGGCTTTACAAACACAACAGTCTGAAGCACACAGAGTCAGGTGGCACCTCCTCTGCAGGGGACACAGCAAGATCTCATCCCATTCTTACACCTGTAAACTCTTTCTCTTGGGTTTACTGACTTGATCTTCAGATAGGAAATGACATTGTAACCAAAGGACCATGGGAGGCCAAACAAATCTGCTAAAGATTGATGCATCAGAAGCAATGTTTCTACCTAGACCTCCACTTCTAGGGTGGCTCTGCGTGATGGAAAGAGGAGTCATTTCTTTCCCAATCCCATTTTGTCAGGAGATCCTGCTTAAGGAAGGCCAAGATCCAAACCCAGTCATCTTCCAGCAACATAAATGGCTCTCAAGATCTTCTGCTGAAGGCTTGTGATGGCAGTATAAAGGTTAGAAGGTTGTCCTGAAGCAATTTGGAGGGAATGAAGAGGGAGAGAAGAGTCACAAGATGCACCAAAGCAACAGCACGTAACACAGTTCCAAACGACTTCAACTCAGCATGAAAGAGGAATCTCCTGAGAATTTCACTCTGCCAGTTTGAAAGTGATTCCTTTTGCTAAAAAAATCCAAAGGAAATTTAGAATAAACTTCCTGTGCCAGCAATGACATAGCTGGAGAAAGAAAGGTCTGCCTGGGGGCTGCAGATGTTGGCAAGGAAGAGGCTGTTGCACTGCACAGCGTGAAGCGAGAAAGGCAGAATTTACCTGAGCTGATGCTAGCTGATTCCTCTACAGAGGAGGCTCTGGGCCTTGAGGGATTGCTGATCATGGGTGGGGGGGAAAGGGGGTTAGGAGCACATCCCCTTCATCAGGGTGTTCCACTCCATTTCCTTTACATGGACAAAGAAACAGGACTTCAACCCAGCAGCCACCAGCTCCTCTGAAGGAAGAATGTATTTACACCTTTAGAACTGGGGACTCTCTTTCAGTGCTGGGAATCAAGTTGGATCTCAAACCCATCTGGAGACCTCCACCTTACTGCCCATTTCAACCTAGCACTAGTGTCAAGAGACAGGGAGGAGATGAAAACTGTGTGGCTATGGGCCATGTACAATCACTGGCCTTACCTCAGCCCCAGCCACCAGTTTCTGCCCTGGCCTTTGTTTCCTGTCTAGAAAAGGGTCAGAGCAAGAATGGCATCAGAGCTGCAAAGAGCTCAAGTACAAATAGGACCCATGGACAGGAAGCTTACACAGAGGCATCCAAAACAACTCTTTCCAAGTACCCAGAATATTTTGTTGTCTCCTCTCTCTCTCTCCCCCACCTTTTTGTCTTTCACCTGCTCACTCACACGCTTGCCCTCTCTCAGTCTAGAGAAGTGGAAGACAACATCAACAAGGAAAAAAAAGAAAAGGCATAAACAGCATAAAGTCCATCCTCACAGCTGAGGGGATGGCAGTTCAAAGGGGCCCTACCTACCTGCAACCCTGTTGTTTGCTTCAAGAACTCTGTTTGCCCAAGGAAAAAGAGACGAGCAAATCCTGGAAGCAGATCCTTCCCCCAAAGGAAGTTTCTTTCTGAGCCTGCAACCTGGAGCTTTTGCTTGAGACTCAAGTCCTCTGAGTGGATTCTTTTCTTCAAACTCTCCCACTGGTTCTTTACTTTTGTGGGCAGCTGGAAAAAGAATGAAGCCGTAGGCTGAGGCAGGGACTCCATACTTCCAGGGTAGGGAGGCAGAAAGACTGGAGGGGGAAGGAAAAGTGCTAGTTGGTAACTTCTGGAATCATGATCTGCATTCCCTCATTTTCTGCCACACAGAGACATACACATAGGCACTGCAATAGGGGAGGATGACAAGAGATGAGGACTAGACATGCAGTTGTTTCATGCTCTGATGCCAAAAAAACCCCCACCAAAACCAACCAAACGACAACCCAAAACCAAAAGACAACCCCAAGGGTGGAGCTGGGAACTTTCAAGACTTTTTAAGACATCTACCAATAGATGAGATCAATCATAGGATGTTTTGTCCAGAAAGTTCTTAGTTTGTTACAAGTAGATGTAAGGTGGGGAGGGGAATAAATGAAGTGCTCATTGCTTGGAACAAAAAAGTCCAGATCTCTTTCCTCTGTTCACTTGCTCTCAAGTGAATGCAAAATGGCATCTGTTGCAATGCACTCAACAGCTCCCCACAATCTCTGGAAGAAACAATCATACTTACCTGAAAGTTTCCCTCACCAATGACTTCCTAACTCCTCTGTAAAGGCTTTACTCCACCCTCAAGTCTTCTACTCTACTTGCAAAATCAGACTGATCACCGACGGCAGTTGGATGCTCTTGGAACAACTCAGGCACATTGGGATCCCTGTGGAAGCTAAGAACCTACCCAAGCTCCTGGATTTCTAGAAGATTCTCCTCTTTTCTCCTGAAAAACCTAGATGGCCCTAGGATTTAACTGTCATTACCTGAGCAACAAAACCAGAATGCCTAAGAGAGCCAAAACATTTCTTTACAAATCCTGCCAGCTGGTAAGGCTCCTGTGAAATGTTAGCATCAGCATGGAGCCACCATGCAACAGAAGAGAGGCAGAAGCCAGTGGACACAAACCACAGGTACCTGCAGAGCCACTCTTGTGTGCATCTGCTGCTTGTTATCCACTGCAATGCTGCTTGCACAACAGCAGCTGGTATCTGCACATCCAGGAGCCCTGGAGTTGCATGCCTTAGATGAGGCACTGCTATTTTACCTCCAGTGATCTTTCACTGCTCTCAAGACACCAAGGTAGAGTATGAAGCAATATTTAACCACAAAGCTATGCTACTCATTAAATTTGAGCCAATTTCTCTTGATTCATTGTGGGGCAATTTCAGCAGGGACTCTTTTTCCTCTCACAGAATCACCAGGGTTGGAAAGCACCTTCAAGATCATCAAGTCCAACCAACAGCCCTACAGTACTGCTATATCCCCAGACCAATCTCCTTTAAGAGCACACAACTAAAAAGAGCTTGCCATGGTTAGGAACCTCATTTGTCCTCCAGTTAACACACTTCCCTCAAAGAAACTTTCCTTCACTGTGCTCCACAGGACACAAGGAAAAGCTGAGGGGAAAAGCAGCTAGGTTTTGCCACTAAAACCACAGCAGTAATATGTTTTCAAAGAGGCAACTTTAATTTTTGTTAGAGGAGCAGACAGGAAAATGTCCTTCCTTTTTCAAACAGGTGACAGATCAAGCCACTGAGGACAGAACCTGAGGTGCTCCAGGAATTAGAACAAGCAACTACTTGGGCATGCACAAAGATCCTCTGCTTCTTTGTTACTCACAGCAGAGACTTTCTCTGGTGATGGGATCTCAAGCTAAGGTAGGTGGTTTTGCTCTAACCAGCAAAACTATGGCACAGAAACAGCATTAATTGTCTTCAAGTGGAATATTTCCTATCTTTTCCACATGAGACCAAGATGTGTTCCTGGATCTTTCCATCTGACAAAACAACATTGGCTTCTTGGTTATTTCAGGTCACTTTTCAAAGGCTGGAGAGTCAGGTTGAGGCTTTTCATCCTGCAAGGGCACAAACTTGAAGGCAGGAGGTTCCACCTGAGGATGCATGTTGTTGTGCAAAGTCTTTCTGTCTGGAAGGAAATCATTGACCACAATGGTGACTCTTTCTGGTTAGAAAGAAACTCCTGACCAACACATACATGAAAAGTACTTGGCCAACAGAGACCTCCAGGATTATGTTTATACTCTCCTCTTCCAGGAAGGTAGAGGATACAAGAGAAAAAGAGAGGAGAAAACAAAAGAGAGAGTATCTGCAATGCAAACTTACACTTGCTGACTAAGAAACTCCCATAACAGGCCAGTACAATGAAAAGCACATTTCTGCTTAAGATTCCCATGTGAACAGAAGGGGTTTTTTACCCAGGTAACTTAAGAGCTCCTGAGATTCAAGGTATTTCAAGTTGCTAATACTTGTTCCTTACAATTCCTGCCTATAATGGCCTACAGAGCATTAGAAGGCTTCATTTCAGGTGATGCACTGAAGCCTTCAAACACTAACAACATCTCTCCAAAGTCAGATTCTTTCCCAGCTCAAGCAAGAGAATGTTTCAGAGCAAATCCACCCAGATGAAGCAGCATGACTCAGCTTGTTGCAGGGTTCCTTTCAACCAGGAACCTGCCTAGGGCCTCTGTAATATCAAGATAAAGCTGCCTTTGAAAACTCCTCTTTCACTAGGGAAAGATCAGATTCACTGGGAAAAGACTCAGATCACCTTCAACACAGTGCACAGTAAGAAATCAAGGCTGTGCAAGAGAGGATTACTTGCTCTGATCCTACTCATGTAGCCATTCAGCAGAAGAGACAAAGATCCACTGTAAAATTTAAGAAGGGGAGGAGGGAACCAAAATTTATCCCAATTTATGAGGACTTTGTCCATTGGTGTTTTCTTCATGGAAACAGCTGAAGAATGAAACAGCTTCTGGAAGATCAACCTGAAACATGATGTTAGGCATAACTTCTCTTTAAATTCCCCTCCTCACATCAAGATCACAGCATCTCTCCCTTTGTTTCCAATTTGCACCCTTTCCTGCATCCTTCTCCCCTTGAGCAAACTTTTCTTGAACTCAGTCAAGTTGAGTTGGTTGAGGTTGGTCATTTTTGTGTTCTATCAGAAGTGTTGGCCTGATTCCTGTATCAGATATGGATTTCAGGCTGAAACAACTACATCATTCTGCATTTTGAGAGGAGAAACACTCATTGTTCTTCTAAAGACACAAAAGAACAGGAAAGAGGTCTAGAACAGACCATCCAAAGCACCTGAATCTTCCCCCTGGGAACTCAGAGAGGATGTTTGTTGCCTCATCAGTCATCAGGAGTGATTCATGCCACTGAGCTGGGATGCTGAGCCAGCCCAGGAAGCTGACTATCCAACAGCTCTTCAGGCACTGCATCACAGTTTGCTGTTTTACCTCAAGTGCAGGCTGGGATGGGATCCTTCCAGTTGGAGCAGGGAGAAATGATGGCTGTGATGACACCAGAACAACATCTGTTGATGATCTTCAGCTAGAGATGAAGTCAGGAAAGGTACTGGTAGCTCTGTGAGGACACAGGAGATGGGAAGGAATCCTATAACCAATGGTCTCATCTCCTTTGGGCAAAGCAAGGAATCTCTGCAACCTCCTTCCACATTGATCTGATCGTTGGTAGACTTGGGGGAGGAAAACTCCCTGTAGTGCTTTCTTCCACCTTCCTTCTCTACAGGGCAGGTTTCCCCACTGCTCACTAATTCAAGAGCCAGGGAAGAGAGATCCCCACTCTTCTCCTCAGGGAGTGGAAGCTTGATAGCCACTGAAAGTTAAATGTGAGTGAACTCTACACAATGCCATCTGCAAAGATAAGCACAAAACAAATGAATCTGTGTAGCTGGAAGTGGTACAGAAGCAACAATACTTTTTGGTTGTTTCCAACCCTGCAGTTCCCACAACTGCAGGTTCCAAGTGAAAGAAAGAACCTGAGAAACAAAAGGTGAAGTGTCACACTTGAAGTTCCCTGCAGCTAGATCAACTCTTTCTCGACCTTCAAAGTGAAAGTTGAAAGCTTCATGCAATGATTTGAGACTGCCACTAGCCACAGGGAGTAACTGCAGTTCCTCAACCAAAACTTGTTGTAGGTTAAGAACCTGTTGCCCTGCTACTGTCACTCATACCTGTAGAAAGAGGTGCAGGCTGCAAGGCCCCTGCAGCATCTCTGCACCAGCAGCCAGTGGAACTGCTACTCAAAATCAGCATTCCAAGAACAAGAGATCTGAGTAAAGCAGCTTTCTCCTGCAAACCAGCACCAACATGACATGCACAGTAAAGCATCAAGAGGACAGAGATGCAAGGCTGCCTCTTGAAATTCCAAGCTAGTTTCAATTCCAACACTGGTTTCCCAAAATTCCCTGGTTTTTGGGTTGGTTGGTTGGGGGGTAGGAAGGGGAGGAGGTGATTTGATGGGAGAAAAGGGATGAAGTCATTCAGCATTACCAGAGCTACAGCAGATAATGTTGTCAAGTATCAAGATGGAGAAAAGGCAGCAAAACCATTGCTCCAAATGTTGATTTTAAAAGGTGAAGTGTCACCCAATGCAGCATTACAAGCTAAGCTTGCAGACAAACAGGAATCCTGAACTTTTACACTTCAGAATGCATTTTAAAGCTTTTGAGTTCAACTTCTTTCAAGGTCTGGCATTATCAGACAAAGCCTTCTCCAAACTGGTGGAGGGACCACTCCCTGAAAGACCTTTCCCCATGACCAGTTGAGGTGTGGTAACAAACTAGGCCTTTTCTGAAGGTGGCATGACAGAGGATTTCAACATGGCATTGAGCTGCCACAGCAACACACATTCTGAAATAGAGCCAAGGCTTCTTGGCACACAGATAACAGGGCTCTAAGGAGACCTTCTGGTGGCCTTCCAGGATCTGCAGGGGGCTACAAGAAAGCTGGGGAGGGACTTTAGAGGAGGTCAGGCAGTGATAGGACTAGGAGGAATGGATGCAAACTGGAGGAGGGAAGATATTGATTGGATATGAGGAGGAAGTTCTTCACTGTTAGGGTGGGGAGACACTGGAACAGGTTGCCCAGAGAGGTTGTGGAAGCTCCATCCCTGGAAGCTTTGAAGGCCAGGCTGGCTGGGGCTGTGGGCAACCTGATGTAGTGGGAGGTGTCCCTGGCAGGCAGGGGGGTTGGAACTAGCTGATCCTTAAGGTCCCTTCCAACTCTGACAATTCTAGGGTTCTATGATCTTGTGCTGCTACCAGCACACAAAACATGCTGTCTTTAATTAGCTAATTAAGTGCTCCCTGTAGATATGCTGACTTCACTTTCCTGATTGGACTAGTGCCTCCAATTCACCTCTATTTCAGTCTCAAGTTAAAACTGTGTCCTTTTCTCAGGAGTAAAACCCCCACAACTCTTCCTAATACAAATGTTCAGAAGCCAGCTGAGGCAAAGGCCATCTGAAAGGCATCATTTGGCTCTGTCAGAAAAATCATCTGCACCAAACTGTCCCTCTATCTTCTCTCCATGCAAGCACCTTCACACCTACCTGCTTTGATCAGCCAGAACTCCCAGCTTTTGCACTAGAGACAGTTAACTTTGGCAGTGCCTCTTCACAGGCATACCAGTGTGCAGTGTTTGACTGGCACTCTGTCCTCTGGTGAAATATTAGCACTTGGTTTAGGTTGCAGGGAAGAAGAAAAACAGGATCAAGTCATCAAGAAAAATACAGAGGAAAACACAAAGGTCTATTTCTAGCCCAGGTTTACTACTCTTTCCACAAAATTATTCAGAACAGAGAAAGAGATAAGACACCAAGCAGCCATCCCAAAATAGAAACTTACCCCACTGACTGATCTGGGTTGGAGAGTGTTTGAGCACACACTGAATCTCCCAGGACCCTTTTTTTCCTTCATTTGAGGCCAGACTTCATTGACAAAAATAACCACAATCCAGGGCAGATAAAAAAGAGCTTCCCACACACTCAGACAAACACCCAAGATCCTAAGAACCCTCTGAAAAATGACTATTTGTGTCCCCACTGAACACTTCTGTCTGGGATTGCTCTCTCCAAGATGCAGACTTTATTCTGAAGCAAGTTGGAATAGCTCTATTTTTAGCAGGAAATCAGTTGCCTGATCTTCCATTTCTGTGCCAAAATAACAGTTGTTATCTGTAATGAAATGTTTCTGCCTGGAAGATGAGTTCTCCCACAAAAGACCAGGAAAGCTCCTTTCCTTCCATCACAGTTGCTGGTTAAGGCAAGACTCTAAAATTAGTCTGCAGCAGGCCCAAGAGAGTTCATTCAAGTTCTCAGGTTTTAGCTGTATATTACATGCAGACTATTGCATTTTCTACTTCACAGCTTTCTAGCCACCACAGAGAAAAAAAAACCAAGCAAAGAAAAACCTCACAAGGTTTTCATGCTGCCATTATTTCTACATGAGAAAAGTTCCTGTTGGAAAGCCACCTTACACACTCCTAAATCAAGTCCAGCTCCAGCTTCCAGTTTACTGCAGTGCACAGTGCATGTGACAAAGCTTGAGAGAGCCAACAGAAAGCAAACTGCAAAGCTGATGCCTAATAAAGTCCAAGTCCTTTGCTGGCCTGTGTTCAAAATCCACTCTCTAGAGGCTGCAGAATGAAGCATTACATGATACAGAACTCAAGTGAGAATGAGTCAGTGGTTTTTAAGTGTAGTTACTCTTCCAAATAGCCATTTCCCCAAGTTTTCAATCACTTTTAAGCCACAGTTTCAGATGTGCATATCTGAAAACCCCAGAAGGATTTGATTGGGAAACTAGATGAGAGTCTAATCTGGAGCAACTCTCTTTTTAATTCCCCCTTATTTTGCTGGCCAAGCATTACACTATTACCTCATCCATGCAGTTTGACCTGGGACCCATCAAGTCATTTCATTCTGCCCTGTTTTGGGTGTCTATCAGTGCAACATGAAGAAAAACCCACTTCAAACAACTGCCAGCACTTCAAGATGCAACCTCCTTGACCAGTCTGCTAATTCCCAGCCCAGGTAACCTCTCCATGTCCTCCTTTCAAGACCTTAAGAAGCTGCCATTTACCCAACCCTTTCATTTCATGACATCAAGCACACCTATACATTTAAGCAGCCTGCATGACAGAAGAATCACACCCAGTAAAAGGCATTCAGTGCCACTTGCACAGGCAACTGTACAGTTTAGCTGGGAGAAAAAGCTGTAGTAAGTATTTGGGTGAGCACTAAACAGCAGACTGCAGAGAAAGTTATTTTCTCCCCACATGAACTGCATTCATGTTTCAGAAATAGAGCAGATTCAAGCCCATGCTAAGCAGGAGTTTGCTTCTCCAGCAATGGATCTGGATAGCATGACTCAATGTTTTCAGTCCTTTTTTTTTTTCCTCTCATCCATTTAAAATATGTAGGCACTAAAAAAAAAAGGAAAAGCAAAAGCCCCAAGAAAAATCTCTCCTTGCCTCAATCAAGGAGTAATTTGTTCTCACACTTACTGCAGCTCATTGTTACAATGGGCAGTGGAATAGATGCTGCCATCAAGAAGGCTAAATGTTAAGATGCTTCCCATCTCCAAAGGAGGGGAAGGAGGAGATGGGGAAGGGAATACTCCAGTGGAATCACTTCACACCTTTTAGCAGCAGGTACCTGGGCAGAAGATTCTCAGAGCCAATAACTTAACCAAAATAAGCTTGGGTCTTTAAGGAAATGAATTCTTGACTGGACAGATTGGAGCTGCCCAGTACCTACAGCTCTTCAACTGCCAAAATACTACTGAGGATAGACTAAAACTAGCACACAAAGATCATTAAGTCCAACCATCAACCTAGCACCCCCATGCTACCACCTCATGGCCCTAAAGACCACAGCTAGATGGTTTTGGAACTCCTCCAGGGATGGTGACTCCACCTCTGCCCTGGGCAGCCTGGGCCAATGCCTGACAGCTCTTGCTGGGAAGAAATTGCTCCTGATCTCCAATCTAAACCTCCCCTGGTGCAACTTGAGGCCATTTCCTCTTGGCCTCTCACTGGTAACATCTATTTAAAAAGCAGTGATTTGTTCTGCTTGACAAGAGCTGCAAATATGAAAATTCAGCCTTCTAAATAAGATGCAAAAGTGGCAAAACATCTTTTTTTTTTGTTATTACTTTAATTTTACTCCTTTAGGCTGGAGGAAAAAGGATCAAAATTGGGCAAAACCAGGCACTAAATGCTGAAATCAAAGCTTGTCCAACAGAGGCACATACTAAAAGAACTCAAAAGCAGGACAATTGACACTGGAAATGTAGAAAAATAATCAGATTATCAAGGTTTAAATAAATCAAAGCAGGGGCATTCTCAGAAAGGCAACTTTCAGTCTTCAATACACATCCTGGTTTGGGCTGTATCTGAATTTACAGCTCAAATGTTTAATCCTATTTTAATTTGAACTTTGCACATGCAGGGTTTGGGGTTTGTTTGGATGATGAATGCACATATTAGCACTTCCCAGTGCTGGGAATCAAGCATTTAGGAGAAATTAGGGCCCTGTTAAAAGAGTATTTTGCAATGGATACAACTGTTCTTCCCCACATTCCTTTGAATGGCCTGTATTGAGGGAGAAGAACATTAAGTTCCCAGTTTTTAAGTAGCCAGCATTTTAGAAATCCTCTCTCTTTTAACCAACCAAAACATGGATGAATGTTTTCTGAAGTGTTCTCCAACTGCAACTGGTTTGGAGTGGTGCAGAGGCTGAAGTATCCTTGGCTCAAGGTCAGGAGCATTCTTCCTTGGAGACCACCAATCCAAATGGGGTTTAGGAAAATACAAAGTGAGACTACTCTTGTGTTAAGAATAAAACAGCATCCAAAAGACATTATGAAACAAAGAATCAACTGCAAAACCAAAGAGGTTTTATGAGAGCATGAAGCTGCAATAAAATGGAATGCCACAGATGAGTCAAAAGCACAGGAGAACTACACCACAAAATGTTTCTTCCCAATCCTCTGGGACTGGGGAGGCAGAAATGCCCTTCACTAGATGTTACCTTACTTCTGGTTTACCCAACAGAAACCATAGTTAAAAGTGCTTCCAGAGAAGCAAAAAAAAAAATCACATTTATGAAACATTTCTGGAAGGCAGGGAATATTCTCTTGGAAAGAACTCCAACCAAAGCACAGCTTAGTTAAAAGGCTGCTGAAGAACTGGGGATTTCTCAAGCTAAGACTGGAGCAGAAATGCAACAGAATTCTGTAGCCAGATTTGCTGAGCTTCCTCCAGCTCCTGTCCTGGGGATCTCCAAGTGCCTTCCTGATAACCTAGAATCTCAGGAAAATTTAGGTAATTTAACTGAATGAGGAGCCCACAATCACTGCTCTGCTTCTCAAGCTGACTTCATCCTCACTCCTGCTTCTGTTTTCATCCAGCTACACTCAGGATGGAATCTGAAACACTGGCAATTGCTTAGCCATAATCCTGCTCTATCTTCAAACTGCAACATGGGAAGCCAGGCTTATCAGTTGTGAAATGATACCACAAGACCTGGCAAGAGGAAGACAAGACTTACAGATGTCTGCTCTTCTGTTTCTTTTCACACTGAACATCCTACCTTTGCAGATGATGACAATCACCAGGCTCAAGTCAGGGTGTTTGAAGAGGGCCATGCAGTTGGCAATTCCTCCACCTTTGGTTTGCTTTCAGTTAGCTACCAAACCCAGTTAGCAACTCAAACAGGGGGGATAAAAATAGGTTGAATCAACCCAAACTAGGATTGAAAAGCATATTGCATTTCCTTGGCTAACAACACAGCCACTCTGGTCTGCTCACTGGCCAAAGCCAAGCCACAAAAAACCCTAACAACTTCTGAATTACTACTGTACCAAAAGTCTCAGCATGTTATTTTCACTCCATCATGCACTTGCACCACATGCTCCACTAGTTCAGAAGACCCAAAATGGGATCAAGAGCTAGAATCTCTGGGAACAGCAAGTCTAAATGTACCTTCTGGTGCTCAGAGACTTCCCAAGGTGCAGCCAGCAAGTCCAGTGGACATGTTTCTCCACCTGGGTGACAATCTACCCCTACCTAGCTGCTGCCTCCTCTGAAAGGAGTTTCACAGCCTACAAAAGTTGCCACCTGTCCACAAGCTTGCAGGCTTCTGCCCAAAGCATGTTAACAGCAGACTCTGGTTAGTGGACAAGCTGCCAAGCAGACACCAGCAAGTCAGGAGTTTCTCCTGTGATACCCTGTCAAACCTTCCAGTTCTTCACTCCAAGCTTCTGTCCTCCTCTACAAGCACCAGGGAAAAGGAATTCAGAACACAAGACAAAAAGAAAAGTTACAAATCCTTCAGTCCCAAAGGCTCTGAACTCAAAGCAGCTTTGCTGACTGCATTGCAGATGCCAAAACTGAAGGAGGCAGGAGATGGGACATGGTATGGCTCTGAGGCAAGCATTAGTGTCAGACACAGGAGCAAAAGTAAGTTTCTTTCTGTTCCTTCTAGACAATTTACAAAGCTGGATGTTCTCTGTCTCAAACTACAGTGTAGCAAACTAAATTCATTAAACATTCACCACAGTAACATTTCAGCTACAAAACTGTACACAGAATTCCACAGCTTGCTACTTTCCAGTCAAACTGACAAGCCTCTAATGTATCAGAGTAAACTAAATAAGGACAATAAGCAGTGCCAGAACTGTGGGCTTTTGAGTTAAAATACTCCAGTGAATCCACCATACCTCCTTTCCTTCCCCTTTCCCAAAACATCCCATCTGAAGCCTTCAAATAAAGCAAACAGGTCAGGGAGGAAGGCAAAGATAACAGCCAGGGAAGAGAAAGGGGTCTTGGGAAGGACCAAGTTGTCTGAAGCAGGCCAGCCACCAGAATTTACTGGAGTTACCTACACCAGGTTCCTGCAAAAACATTTCTAGGAGGAAAAAAAATAAATCTCAATATAATGCAGATGTGTCAGGAACAAATTACTGGTGTTCCAGAGAAACAAAATTAACTGCAAGCTTAAGAGGACCAATACAGTTCAGGCTCCCAGTCTACACATCACCTGAAGATATCCAAGGTTTTCAGTTCAGTGATGGAGAAAGAATGTTATCCCTATGAGCTGCTGAATCCAGTCCCAGTATCCAGCTCCTGAATCTGGTTCCTGCCTGCTGCTGAGTTCTTCTGCCACAGCATCAGTGGTGATGGAGCTGCCATCAGGAGCTTTCTGTTCAGGATTGTATTTAATATATATATATATATTTATTTCATTTTGTTACTATTTTCATTAGTTTTAGTTTCCTTTTCCAACCCTCAAGTCTCTCTCACCCCTTTTCCCTTCCCATGGAGAGGGGTAACAGAGAGCATCTGTCATTGGGTTAGTGGCCAGCCTAGCCCTAACCCTTGACAGCTGAGAACCTCTTCCAGGCCATCTACCACATCCTGAACTCACAGGAACAGTCTAGTACTGACTCACAACTAAACATCTATATACAGCATCATGCAAGAAGCTTGCATCTTTAAAGGCTTAGTTTCAAGAGCACAAAATGTTTAGTGAAGATGAGCAACTCTTCTCCAACTGACACAGTTCTGACTCTGTGCAATAACTACTCTTTAATTTATAACTGCTTGTTTTGAAACTGATGAGCCCAGAGACAGCTACAGAGAAATGCAGGGATTTGCTTTTATCTCTCTGCATGACTTAACCCAGGAAACACCAAAAGACATGGGGGGAAGAAAAAAGAAAGAAAGTGTGAAGAGAAACAGGAGCTTCAAAGAGCAGCTCCAAAGAAAGCAAGTAATATTCAGGGACAGTATTTTTTATTGACTTCAAGAGATTTTCATCAGGAAGCTTTGAGATACACTGCCTTCAAAGAGAGTACATGCCAAGAGTACCAAAGACACCAGCAAGAGGAAGAAAGCAAATCATGTAGCCTCTCCTGAAGCAGGAATATTAGCAGGAGGGGGTTTTGCTTGGTATTTTGTATGGTTGGCTTTGGTTTGGTCTAAGTGTTGTGTTGACTCAGATCCACAAGCAGAATTAAGGAGACTACCCTGGCCTAGCTGTGGAGTAAACACAGCCACTTGGGTCTTAAAAGAGAAGGTTTTATTTAAACTGGGCCCAAGACTGAAATCAGCATGGGCATTTCACACTGCTCTTCTGTGTTATAAAATGATGGTTTCCATATCAGAGGTTTGGAGGTTGTTAAAGCTATGGCATCTCCTCTGGCTTGTATAAACTGCTAGTCATCCTGATAAAACACTGCACTGCACACACAGCAGAAGAGATGGAACAGGACTCATGAACAATCCCTCCCACTGGCTTCAGTAACAACTCTCTGCATGTTTGCAGCTAAAGCCACACTATTACCAACCCTTAAGGATAAAAAACAGCTTCAGAAACTGCACTAAAGCCCAAGTTGGGAAAAAAAAACCCCAAAATCCTGCTGGGGAAGTTATCCAGATTCCTATCTTTGGAGTTCATTGGTGCAAGAGAGAGATGAGAGGTTCAAAGAACTAGCACAATGAGCTCTGTGTCAAAGCACTGCAGTTCACATTGCCCCTCCTCTTGCTCCTGTTCCTTAGAGAGCCATTCAGACAAAAGAAACATAAACAAACAGTGGCAGTACCAAAATCTCAATGAATTTTTAGACAACTAGGAGTAAATTCCAAGAGAAAATTCTTCCCTGGCTACATCACTCTTTTTCCTCCAGGGAAAAATGGGTTCCAAGTATTCAGAAATAAGAAGCATTTGTCCAAGGCTTTGAAATTAATCCTGCCTAGATACAGCCCAGAAATAACTATCAGATCAAAAATGCTCAACAGCTTAAGAATCCTTTTCCTAGATCTATGCAGGATGGCAAGAAAGCTCAGGTATAAATTGAAATGTAAGGAAAAGATGTCTGCCCATCTCCCTTCAGAGCTGAGAGAGACTTCAGGCTCTCAACCTCAGGTGCTGGCATTTTTTACATTAAATGTTCCATTTTTTTAACAGTAGGCTTCCTGTTACACAATTAATTATTTGAATTGATTAGATTAACCTTTAGAAGGCAAACTACTAGTACAAACAACAGAATTTAACAGTTTGCTCTGATGCTGGAATGGGATGTAAGGCTCTTTGGTGTGCTTCAATAACATGGGGAATCAGATCATCCAAAGCAAAACAGGGTGTTACACAAGGATCTGAATCAGGGGAACAATGCACATTTGCTGTGTGAATTTCAGAAGTAATTTGCATTTAGAACCCTAGAGTTCTCAGAGTTGGAAGGGAACTTCAAGACCATCTAGCTCCAACCCCCCTGCCTGCCAGGAACACCTCCCACTACATCAGGTTGCCCACAGCCCCATCCAGCCTGGCCTTCAAAGTTTCCAGGGATGGAGCTGCCACAACCTCAGTCTCATTCCAATTAATGCACTGATTAGTAAATACAATCAACTAAAATCCTACTTCTATTCTTTTCCATCTGCTGCCTCCTAAAGCTTCTAGATCCTAGCAGTTTGTATTTTAAGATAAGTCTCATGCTAACAAGAGTAACAAGCTTTTCAGCTGAGATCCAGATAACATGCCAGTGGGTTTTTTTGTCCCTTTTGGGATTCTGCAAGGGGACTGAAATCAGGAGTCACTGCCTGCAAAGCATTTTACACTGAGCTGCTCTGGCTTCCTTATTCTGCTTTGTCTTCATCATTCTACTTAGGTGATTGGGTTTAATTCTTTTTTTAACTTAAAAACTTCAGAATCCCTTTGGTACACAGTTCAAAAAAGAAAAAGGATTTAAGTCCCATCAACTAACTGAAGTATCTAAATATCAGGTGAGACTAGAAACTCAATCCCTTTCCTCCTTGTCTTCCATTGGCCTCAAACCTCTAATTATAAAAGCACAATAGCTTCCAAAACACAAACAGCAGTGACAATTCTTTTCCAAGGCCAAAGAGAGTCAACACTTACTCTTCTTTTTCATTCCTTAGAAGTGTATCAGGAGCATCTTTACCTTCAGCCCTCATTCAGCAGAAATAACATTCCATCTGCTCCCACAGCCTATTAACCAACACTGGACACTTCAAGCTCTTCTGCTGCCATCAGAATTGATTGCACAACAGAAGTTCCTGCAAAAGGCATCTATTAAAATTACTGCCACTGAGTTATTAGATTAATTAGATTTATCAACTTATCCAACCCAGCAGCCAGTGTCCTAAAGAATTCCTTGGCTAGCTGAGAGCAGTTTAGCACTTTCTAGTGTTGTACTCTTCATCCCAGACACATCCTGTGCTCTGGAGGAAGCAACACTTCTTCTATGCACATCTTGGATATGAGAAGGAAGCTCTTCACTCTCAGGGTGGGGAGACACTGGAACAGGTTGCCCAGAAATGAACACTTCTAGAAGGAGTTAAGGTAATTTGGGGCATTTCAGTTGTTAAGTTTTGCCCAACTTCTTGTATTTAAACCAAGATTCCCAGGCTTCCTGCATTTCTGAGTTCATTACTCATCTAACTGCTAACTTGCAACATAATTGCATTAGTTGTGTGCAATCCACATCACACTCAGCTTGGAAAGCTAATCAAGCCTCATCTCCAAACCCTAAACACAACCCCAGAAAAGCCTGTAGACTCCTCCAGCTCCTGAAATACAATTCCTAGATCTAACACAATACAAACACTTAGCCAAGAGCCACAGAAGGAGAGAAACTGGCAGATATGGTACCTGGGGCTTATCTTCACCCACCTTTTGACTCAAGTCCTTCTCACAGTGGCACTCTTCTGTACCAGGTCTTGCCCAAACACACTCATTAAGCAGAGCATTCACTTCCACAGGCTGGGAAAGATTCACAGAATGTTGTAGTTGAACCTTCAGCTATCTTGCTGCTTTATTTCTGAGCCAGGCTTTGACAGCAGAAGGCAGTTGTCACACTTTTCCCTGCCCTAAAGGTTCAACAACCCCTGAACTTTTGCTACTCCATAGAGTCAGTAACACATCATTGCACCCCAGCTAGCTTTTAGCAGCTATGGAATCAGTCATGATCATAGCAAGCATAGGCTGAGGGAGCTGGGGTTCTTCAGCCTGGGAAAGGGAAGGCTCTGGGGGGATCTCATAGCAGCCTTTCAGTACCTAAAGGGGGATTACAGGATGGAGGGGGAGAGACTTTTCAGCTGTCAGATTGCAACAGGACAAGGGGGAATGGATACAAGCTGAAAGAGGGGAGATTCAGGCTGGAAATTAGCAGGAGGTTCTTTACCCAGAGGGTGGGGAGGCACTGGAACAGGTTGCCCAGAGAGGCTGTGGCTGCCCCATCCCTGGCAGGGTTCAAGGAAAGGCTGGATGTGGCCCTGGGCAACCTGGTGTCCCTGCCCATATCAGGGGGGTTGGAACTAGCTGATCTTGAAGGTGCCTTCCAACCTGGGCCAGTCTAGGGTTCTATGAAGTCACATTTCTGTCAACCACAGTCAAGGGCATCTCTGGCCTTCTTTTGTACCTGTTCTTCCAGCTGACTCTTACTAGTTTCTTCTCCTGCCTTCAGAACTAAGTACTATTTTCAATAAGCTTTAAATAAAAAGAATTTTCAAGTCTATTTCTAGTTTGGAGTAAGAAAGCATGAAGCACTACCCTGCTGCCAGCACCCAGTATTCCAGAAGCCACTGAAAGAGGTGAAAGTAGCTGCTACAGCAGAACTGTCTCAAGGATGTACTTTCCTTCCCCTGAATTAGCCAGAAGCAGCCCTAGAAGCTGAAGGCAACATTATTTTCCTTTCCCATGTACTGTAATTGTGCATCATTTCCTACACCAACACATTTACACACATGCACAGCTTTTCCCCTTTCAACTGATAACTCCTAGTCCCCCACAGCATCTGGGGGCAATAAGCCCCAAAGACAAAACCTTCCTTAAATGACTCAAGGTCATTTTACCCATGTCCTCTTGTTTCCAAATTACTGGAGGGGACAGAAGGTCCAGATCTTGCTCTAAACTCCTTCTCATTTATCATTTCAAGTCCAAAAAGAGTGGATATGTTATCATAGCTGTAGGCTCCTTCTGAGCCATTGCCTCCATCAGAAATCTGATGGAGCTTGAGCATGCAGCTTTCAAGATCTGTTTCTTGGTTCAGGCATTATTTTGTCACTTCATTCTGAATTCCTTCTCATCCCTGCAGATCACCTTCAGTAACTGTAACAAATACAGGTCACAACTCAATTCTGAGATGGTTTAGGGCAGGCTCCAGTAACAGAGCAGATCTTAACTCATCAGCTTGCTGTTTTCAAAGGCTGGAGTTCAAAGTACTCCACTTACAAGATGGATATCCTCGGGCACCAAACCCAAATGACCATTTTGGCATAGTTAGCAACCCATTTGGAACTCTTAAAACATATTAATTCATCACTATAAGAGCAGGTAAGGATAGAAAAGCCTTAGGAAGGCAAAAGTGACCAGATAAGCCATTCCACTGTACTTGGAAAATGCCTGAATGAAGCAAGAGAAAGGAAAGCTCCCAGCCCCTAGCACCAGCCCTGCTTCCTGCTGGAACCAAACATCCAGGAGCAAACCTAGCCTACAAGAACAATACAAAGGGCTAAGAGTGGTTCAGAGTGATTCTCTAGGCAAACAAAGAGGGGAAAACACAAACAGGTCCTCTCAGGGTCTGAAAAGAAGAATTAGCAACATGCAAACTTATTGACTTAATCTCTAGCACCCTCCTTTTTCTTACCTCCTTTTATTGCTTCTGCTGTAAAGACTCATCAACAGCCTCCTCTTCCAGAGCCAAATTCATCAGGAGTTCCCAAGCAAAGAACAACAGTTGCTGTACCAAAGTGGACACATGGAAAAAGCACAGGACAGGGCTGGAGCAGAAGCCAGGCTTAGAAACAGGACACATGAGTTGAAGCAGCAGCACCCAGCTTTGGGAGTCTTGCATTTTGCCAACACTACCAGGAAAGGAGCAGAGCAAAAGTTCTGAAGCCAGTGTTTAGGTATGGAAGCAGAGCAAGACAGTGAAGCTCAAGAAAAGCAAATACACTAGGAAATGTTCAAATCCAATCCTGCATGCAGACAGAATAGGTTACCCTGGTAAATCTACATTTAACATCAACCAGCTGCTTCTATTACTTCCCATTTTGGAAGGTGCTGACCTCCAGGGTTAGGCATCAATTAAAACAAGTCATTGCCAAGGACTGATGGCATCCCCACGACACAGTCACACCAGCCAGACTCTACAAAATCCACTTTAGCTGGCCAAAAGCTTCTCCACTAGTCACTTTTCATGGCAGCAGGCCCCTGGTCATAAACCAGGGGAGGTAAAGATGGAGACAAACTTTTCCATCCCTTCCCAAGAAATTATACCCAAGGTAAGAGAAGCATTTCTGTTTCTAGCTACCTTTCTGGTAGAAAGCTAAAGGTTCAGAATATCCAGTGCAAACTTAGCCAAAAATTAGCAAATCTAAGTCAGGATTTCCAAGTTCTCTACAGGGCTCTCTGTTCAGCTTCCTCCTTCTTCAGCTCTTTCTTCTGTTACTGTCATCAATTACTTGATCAGATTCTTCTACCCAAGCATGTCCCTTCAGGATGAGATAAAGCTGCCAAGACAACAGCAGGCATCCTAGCATTTTAGGTGTTCACTGTCCTGTTTCAACCAATTTTGAGTTTTCAGAAAAGCCAGAACTGAAGAGATTGAGTCTTCATTTTCTACTCACACAGAAAACCAGCTTACTCCACCACAAAAACACTGCAAATCTCATCTAACACTGCATCTCAAGCCATTTCTTACCAGTTTGGGATTACAACTAACCTTTGTTTACCACTTAAGGACAATCTCACAGAAACCAGTCCCATTCCCTGACAGACACTATAGTTACATAGTATTCAGCCACAGCTGGATCTTGGTTTATAAAGAGAAAAAGCCTCCTTTTCCCAGCAATTCTGTTTGGTATATTTCTTTTGTGCTCATTTTAGGCAGATTAGATTACCAAACTCTTTCTTTTCCTGAAACAAAATGTAGATGTCTCCAGCAAGCTCCTGATTTCTGGAAGGGCTCTGTTTCTAAATCCTGTCATTGCAGTTAGAAGCAGACAGCATCAATCAGTGGTTGAAGATACACAACTCATGAGCAAGAATTAAAACATCCAGCATTCACCCATCATGCTCCAAGTAGCAAAATAACCTGTCCCTGGGCAAAATAACTTCATTATGAACTCACACCTTAGGTTAGAGTAGCTATTTAGTGTATAAAATGCTAAAGCTGGATGGGGCTGTGGGCAACCTGAGCTAGTGGGAGGTGTCCCTGCCAGGCAGGGGGGTTGGAACTAGATGATCTTCAAGGTCCCTTCCAACCCTGACAATTCTAGGATTCTAAATATAATCATTTCATAGAGCATAATTTCTCATACTATAGTTCCAGTTTTAGGAATAGGGCCCAAGAAAGTTGATGTTTTTAGTAGAAAAGGCATTGTTTTAAGTCATTCTAGCATGATTTACAGCAGCTCCACATCACCATTGACTACAGAAAACCAAAACTGCACTTGAGCATTTCTGCACAGAGCCCTCAGTGCTAATCTGCCTACTGCAGACTCTGCAAAGCTACCTGGCAGGCTTGTTCCCTGGATGGAATTTGTGTGACTCTTCTAGTGACCACAGCAACAACAGCATGGGAAGATTTGTCTGAGGGCACAAAGACTCCAGATCTAATCCAGAAAATATCAACTTTCCTCCTCTTCAGTCCCAGACAGCAAGTCTAGTGCCTGTCAGAAAGTCCTTGTGCTCCAGAGCTATCTGATAGCCACTTGGAGAAAGCAATTCTACAGACTACCTGTAAATTCCATGAGTTATAGGAGCTGTAAAAGCCAAAAAAGGGTGCTTGGGATTTTGGATAACTGCATGCATCTTATGCTGACCTGACTTGATCTGCCAACTAAAATCAAATGCAAACTCCATCATTTAACAAGAGGTTATCCCAATGTTTCAACTTTGTTGGGGTTGTTTTGTGCTCTTCTTGCAACCAAAAAAAAAATGAACAAGTGATTTTAGATACTTATAAAATGCCCCTGGGATATTAAGAATGGGTTCAGCTATCATGTTTGGAGTAGGAAGGATCTCTATTTCAAAACAACACTTTCTTTTACAAAGCAAGCTTCCTTAAACACTTCACCTCAACTCTCTGCTCTAACATGCCAATAGTTCTTTCTTCCCCTTCCACAGATCACAGGACTCTCTAGAAGCTGAAATATTTCATGCAAGTCATCACCTTCCATTTACACACTAATTTCCAAGGAAATAGAAACACTGCTCAATGACTCTGCCATGCTCCAGCAGCACTAAGAACATCACATCAAGAACAGAGGCTGTGAAACCTTCCAGAAGAGGCTAACCCATGCTTTCAAGACAAAAATGGGGATTCAATTTTCAATGCAGGAGTATTCCAGAGGTGGAATTCTTCTCAGAGCCCATCTTTACATAAATATACCAATTAATAGTCCTGCAGAGATAGACTTATTCTCAGGGCCCATCTCTACAGGCATATGCCAATGAATATCCTGCTTTGCAGCTCTGTTTTTTCAGTAGCTACTAAAAACATTGAAAGCTTTGGTGACTTTAAAGCATTGTCTTAAAACCAATTCAGAAACCCCATGGACATCAGAGAGCAAGTCCTGCAGAATCATCTTTTTTGCTCTTTGTCCTAAAGCAGGCAGCAAAGCAAAGCCCCAGTTGACAACTAGGCCTTTTAGCTACTATCCCATAAATAAAAGAGGCTGTACTGCCAACAACTGCATCCACTTGGCTCTCACACACACATGCCTGATACCATTTCAAAAACTAAAATCCCTTTGCCCACCAGGAAAAGAAAGAAGGAAACTAAAACCACTGTCAACTATTTCACACCTTCCTTCCTCCCTCCTCTCTCTCTCCAATCAAATACATGCTGGGGAACTCCTCTCTCTCTCAAGTAGGGAGCTGGAAGGAGTCCTACAGACTGGAAGAGACAGGACATGGAGGCACCTGCACATCCTGCACAAATCCCTGAGCATTTAGGAGCCACTTGCCATTTCACCCAGTCTGGGATATTAAGCCTACAAAAGAAAGCCTTGGCAGTGCCCTGTGCTGATCCATTCTTCACATAAGAACCTCCCTCAATAGATTCAAGAGGTCCAGTTCTACCTTGAATTCATCTGAATGCTACAGGACATTATTGAACAAGTATGTAGTCATTAGCTCATGGGCCCTTTGATTTTCTTTGCAACTGGTTTTTATTTTGTAAGCAAGCAAGCAATGAAACCATAGAGCTCCTTGTCTCACCAGCACATTTAGTTAGGGTTGTTTGGGGTTTGCTTTGCTCTTAAAGAATCAAGCTTTGTATATTCTCCTCTCCATGTAGCTGTATATCCATGTATACAGATAGACAGCATTCAGAATTTTAGACCAAAGAATGTAGAACTAAAATGAAATGAAATGAAACAAGCTGTTTAGTAGGCATTGCAAGTGATGGCCAGCTTAAGGTCTTCACCAAACAGCTTCCAACAGAAACAAACCATACTGCTGAATATCAACTAATTATTTGCTACTAAATCCTTCCTTGCCAGACTGCAGAGAAGCTGAGAGCTGGAGAATCCTGCACTGCAAGGAACAGCACTGGAAAATGACAATTAATACTGTGCACAAGTTTACACATACACACACTCCCCAAGCAGGAAACATTCTGGGTTGTTCTGCCTCCCCTTACCTGCCTCTCTATAAAGCAGACAGTGCTCCAGGAGCCCTCAGAAATCCTAGAGGGAACAAAAACATTCCAGTTCTGTCAGCTGCAGCCTGGAAGGAAGAACTAAACTGCTGTCCATGGACAGGCATCTTCAGAGAAACAGGGAATCTTTTCCCATGGTACAAACCCACACTTTGAGATAGACATGCAGGAAAATTACCAAGCTGAAAATAATCTGCCAGGAAATGTAGAGAAGTTTGGGGTTTTTTGACTCTGCTTCCCCTGACTCAGTGGCAATAGATGGCAAACAAGTCACTCATCATTCAGCTTCCACCTGAGAAGTTTCCCTTGCTCTTCTTTCAAGAGAAAAATATTTCAAACCTGCAGTCACAACAGAAGTGAAAGGAATCATAAAGAAGTTCCTGAGCTAATTTGTCATCACAATCTTCCTTACCAGCTAGAACAGCACCAAATACACAGAAACACAAATTCAGCATGGTTCCATTTGGAACTCTCTGATTTCTACAGCTCCCCATGTCTCTCCTCTCTCCACAACTCTAACAGAGTTGGGTGAAGTGAAGGTCAGAGGAAGCTTAAAAGGCATTTAAGTTTTCTCTCTCTCATGTTGACAGGGATTTCATCCCTCTACATGGCACAGAGAGTTCAAAGGTACTGGAAAAATAGCCAGAGTTTTTTCTTTCCCAAGTGGTCACAAGGATTTCAAGGCAAATAGCATTTCTAAAGCAAGCACAAGCAACTCACCCCAGATACTAAATTCAGAACCTTAACACTTTATGTAATTAAAAGGGCTGCTGACTAGATATGTAAGCACCAAAGAAGATTAACACTGTCACCAATAAGTAGGACTGTTACTGACCTATGAGACAATGGATTACAAACACAAGATCAACAATATCTGCAAAACACAATGGTGGAACTGGGATCTGCACCTTCTGATCTTGCAGGAATGAAGCAAGTGTAACCTTGAGGATGGAGAAATAAGCATTATGTGCTGAAATTACCTGCAGTGGACAACTCATCTTTAAGAGCTACACTGCAGGACTGGAGGAAAAACCTCTATTGTTAAATGCATGAAGACACTGAGACGGGTATCCACATTTTCAGGAGTTTCCAGGACTGTCCCTGATCCTGAGCACAGTACTTTGATACTTAAGCAACTGCTGGAGAAGTTCAAACCTTGATTACACATGAAGAAATCAGAGCCCTGAAAAGTTCCTGTGGGATATCCATGCTAATTAAAGCAACAACAACAAAAAGGCATACAAACAGAAGGTTGGACAAGTCACACATCAGCTCAAACAATTTCCCAGACAAGTGATCTAGCACATTTAGGCAGCAGGTTATAGAAGACCATGCCTATCAAAGCTTTACCTTACTAGAAATGCAGTTTGAAAACAAACTGTGGGCCCATCCATAGCTTTTTGTGAAGTCTAAACTTACAGGAGGATCTGCTGCTGCCTGTATGAGCAACTGCTCAAACTGGACTCCTCCATTATACTCCAAAGAATGGGTTCTTCAAAAGCAGATAAACTAATAATCAAGATACTTCTGAAGTTTGATTAAAAATAAATATGAAGCACCACTTGTCCAAAGATTCCTTCAGAAAGAAACAAACAGCAGTGGTCCCTGCATTTGTTGCTCTTCAAGGATTTCAGCCAGCTTCCAAAAGGTGTTAAATTTCCAACCCTTAATGATAAACAGAACCTCAAACTGCTTCACTTCCTACTCTCTTCTTCTCATGTACTTTCAAAACTCTATCCCCATTTCTGTTTGTACAATACTTCCAACCCCCAACAAGGAAGCTTAACTATAAAGAGTAGTTTATTTAGGTGGCCATTCTCTGCTAAACAAAGAGGAGACCTTACAGCAGCCTTTCAGTGCCTAAAGGGGGATTACAGGATAGAAGGGGAGAGACTTTTCAGCTGCTCAGACTGCAGCAGGACAAGGGGGAATGGATACAAGCTGAAGGAGAGGAGATTTAGGCTGGAAATTAGCAGGAGGTTCTTTGCCCAGAGGGTGGGGAGGCACTGGAACAGGTTGCCCAGAGAGGCTGTGGCTGCCCCATCCCTGGCAGGGTTCAAGGCCAGGCTGGATGTGGCCCTGGGCAACCTGGGCTAGTGGGTGGTGTCCCTGCCCATGGCAGGGGGGGTTGGAACTAGCTGATCTTTAGGGTCCCTCCCAACCTGGGCCAGTCTAGGATTCTGTGAAGTTCCTTTGACTGTTCTGGACCATCACTAACCCTGAAGTACAAGCAGAAATCTAAACTGGGACAAGAACCTCAATTCTGAATGCCTACAATAACTATATATCCTGATTGCCAAAAGGAAGCTTCACCAAAACTAAGCACCTCCAAAACAGGATAATAAAGAAGGAAAGCACTTGTCCACAACACATGACAACACACATTGGCCTGAAAGCCCAAATACAGACATAACTACCTGTGAATTTTTTCACTTGGCATGATGTTGAAAGATTGACCACATCTATGAAGCACATCCTGAGCAGTACTTAAGACTGAAATATATTCCTGTGTTTAAATAACCTAGTTTAAATAGGGTTTAATAAGTCTTATAGCATTATTTTAAATGTTATGCCAAAAAGACTAGTCAAATACTGGAAAATTACTAACTGAATTAAAAAAGATACAAACCACTTGGCTGAAGTCAAGACACTTAGGTGTAAGCTAAGAGTGTGGAGTAGAAAAAAAACCACTCAGGAGTCATTTCTGATGTACAAAAAATAATACCAAAGTAATAAAAGCAAGTGCAATAGCAAATTAATCACCTGCTCAAAGTAAAATGATGAGCAAGTTTATGGTGACTTTTCTACTCTAACAAGTGTTCAGCTAACAGGAGTACCATCCTTCATCTCTGCACAGCACCAAAGCCAGAAGCCCTCATTCAGGAGGTCCTAGTGAGTCATTTAGTTCACAAGGTAACCACCAGTGATGAAACACCCAAACTATCACAGGCAATAATACTTCAGCATTTGCATAGCATCTGCCTGCCAACCATTTCTACCCTCTAAATCTCTCTCCCAGGATTGTCTCTCCAGCTTCAGTGGAAGACAAAGACTTTTGCATACAACTCCAACCACAAACCCAATCCTGCTCCAAACCCTGATAACACAATAGGTGTTCAGAGGCTTGCACAAAATTAGCTGATAAGGGTTTCTAGACCACAACTGACTGCAGCACAGTCACCACCTTTGTTAGCAAATTCCAGAGGCAGACCAAGAGCTGCAAGCCATCAAAGCCAGAAGGATAATCAGGAGCTCCAATTTGATCCCAGAATGATGCTACACTTCCATCAGACAACTCTTAACTCTCTGAATGTTTCAGAACAGGCTAAAATAAAAGTGGTATCTCAAGAGCTCTTTCCCTCTTAGCTTTAGGCTGTGGCTTCTTCTTCAATCAC
This sequence comes from Galbula dea, assembly GCA_013399015.1. Taxonomy (NCBI): domain Eukaryota; kingdom Metazoa; phylum Chordata; class Aves; order Piciformes; family Galbulidae; genus Galbula; species Galbula dea. The sequence continues at coordinate 84,771 of VWZX01008705.1, read as the reverse complement.
ACCGAGAATAAACTAGTTCCTTATTTACAGTGATCATTACCATGAAATAATACACTGAATAATCTCACCCTTAGTCCCTGCTTAGTATGGTGTTAAAGCATGCTGTGGCTGAGCAGCATTGCCTTTGGTGGCCTAAGAGCAGTCAATGAAAGACAGAAGCACACTCCAAACAAGTTTTCAATCCTTCCTTGAGGTACAAGACATTTTACACACAGCATGTTTGAGTCTCATCAATTAACCAGGAACAGAAAAGAAGCAGTGCAGTAAATCAAAGAGAACAAGGACACATTCTTCTTTTAGGTTCTTTTTATGTTTCACCACCAAACTGCAAACCCAGATCACCAGTGCTTCCAACAAAGGTCATACCAAGACTACACATGCTGTAATGCACTGGAACTCAGGTGAGCATAGTTTCCTCTTCTAAAAGACTACCCTAGCAATACTACTGTTTACAACTTGATCTACTTCCTAAGCTGTTAGAGCCAGGCCTAAAAAGGCTTTGATTTACTTTATTACCCTCCATCAAGTGACCAGCATTATTACAGCAGGGATTTTGTAGCCTAGCTGTGCTATGCAACCACCTTTTTACTTACCCTTAGGCAAGCCACGTTCACATTCTGGGGGAGAGGGCTTGTTTTGGGTGCTTTTCTTTTGGTGTTTGTTGCTGCTGGTTTGTCTTTTAAATGATTTTTCCCTCCCACCCCCCCAAACTTTGCTAGCTTACTGCTGCCTCTCACAGTCATTACCTAGATGATAGGGTAACTCCTAAAGGCTGAGAACACTTCACCACCAACACACAGCCAATTTCCAGATTAGCCTGCCACGTGAAGAATGCAAATCCTCAGACAGTAACAAAGGTTGCTTTTCAACATGAAATACTTCAAAACCTTTTGTTTCTTTTTACATACACAGATAGAGATGATTTAGCCTGCTTACAGGCTGCCAATTCCCAAAGAGCAGAGTGTGGTGCTAAGGTACATTTTCTGGAAGTCATGTTAGCAGTTGGAGATACATTTCCCAGCAGCTCCAAGAATCTGCCTTATCTCAAGTGCTAAATGATTGCTTTTACAACCTCCTGAAAGCTGCTGGTTCTTCCTGTCTTGAAAGACAATGCAAATCCCAAGCACTGCAGCAATCCTTCCTTCAAAGCACATCATGGCATGCAGAAAATGCACCTACAGAAGACACCAGAGAAAAGGGCCATCCAAATAGTTACTGTCACCTCCAGCTGGCCAGCAGACAGCCAAGGTGAACGCTCTCAATTCCTCAATTGTTCTTTAGGTAGAGCAGAGAGCTGCCAAAGTCAGTTCTGACAGCAGCAGGTATTCTATTTCACCAGATGAAATGAGAAGCTGCACTTGTCAGCACGACACAGAAGCAGCTACATTTGCTTTGCCAAAGCACTCTTCTGCTTACTTTTTCTTTGCTGTTACTGCAGGTAACTATTTTGTTTCAAGTCCCATAAATAGCCAAATGGAAGCTAGGAAGAGACTGGTTTATAAAGCCAATCTCCCACAACTCCCCCTCTGCAAGGTTCAAACTGGTGGCAACATTAATGCAAGTTTAAAATCTGGAAAATGGAAACCACCACCACCACTGCCCCTAGGATGCAACTGAAACAAATACCACCCTAAATCCATGCTAAGCCCCCCCAAACCCTTTCTTGTGAAGTATCTTCTCCCTTCTTCAACAAATACAGTTGATACAATACCCATCCAGTTTCCTGACTGTACTCTTGCCTTCCAAGCTAGGAGCAGTCACTACTACAGCTTCTCAGAGACTGCTCACAAGTCTTTCAGTTCTCACATTCATCTTCCACAGACTCAATCACAAACCAAAACATACAGCCCATATAAAAAACATCTCCTCCACTCTCCCCCCCACACACACCCCTCTGTCCAGCTGTAAAGGGATCTTTTAATAATCATTTCTCTTCAGAAAGAAGATTCTGAGAGGTTGCCAGATAATAAAGAATGCTTCAGATCTCTCTGTCAGTTTTAGGTGTTCATCACCACCTTTTCCTCCTTTCTCTTTCCCTTTCTCTGCCAGATGAAAGGAACAAACCCAGGAAAACAACTTGCATCAGACTAAAGAATGAAAGCAACTCTACAGGAAATGCTGTCAAGGACAGGGAGTCAGTTATGAGTTCTCTTATCCTTCATTCACAAAAGTCTGCTTTTGAGCAATGGTAAACAACATTTCATCTCAAGTTATTTTCCCATTCAGCTACAGCAGCCTTAATAAATGCTGCAAAATACACTGGTTTAAGCTTTTACTTTACAGCTAACTAAAGAATTACCCAAGTCTGTACAAAAATCTTACTGCAAGCATCTGGAACATAATAAACCAGCTTCTAGGAAGATGTCCAACTGATTTGGTGACACCAAGGATAAATACACAAAACAATTAAAGAATTAAATCTATATTTTTGCCACACCTTGCTTCCAAAAGCAGAAAAACTCCAGAAATCCCTTTCTACACTTCTAGAGGTGAAACACTAAGCTCAAAAGAGCATGTCTAAACCAGACAGGCTTTAATAACTGAACTGAATGAACAGAGGGAACTGCTGCAAATTCAAAAGACTTCATGAGAACCATGCACTAAAACAAGTCCAGATCCTAATTCAAGCTAAGAAAAAAGGTTATTTAATATCCAAAACACTGGCCTTGCCTTGCACAGACTGAAATGCAAGAAGAGATGAGGGATCTACCAACATACAAACATTTATTGCATACCCAGTGGGCTGAGAAAAAGACAGGAGAACTAGATTTGGGGGGTGGGGGGAGGTGTTTTTAAATACAGAAACTGTAATGATTTTATATCCTCCCTTTAATAAATAAGTCCTCCAAATTAATGAGTTTGGTTTTAAATACAGAAACTGTATTGCTTGTATTACTCCCTTGTTTCCCAATTAATTGTCCATACAGCATCCTGCCAGGCAGCTCATTTTTCATATCCCTTATTACACATCATCATGAAGATTCCAAGAAAATACCAGTTCATACAGAGGAAATAAAAGGGTAAGGGTTTTCCAAGCAGATCCACTCCACACTTGTCTGTATTTAAAAGGCCATGCCCTGCTCACAGCCACAGAAAGAGCTGCAAATGGTGTTCTAAAAACTGAACAGGGCTAAAGACTTAAAGATACTGGCATGTCTTTAAATGCAGTTGATATACAGCTTTAAGGAAAGCTGGGAGTTAAGCTAAACAAGGTATTACAAGGGTCAGATCTGTTTTCAAAGGCACACTAAATGGAATTTTACAGCTTCTTCACTGGCCCAATTATGTCATCACTTCTCTCTCCTACCTTTTCCCTTGCCAGGTCTAAAATCACTTGGGATGTATTGATCAAAACCTTCAGTGCTATGTGCACAGGAGAGAGAGAGAGAAATGAGGGTTTACAGACACCTTTACAGTACACCTGCTTCTTAAATATTTGGGTACTTCTACAGCACATTACCCTTTCTCTCTGTACAACAGTGAATAATCTAACAGTAAAACAGAACACAGCACATATCTTGCATCCCCTTAAGTGAGTGAGGAGACCAAAAGAAATCCCAGTCAAGGTGACAATAATAATACCTTGCCCTGAGATCCCCTGGAAGCAGAAACAAAAGGAATCTCACTAAGTTTTTAATGTTACAGACAGAGAACTGTGCTGTAAGTTACCTGATGGTACCCAAAAGTGACCTGACCACAACTGCCATGCAAAAAAGAAAACAACCCAACAAACAACAACAACAAAAAAACCCTCAATTATTTTTGGTCTCCATTTAGAAAGAGTCATATCCTGCTCTGTGTAAAGAATCTAAATGATTTTCCAACTGCAGCTAAACAAAAGTGTAGCCTACCTGGAGATGACAGATTGAACAAAGAGGCAACGTGCATGGGAGAAGAAAGGATATGATCTTTGGCTAGCTAAGTAAGAGAGGAAGAAGGTATTTCTGGCTATTGTTACCCTGAGGGATTTAAAGATTCAGATAAAAAAATACCAATCATGACAAACAGCTAACATATGCTCTTAAAATCAGGGTACAGTCACATGCTAGATGGCATTTTCCAAACCACTGGATACCACTGGGTTTATCATTCTCCTCATCAGCTAGGGTACCCTGAAAGCTTAGGAGGCTTTCTGGTTGGCTTAAAAAAGAAATGCAGCACACTCCACAAAACCAAAAACCACCAAACACAAATGGGACCTGTGAAGAGAAGGATTAGTGCCCTGGTTTAGAGAGAAGGGGGGAGGGGGGAAAAATGCTTCTGAGCAAATTGACTGCTAGCACCATAATGGTGACACTGTGGGCTTTAACACCTCCATCTGTCTTCTACCACCTTCACAACAGAGTTATTGACTAAAAAACATAATCAGAATGGAACAGTGTTGTAACTTGTCTTCTAGCACTCCTGGAAGACAAGCTGCTACTCATTATAGCTCGCTGGCATCTTAGAAAGACGTGATGAAAGCCACTAAGGCAGTCAACACCTCATGATCAACCTAATCAGAGACTGCTGATAGAGTTAGTATTTTCAATACTGAGAAAAGAACCCAGCCTCTCCCAGCAACCCATCAGGTTATTTTAATAAAGTCTGGCCACTGACAATACTCCTGATTTAAGTTATGGCACCAAGCAGATACTTCAGAAGTACTTCACCCCCCAGAGCTACAGCACTTTTTCCCACCTTGTGTTTGGTATTTTGTCACCTCACCCAAGTTGAAGTTTTTCTTTGCTGTTTTCTATCCTTTCCCACACTCTTCAGGCAGGTTATTTCTCTTTTATTCCTCTCACAAACACAGCTGCTTCTTAGAGAAGAAGTTCTTTGGGAGAACCATCAGTCTTGCCATCCATTTGTGAGCATCTATCACAAGAGGTCCTCACCACAGCCAGCAATTTCCACACGTACTTAATAGCAAACAATTACACTTCAAAACTGCTGCTTGGATCACTTCAGCCTGCACACCCCAAGGGCCTTTGACAACTGCCACAGCTCCTCTGCACACACTATCAAAGAAATGAGGATATTCCCATGCATGTGTGATGAAGACCAGGCAGTGGTCATACCTCTGGGAAGGTGAAGGAAGAAGAACATGTGCAGTGTCTAGCTCTGACTGCAGCAGATCCAGAGGCTCACCACGCCTCCGCAGGCCTGAGCAGCTCTCACAATGGATTAAATGCTTTGAAGCAAAACCACTAAGACCAAAAGTGCCCCAAGTTCAATTTAAAGAGCCACAATGGTGTTGCTGAACCTCCCTTTTCCCACCATACCCACATGCCTAAAGCACCTCTTGGCTGTCAAAGAGAAGGATTCTACACGTATCACAGACTCAACAACTGGTTCAACCTGAGTAAAGGCAACACTTGAAAAAAGAGAAGCTGAGGCAGGATGAAGTCTAGGCTTGCAAAACAAAAACAGCAACAACAACAAAAAAATCAACCAAAGAATAAATATTCATTATTTCAGCCTAGTAAATAATCTGAACTACAGTCACCACCAGCATACCCACGTTCCACGGTATTCTTTTGTCTTCCTCTCTACAATGGGAATACACACAGACTGTCACAGGTTGTTTAACACAGTTGGCCCACGCAGTAGTTTCAGAGTAGAATCAATACAACCCACCCCCTCAAGAGAAAAACAAGGCTTTGAATAGAATACCTCCACGTGCCAGGACCTGAGAACCAAAGATGTCTCATCAGACAAGACATCACCTCGCTTCATTTCACAGAACGGCCATTGACATGACCTGCAAAACAGTACAAATAAAACTATCCAAAAAGAGCCTTGTTAGGAAAGTTCCAGGCAGTCTTACCTCTCATCCTCACCATCGACGAGAGGCGTCGTCAAGGGCAGCACCTTCAGCGGGAAGAGTGAAGCAGAGGATGGGATGCTGCTGCTGCTGCCATCTGAACCAGCTGATGCTCCAGCACCGCCCTCGCCGCTGGTGGCTTGAGGTAAACCCACTAAGGAAGGTTCTGTAGGGCGTCTGCCATCTTCCACTTGGCCTACAATTGACTGAGCTAAGGACTGTGAGGGGAACTGGGTAGAGCTTAGCGGTATCTGCTGTGGCACACTCTGTGCCACTGGCATTCCTATACTTGTTGATATCAAGGGAGGCTGACTAACGCTTGGAGCCAGATTCCCGTTCTGCACAGACGAAGCTTGCGCTATATTCTGTGGCTGTCCCAAACCTACAGAAGCAGAAGGTATGCCAGGAGGCACAGCTGAACCAGCTTGACTTGGTGCAGGAACGCTACTAGCAGAAGGGATAGGGCTAACCGCAGGCAGCTGCTGGCCAGTCATCCCTTGAACTACAGATTCCACCCCTTGTGCCTGCGGCTGTACAGGTAACAAGGTGTTTTGCTGAGCAATGACCATTTGCTGAGGAAGACCTGAAGTGCCAGCCTGTAATCCCTGCTGCATTATTCCTGTCTGCACAGGCTGCACTACTTGTGAAGATGGAGGAGCAGCTGTTGACGGCATAACTGGAGGTGGAATTTGGTTTGCAGCAGATGGTGGTTGCACCACAGCGGCTACGCTTCCTTGCTGCCCAACGTTCAGCATTTGACCACCGGTACCTACACCCGGTATCGCTGCCTGAGCGTGCGCAACAGGCTGAGCTGGGGCAGCGGCTGGATGTGCTTGTACTGAAGGCTGCATGCTCTGTGCCTGGGCAACAGGAACCGGTTGCCCTGCTCCTACTCCTGTAGAACTGGGCTGCAGAGCAGGGGCTGGAGTCTGAAGGATCTGCTGATGTTGAATGTAGTCTTGCACAGCCCCCGTCACAGAGTTCTGGTTCACCTGCTTAACGTGACCGGCGGCCATCTGCGTAGGAACTGGCTGTTGCTGCTGTTGCTGTTGTTGCTGTTGTCCATACTGCAACTGCTGGGGCTGTACAACTGGCAAAGTCTGCACGGGCTGTGCCGGCTGAGAATACGGCAGCTGCTGTTGAGCCATACTTTGGATGGCAGGTTGCTGGTGGCCCAGGGATGGGGATACACCTAGCATACTAACCGGGGCTGGCTGAACCCCAGTAACAGTGGTTAGACTGGCCTGTGCAGGAGGCTGGACCCCTGCCTTCTGCTGTGGGTAGTTTACTTCTTGAGAATGCAGCTGGACTTGTGCAAGCTGTGATTGAGAAACACTCTGTGGTATACTAGATGCTGGAATTGCCGGAGGAGCAGCGCTGCTAAAATCCATCTGCTGCGGACCCACACCTTGAAACGTTTGCTGCTGCACCACAGTAGGTGCTCCCATTTCTCCACTTCCCACACTTTCTGTATAGTGACTCAGTGTGCTTACATTGCTGCTAACAGAACTCCCACTGGTGCTCTCCCTTTCAGAAGTTGCTTCAAGCGGGTTTTGTTTTATCGTCTCCACTGCTTTGTTTACTGCTACTCCTTCTGAAACTGCAACAGTGTTCTCTTTATCATAGAACTCAGTGCATGTCCATCTACCTTTCTTGAAAGGTTCAGAACTAGAATCTAATTTTACAACCCTAAACCTGGAGGTGCCAGATGCAGGCTGCTGCTGGCTTGACCCCACTGCCATTCCTGCAGTCGGATTAGGAACATTGTTAATGACACTAGAGGAAGCACTCGTACCGTTGCCAACACCACTCATGATATTCACATTAACAGTGCTGCTAGTTCCAGACAAAGCGTTAACATTACCAGTACTCGTGATGTTGGTCAAATTGATAGTACCAAGCACATTGCTCGCCACACTAGAACTACTGCCACCTATATTATTTAAGGTACTAGATCCAGCAGCAAGACTCACACCTAAATTGCCTGGAGTACTTGTAGTGCGGATATTAGACACAACAGATGCCGGGGAACCAGTGGATGATGCAGCAGAAACTGGTGCAGTTGATATAACATTGTCAGAGCTTCCAGTTGTTGATAGTTTTCTAAAGGATGGACTGGGTGGCGGTCCTCCAGAAACTGGGGCACTGCCCACCCCAGGATGCGATGCATGATGGTGTCCATGATGGTGGTGGTGAAGGTGGTGGTGGTGATGAACGTGATGGGGGTGAACACTTCCATTGATCACAACACTCTGCTGTGGGAGATGAGGCAGAGGAGTATGCTGCTGAGGAAGATGAGGTTGGTTTGGAGAAACAGCCCCAGGAGTCTCTGCCTCTTGGAAGTTATTTAAAGTCTCTTCAGAGGAGCTCCTCTCAGGTTCTCCCAAGTCAGTGGCCCTGGATAAAGAAACATCCAAGATCTCTGAAGACGACAGGTCTTCAGTGTGGGACTCATCCAGGTCATCGTAGCTTTCCGTATCCTCAGCTATGCTGTTATTAGAGCTCATACTAGCTGATATCTGAGCAGGGGTCACGCTGGTAATCTGGAAGCCACTTTTCTTTTTCATTTGCGCTCCAGTCTGTGCAAGAGGCTGCGGCTGGAGCTGAGACTGCGAGAGGAGGTTCAGGCTTTGTGGAGGAGGGGGTGTCGGCTGTGGACCCGCTGATGAAGATGCTGCAGGCGATGGAGGCGGCGGCTGGACCAGCAACGGCGGCTGATAATCCTCGGCGGAGAGGGCAGTGCTCCCAACGCCGGTACCTGGTGCAGTGGGAGCAGTAACGCAGCTGCTGCCGCTGCTACTGCTGCTGCCCCTTCTAGGAAACATTGCCGGGTGCGCCATCTTCCTAGCACTAATGTCTGCGGCTGAGTCAGGCTGGTGCATTGTATCGGGTGTATTTTAAGAGTGCAATCCCCCGGTATGGAGAGAGACAAGACACACACATACACAGTTAGCTTTGCGCTCAGGGTAGGGCAGCGAGACACCACGCACAACCGCCCCGGCTCCCGCAGAGCATGGGCTGAAGGTGCCTCGGCACCGCCGCTATCCACCCCCCAACCCCTCCTCCTCCTCCCCTCCCGAGACAGGGAGGGGGCGAGGACCGCTCCTCTACCGCCTCTGAATGTGACACTTTTCAATCCTCCACCACTCACTTTCTCCCTCCCCCCCCCCTCCACTCCCTTTTGATATCCACCACCACCACCCCCCGACTCGGCCACCTCCCCCCCCCCCTTTTCCCGGCCCCCGACCGCGCCTCTCCCAAGGGGGAGGGCAACGGGCGGAGGTAATGCCGGCGGTAGCCGGTCGGCCCCAGAAGGCGAGCCCCTTCCTCCCCGCGGCTCAACCGCGCGTCCCGGTTCGCCGGCAACCGGCAAAACCGCCCTTCCCCACGGCGGACGCCGCCGCTGGGCCTCCTTCTTCTCGACAGGACGAGGGCAGCCCGGCAGGCCCTGAGGGCAGCCCGGCGAGGCGGACGGCGCCCCTCGCCATCACCGCTGTAGTAGTAGTAGGAGGAGAGCACAGATACGTACAGGACTGGCGCACAGCAGGGCGGCAGCGGCAGGCTGAGCCGGGCAGGGACATCCCCGTCAGTGGCAGCCATGGAGCTGAATCATTTTGGGTATTAAAGAGATGGAATAAGGACGAAATAAAAGCAGCAGCAACCCGACAAGAGAGTCCATAAAAAGGAGGAAGGGAGGGAAGAAGGGGGGAGCCAGCCAGCTAGGCAGGCAGCCTCTCTCTCTCTCCTCCCTCTGTGTCTGAGTGTCTCTGGAGGAGGCTCCGCTCAGCACGCTCTTCCTTCCCCCTCCGCCTCCTCCCCCTTTATAACAGGCGGCACCCACTCTTCCTCCGCAGCACAACCGCGCCTGCGAGCGGTCCTCTTCCCGCGTGCGCGGGTGCTCCCCGTCCTTTCTTCCCTCCGGCTCTCTCCCGGCTTCCCCGCCGCCGCGGGTCTCTTTCCGCCCCCCGCCTGGCCCTGTCTCCTCACGGAGCGCTGGAGGAGGGCGCAGCGCGGAGCTGCAAGGGGAGGGGGAAAGCTCGCCAAAGGGGAGGGCAGGCGAGAGACAACGTAAGATGGCGGCGGTAGTCGCGCATGCGCGCCCCGCTGGCAGACATAAAGCCCGTCTGGCCAGGGCTGACGGAAATAGGTTCGGCTTGCATGGCGGAAATTACCGAGCGGTGTCGAGTCCGCCGAGGGAGAAAGAGAGAGAAGGGGGAGGAGGGTTCCGGGGGGGTGTC